>VWPW01007487.1:0-33129 GCA_013389825.1 Crypturellus undulatus
ACTGAAAATTCTGCAAATGCACCAAGTTCACGTGGCCCCAGGTGGCCATCACAGAGGGCTCTGTTCAGAAGACCACATTGTTTGGACAGGCTCCCTTTGTAGGCAACAGGGAAACGTGTTTAGACAGCACAGTTCATCTGGCTATTCAGGATCCAAAATTTTTCTTACCTTTAAATGGGTTACTTTCTTTTTTAGACTCTGCTGGTTGTGCTTCTGTCTTAGCATCTTCGGGGACTTCACGGTCACTGCTACTGTCGCCCATGGGCTCCTCATAGAGCTTAGGGACCTCCAACGTGGCCATCTTTCTCATGAGGGTTGGTGAGCGCTGCTCTGCAGGAGGAGCTGGAGCCAGCACAGGGGTTTGCAACAGGGCTGCACTCTTCCTGGATTGCCGTGGGGAGACAGTAGGGCTTCTCATATGCCCTTGGTTCTCCGGGCTTGCATCCTCCTCGTCCCCAGCCTGCTTGGGTTTTGGCAGGTATATTTTGCGTCGCGCCCCAGACGCGAGCTCCTCTGGGGTGGCACAAGGTAGCATCGCAAGAGGGTCGCTATGGCTCTCTCTCTCACGGCTGGCTGGGTGCAAATCAAAAGGAGCGTCGGGAGACTGCCCTGCTCCTGCTGCTGGCATCCCGCCCACCACGATAGAAGGCACAGAGAGCTGGAGCGGCCCTTCTGCCTCAGGAGCCACCCTGGGGCGTCTCTTTGGTGGCACAGGCCTGCTAGCTAGCATCTCCTTGCTGGTAATGAATTCCTCATTGATCATACCCGTGATTCGCCTGGATGTCCTGGGAGTCAGAAGTAAGTTTTCTGCTGTCTGGAAGAGCTGATTGTTTTGTACCTTCTCCAAAACTCTCCTTGAGGTTCGGGGGCTCAAGCCTGCAATGCCAATTTCTGGGAGCGCTGCTTCCTCCACAGCAGGCTGCTCCTCTTCATGGGGGTCAGCGTCATCTTTCCTGACCTCCTTACCGCTATCTGACATCTTCAAAAGCAGCAGTAGGTAGTTCTTTAAGGAAGTCACAAGGTTTTTGTGTTGTATCTTCTCCTCCAAAGACACCTGCTGAGGTTTCTCCGGGCTTGGCAAAACCAGCGGAGCTTGTGGCTGGACCTCAGTGACCCCTACAGAAGTACCTGGTGGTGCTGCTGGCTCCTGGCTTGAAGCTGCGGTTCTTTGCTCTCCTCCTTCCTTTCTCTGAGGTTCCACAGGCACCGGTTGGGCACTCTCCTCCTCTGAAGACTTCACCAGAAACTTCTCCTGCAAAGCAGATTCATCTGCCTTTTGGATCTCCATTTCTTGGCTCACGTGTGGCAGGAGCGGGGCTGCAGTTGGGATTCCTCCTGCTGCAGCCTCCTCCCTGGGGCTGGTCTGCGGTGCAGCTGATGCTTCCTGAAGCACCAACATCCCTGCAGGAGCAGGAAGCGGCTCTTCCTTGGGAGCTAGTATTGAAATGGGAGCTGGCATTTCAGTCTCCTGAAGCCCCATGGGCATCCCTCCCACCTCCCCAGTGGCAGCCTCTGGAGATGGTTCTGGAGATGGCTCTGCTGCTGCCCAGCTCTCTTGGGCCCCTGCCTGGTGTTGGCTCCCAGGCAGCGCTGCTGCTGCCTCTTTGCTCTCCTCATGTTTTATTTCCATCAGAGGGACACTTTGCTCAAGAGGAACGTCATCTCCAGGCACTGGAGCACTCGGTTGACTTAGTAATGGCTCTCTTTCCACTTGGCTCTTGTTCTCTTCACTCAACAGTCCTTGTGTCTCTCCACCTTCGAGAGTTTGGGAATGGCCTTCTGCTTCTTTCCAAGAGGCAGGGAGCTCTTCGATAGGTTCTGCATGGTCAGGAGCGGGTGACGGTGGCCTGGGGGGTTCCTGAGGCCTCAGCCTGGGGCTTGTCCTTTTTGCAGACTCTCTGGTCTCCTGGCTGATGGGCGTCTCTTTCCTCAACTCCTCGCACGTGCTGACTTGCTCACCAGCGTCTACTGCTGGACTAGACACTGGAGGCTCTAAGTCACTAGCAGGCTGTGCTCCCACTGTTACCGCAACCTAGTAAAAAAAATAAAGTGAAAACGGAAAATGAACACTCCTGCCCACCTCCACATAGCTGTGCCTATGATTCCTCTATACTACACCACAGCGCTTTGCCTCTCTTTGAATCCGAAGCATCAATTATTCTAACTTGGCATCTTCAACATTCATGTACCTTTGAGGCCCTCATGGCTTCGCCAGCATTCATGGTGGTGCGCCTGCTGTCACATGGCATAAAACAATTTTTCATTTAATTGGCTCTAATTCTGCTGTCTTTCAACATCTTGGTTGTGCACAACAGGGCAGGCTGCTCTGCCTCCCTAAAATCTTCAACCATTTTTAATTTGATCCCCTCCAATGTAGTTCTTTCTCAAGCAGCAAAACTTTCCCTGTTTTCACCAGCCACTGCTGAGGCCTTGTATAATTTTCCTGCTCTTTTTTTTAAGGCTTGGATGTCCCCCTAGCCTGTATCTGCAATCTTCATCTTGAGATGGTGCGACCCGCATGTCACACCGTCTCTAGATGAGGCTGCCCAAATGATTTATAGCGAAACTGTACACCGTGACATTATCTGTGCTATTCAACCATCCCATTTCTTTGACATTCTGGAAGCTCAAATGTTTCCGACTACAGCTGTGCCCCAGGAGACATTTCAACAAGCTGCCCACCGTGGCGGCTGAGCTTCATCCTGAGGAGATCAGGTGAAATCGTTCAGCCAAGGGGCACTATCTATTTTTGCAGGGTAAGTCTCAGGGGAGGCAATGATACCGATCAGACACGCCGTACTTGAGGGATGCTCAGATAGCAACATCAGGACAACTGCACAAGGAGTGACACACAGGAAAGATCCCCCTTCCCCTAAGCAAGAGAGGCAGGAGGTTCTGCCTCTCAGGTTCTGCTGCTGAGGTTTTTCCCTAAGGATCTCTGGCTTAAGCTTTATGCCTCTGCATGGGAGTCCTTGGGGTAGGTAGGCTGTGCCCCTTAGGCCTTCTACTTTCCTGGCACATAAGCTTAGCTCAAGCTAAGCTTAGGAAAGCTAAGGAAAGATAACACTAGACTCTCAGTAAGCCCTGATGGATGGAGTAATGTGGCAGAAAGGGAGGTTNGTAGGTAGGTTGTGCCCCTTAGGCCTTCTACATTCCTGGCACATAAGCTTAGCTCAAGTGCTTAGGAAAAAACAGGAAAGATAACACTAGACTCTCAGTAAGCCCTGATGGATGGAGTAATGTGGCAGAAAGGGAGGTTTTGCACAAGGATAACCCCCGGTGGGAGTTCACAGTATTTGGTCTTCCATGTCATGGAAAGGGATGGGGTGGACAGAGCCCAGCCTACGGGTATGTCCAGGTCCAGGCCCCTCTGTCCAGAGAAGAGCAGCTTAGCATCACAGCACCCAAAGAAGAGAAAACTGGAAAGGCTGGCAGTTCACAGGGGCGACTCTACACAAAAACTCATCCCTAGGGGACAGTGAGACTCAATGAGAACATATCTTGAGCTGAAGAGGACTTTGGGATCAAGGCAAATTTGCTTAGTATGGGTGAAGGAACTAAAGTTTATTCAGTAAAGGTTTCTAGGACACGGCGCCTGTCCTTAAGTAAGTGCAAAACAACCAGATTAGGGGCATAAAGAATTAGAATAAAAATATAAATTTCCAAACTGTGGAAGACATGCATCAAGAATGATCTTGATCCAAACCCAGCTGTGCCCCTATGTGCCCCTATGTGTGAGGAAGTTTAGACCCCAGCACATTGCAGAGACCTTCCACAATGGATCAAAAGAGAAGTCCTGAACACAAGGTACCAAAGCCTTGGCAACAATAAGGCTATGGCCTTTTCTGGTTGAGGAAAAAGTTTAAAGAAGAAAAAGCTGAGTAAACCTTGTACTGAAAGGTGTAAATATTCTCAAATGCCAGCTTTGAAAAACAGCTTTAAAAATGGCTTGCTGGGTGATACATATGCCCAAGTCCTCCCAGCATCACCTAAAAAGCTAAAGCACTCCAATAGTATTGCTTTTGTCTGCAACAATGCATGATAACTAAGCTCCCATTTCCCTCTGTGAACGGTTATTCTATGAGGAAAATATCTTCATACAGGCTCCAGGCTTTGGAATGACAGCCCTAGCCACTGTATACCAGTAAGCCCTAGATTCCTGAAGTGCAAGTGTCATGAAAACACAAGAGAAAGAGATCGGAGGACAAATTCCTTTTGTCTGATGTGCTCAGAGAGAATTTACACTGCAGTGGGTGATGCCGATGGGTCACGTTAAAGATGGGCTCGGAGTGCTGCACTGCAGTGAGCCCAGCACCCAGACACACTTGGTTTACTGTAAAACATGATAGGTTGCTTACCAGTAATTGCTGCACCTACCTATGCCTGCACAGCTAGAAAGAAATCTAGAGGAGGAAATGTTTTCACTGGAGAAATTCTTTCACCTTACAGTCCCCCCTCTCACACTGTGGATGTTTTCCCACTCTCAAGTATTGTTTCACCTGCCGAGGGAGAGATCCCCAAGAGAGATGTGCTGTGCCCTGAGTGCTCCTCTGACCACTTTGGTCTTTATGGAAAGAAACCTACCACTGTTCAAATGTCACATCCTGCCCGCACATGCTAATCCGACTTGGAGAATCCTTCACCAGAGCAGGGTTCATTAACAAAAAGGAAAAAAAAAAAGGGAAAAAGAAGGGGCAAGGAGGACATAAAAATTACTAGACCACTAGCTTCCAGTCTTGTATTTTTATGGAAAAAGCTTCAGGTTAAGGGACAAAAATAGACATTGATGAAAAGATGCAGTGAGAGTCAGGAGCAGGTGCAGCACTGGCTCTGCATCCCCACAGCACGTCTTGCAGCAGCCTTTTTCCAATGGTTGAAGAGCCAAAAAAGAAAAAGCAGCAGCAGCAGCAGTCGCCCAGATCTACTGTATACATGTTGAACTGTAAACAGAATCGAGAGCCCTGCCTAGCAGCGCTCACGTGGACACCTGGCACGGGGCACTCATTTGCATGGGGGGCTCGTTAAACGCAGCGGGCTCAAGCGCAGGCTCAGACGCTAATCTGAACAGATGTCATCAGTCTCGCTGCGCGGCGCACGCATCAGGCATCCGCCCCCCCAGCTATAAATAGCCATTCAGCGCCCGCTGCTTAACTGATTTGGAAACATTTTGCATGAGGTCAGCCTGTGGATTAAGCGGGAGGGCTTACGGCACCCCCCGGGCCGCTCGGAGACCAGCTGTTCGGCTGAACGGCCCTGACATGCAGCTCCCCTCTCTACCTCGTTTGACATTTATTCCGAGATGGGGTGTCCATTTGGAAGCTCTGCTATTTGGGCACACCAAGTCCAACAAGCCCTTTGGGGTGGGATGTTTTTGGCAGGGCAGATCTCCGAAGTCTCAGCAGCAGCTTCCTTGAGGAGCACAACCAGCGCAAACAGCTGGCACTAATATTTGCTTGGCGCAACCCCTCTCTTGGCTACTACCTGGCCCAGTTACCTGTGGATCAGCAGCTTTGTTTCCCTCTGACTTCAGTTCTTCCTGCTGGCCCTTCTCTCCCGCGGATGAGGCATGTCCTGCCTTCGGCACTTCTGAAGCAGGTGAAATACTCTCTGTCTGTCTGCCGGTGCCCCCGGGCTGCAGCACAGCCTCGTTCATAGCCTCTTCCGTAGCTCCCAACTCCTCCATCCCCACCGTGGGTTTCAGTTGATTATTGAAATACATCTCTTTCAAAGAGAAGTGCATCTCACCCTGGGGAGGTGGCAAGTCCCGTTGATTCACTTTAGTTTTAGTGTCCACATTCATAGGTTTTCCAGGTTCTTTGATTTTTGGAATATTTTCCACCTCTTGATCACTTGCTACCCTCAAACGTGCGCTCCTACGCAAGGGGACAGGAGGGGCAAACCTTGGGTTTGTGGAGGGGCTCCCCTTCTCTCTTCCACTTTCTTCCTTCTTTGAAGCTTCCTGTTTTGCTGCTGGAGGTTCCACCACCTTCTTTTTCTTTTTAGCAGCAGAGTCTTTGGCAGTGGGTTTGGCTTTTAGGTCCTCCACCGTCTCATAGATGTATGCAAGAAAGCTGTTCCCATTCTCCTCCCCACTTTCCAGAGAGACATCTCCATTGGCGGTCACTTCTGCTTTCAAAGGTGTTATCAGTTTGTTTGAAAAGCCACTCATTGCATTCACTGACGGTTGCTTTGACTCAGCAATATCCTCGCGCAATCTGGACTGAGAATCAGCGACGTGCACTTTGGCCACATCCTCTTTCTCCCACGAGGAGGTTCCTGACCGGAAACTCAGATCCCGAGTCAGCCTCCGCTTTCTCTGGAGCCGATCCGGGCTCATCCTCTGCAACTTCTCCACTTCCACATTTTCTTTCCCACGTTTCTTGCCTTGTTCTATCTCTCGCAGTTTCTCCTCGGCTTTTCTCTTAATTTTGGCGAACCACTTCTGATGGATTTTGAACTCCGTCATGGTTCCCACTTCCAGCACCCCGGAGCACGACACGATGCCTTTGTGATTTCTAGCTGAAGCCTGGTAAATGCCTGCGTCCTCCTCTCTGCACCTGGAAACCAAAAAGCTCTGCATGAGACCAACCTTTCCTCCCCAGGGCACCGCAGCTGCACACACATGTTCTCCCTTTTCTTGCTCCAGAGGGGCTGGCAAACAAAGGTGTTGCCCTGAGGTGCCTGCAGGAGAGCTGGAGACCTGTGGTTGCGACAGGCCTCCCTGTCCGGCCTCTGCTTGTTCTCAGCACTAGCAGATAAGTAAGACAGATGTAAATCAGTGCTCAGTTCCCCCCAGGCTGTAACACTGACAGCAGAGGGCTGTGATGAAAGAAGAACAGCAAGCACCAACCGTTCCCACCATCATCAGCCACATCCCTCTCTAGGACTTTCTCCTCTCAGCTTCCCACTGCCTAAGGTTGATTCTTACATTTCTGTTTTTGCTCCAATCTGATGTCAGGCCAAAGCCTTCCCACCCGGCTCTACAGGCACACACACACGGCTTCCACCTTCGTCCCCAAAGGCCTCCTGGCCCAAAGATCTCCCTGCTGCTGCAACAGGTCCCTCGGGTTCTCACAGAAACCTGGAGCACGGTGGGAAAGCCCAAACCAGACTTGTAGGGCTCACAGGACTTAGCGATACCAATATCCTGCGCTTTCAGAGAGTGGCATCTTTCTCCCACCTCCAAAATCCAGGACACAAACTACAACAGGTCTCTGCTGGCTGGGGATATTGTGTGCTCAGTTCGCCAGAAACGCAGCCTTTGTCCTGTGTCAGAAGCAGCTGCTGGTCTCATCTGCGTAACGGAAGCCCTCGACTCCTGCAGTCGAGGTGAAAGCTAGGAGAGGTGCTCGAGGGATCTGGGACACATCTGCAGTCCCTTTCCCCTCTTTCACTCTTTCTGATGCTCACAGAGGGACTGTGACTGGGACTTTCTGAGGCTCTTTTGTCTTTTGTCCTTATCTTGCCTGTTCTCCTGGATCATCATCTGGGTCCAGTCACTGCTTTCCCTTCTCTTGCTTTCTCTCAGCCCTAGCGTTCTCGTCCTGTCTCATCACTTCTGTTGCTCTTCCACTCTCGCTTCCAGAGTGAGAGCCATTCTCGGATGCAATAACGGATCTCCTACTGATGCGATGTCGGGAGTCATCTGAGCAAAGAGCAGAAGGGGAAGGGACAACTGGGAACGTGGCAGTGGGGAGGCCCCAGAGGAGAACATTGCAGGCAGCCAACTTCTCCAGGCAGGGAAAACAGGCTCAAAGCTCCCATTGGCAAATCCATTACTCCTCAGCTTTTTTACTCACTTATACAGCTGCAGCGTGTGGCGATTTCCATGACGGAAAATCTCATACTTGGGCAAACCACAGTAACGGTCCATCTCTTCATCATCCTTGTACCAAGTCACCTCTGGCTGCGGGTATCCTGGAGGGGAAGCAGGATGTCAGCGCGGGGAACACCATTACAGCCAACAACCTAGCGAGTTTGGTCTTGCAGGGACAAGGGATCAATAATAAAAGGAAACACATTGGCAGAAGAGGATATATGTTATTCTGGGCTCATTCCATTCTTTAAATCACACATCAGAGAAGTGTTGTGAGTGGAAACAAGATGCACTTGTCCAAATCTTTTATCACTACTAGGAATAGGGCTATTTTTGAGGGAAAACATCTCAGCCCTTCATTCCTGAACAGAGGACAGTGGATCATGAGATCGTCTCCTGTGACACTGGCTGCAAGCAGAAGGTGAGCGCACTGTCACTTTTATATGAAGAGGCATGTTTTGATGAGATTAAGCCTAAGGTTAGAAAACAGGCATTCAGCCCTCCATGGAGCTAACAACATTTCCCTAAGTGTCAGTCTGTAAGCTGATCCAAAAGTTTCCATTGACCAGGAACAACCTTGATTGCATCACAGCCAGTTCCGTGTCCTGCAAATGTCACTTGACAACAGATGTCACCTGCCTTTTCAGGAGAATGACATCATGATATGTGTGACTTCTTGGCAAGCCTACCAGGCATACAGACACGTCCTCCCCCGGCACAGGTGGTGGTGGATCACCAGGATGCCCCACGCTAACCACAGGTCTCGGATCTCCCTGACAGTGGCTCTTACTCAGAATAAAAGTCGCCTGTTTGTCAGGTTGAAAACAGCTCGAGCAAGCAGTCAGCCATTCACTTCTGTACCTCAGACAGGGCTCTTGGTAGAGCCAAGCTAATCCTAACGACACGGGATACAAGTTTCGACGGTCACGTCATACCCCAAACTTAAATTAATGTGTTCAAAGTCCAAGGTAGGAACCTGAACCTTATTACTTGCTAATACCCCTACCGACTTGATGCACTGTGGGATGAGGGAATCTGGCTCCTCCAGCTCCAATGTCTCCCTGCTAGCCCCAGTGTCCCTGAGGACTGAGGGAACCAGTGGCTGGATTGGAAATGATCCAGCAATGGCTATTCAGGAATATACAAAATGTCCAGACCCAATGGCTCACAGGTTCAGAGAAGGCAGGGACAGGGCACTAACTAACCTGCAGTTGCCCATCTACAGATTTCAAGGCTGGCCAAGACCCTTTTAATCTCCACAATGAAGACTCTCCTGGTGCCAGGCAGAGGCACTGGTGACCTGCAGCAATGGCCAAGCCCAGATTGCAGCTACTCTCATGAAGAAGGCCCCGGAGCAGGAGGACAGGGAGCAAAGATTCATCAGTAAGAAGCACCTCTGATTTTGGCTGAAGAAGTAGTCCTGATTTTGATTGATTCAGAAGGTCTTGAACCAGAAAGAGCAAGAGCAGCCCATAGCAAACCTCCTCCCCATGTGCCATTTGGTTTTCTCTCCTGTCTCCACTTCTGGTCCCTCTCCTTTTATGTGCTTGGACTTACTTCACTGCAGACATATCGGGCTGGGGACATAGGCTCAGATAACTTATCTTGTCCTGCGCTTCTGTCAGTCATAGAGGGCTGCCATCCTCAAAGCGCACACAGTCCTCTAGATTTGGCTCTACCCTCTGCCTTTCCCCAACGAGGTCCCTCACTCTGCACTGCCTCTCACGCACACCTCCTCCATCCTCTCTGCTTCTACAGCGTGTGTCCTTTACCCTCTCACTCACTTCTGCACTGCTGCCACTGGCACCTCCGCTCTGGGTAGAGGTGAGGCTCTCATCTCACACTCCACGGGTCTTCCTTGGAGTTCTGGAACAAGAGCAAAACCCTCAGACACTGGTGGCTGAGGTGAACAAGCCCTAAATTGCTCCTTGGAGAATGACACAAGAGTATTCCAGAGAAAGGAGTTGCTATAGATCAAGCCTTTTGCTGATGTTTTTCCTTCCAGGATTACCTAGTGGCTATGCTTGGCAGCAGGGCCTGGGCTGAAAGAGCTTCTGGTTGGTGTTATTTCTTCATCTTCTAGGAACTGGAAACAAAACAATTTCCATGCACAACAACTATGTTGTCCAGAGCAATCCTGTCCTTCGCAAGAGTTGCTCCACGCACATGACCTTCAGGAGGCCTCCACAGTAGGTAGCTTTTCCTAATATCCTGTGAACAGCCATCCCCGCCCTTCATTCTAGGAACTGCAAGCGTCTCATTTCCAAGAAGTCCTGCCATGTCCCCCCATGGCCCCTGCAGCTGATTGCCATTCCTAGCTGACATCTGCCAGGGAGAAGCATAACTCTCTCTTGCTCACGCCGCTGGTGACCATGAGACTACCTGCCTCCTCCCCAGGACTATCGTGGCACCCACTTGGGGACTAGTTCCAGCTTGCAGCAAAAGGGGAGCTACGGCCAAGCATGGGCTGGAAAGCCGTATATGAAGGGTGAGGGCAAGGCTTCTCCCCCTTCCCTGCGCTCAGCCCGCGCAGAGTTTAGCAACAGCAGTTGCCCCGCGGCGTTCCTGTGCCTTCCACTGCCACCCGCCCCTCCTTGCCGCTGTAACTGGAGCCAAGCAGGGGCCGGAGAGATGCCTGAGCACGGAGGAGGCCACGGCCGTGCTCGCTGGCATGCCCTGCGTCACGGCGGGGAGGGGAGCCGCCGATCGTCCTGCAGGCAGCCCCTGTGCAAGCTGCCTGGGGGATAAATTCCTTCAGTTTGGGGGCAGGGTTAACCCCCAGGCTCGTACGGAGCGCCAGCGAGAGGCCACGACATCCCCGGCTTCACGGACGATGCGATCCCCTGTTCTTGAACTAGCTGATGGCACCAGGACAGATGCTCCAGGCAGCACTCCACTGCACATCGGGACGCAACAAGATGCACACGGCAAGGCCAGCGGCCATTCATAAATTCGGCCACTCGTCCTTGGGAAATCTGTCTCTCCGCAGACCCCCCTCTCCAAGCACCTGGTGCACAGAGGGATTTGCCGGCAGCTGGTCTCCTACATTCAGCAGCGAGTGCCCCACATTTACAGACAGAGCGGTGCCTTGCATTCCTGGGGAGGAGGGCCGGCTCCCGCCACGCTCCCGCTGTGTCTTCAGGCCCTGCAGAAGCTTTCGGGAAGTCCATCTTCCGGAGGCGTCGCTCCAGCGCGACAGCCGGCCACCGGCTGCTCCGCGGGGCCAGGGAGATTTTTTCCATGTGGAGGTTTTCCCATGGAGAAACTGCTGAGTTAGGATCAAATATCCTTTTTCCTCGAGCTGGTAAAGTTGGAGGAGCCTTCAAAGTTTTTGTGACCTTATGCAAAAGAAACTCTTGCAAGAGCCATCCAAAACTACCCTGAGAAACTATGTTTAAAACCACGTTTTTAATCAGACTGGAGGTAGGAGTTAGGCTTTTGAAACTTAGCAAAATGGAAGAAGTTCAGAAGCCATCTCCCAAATTTCCTTGGCCTCCCATTGCTGCTCTGCACAAGCTGGGTGAAGCAGAGTCTGCAAGCTGCTTAGGGAGGAAGAGCCATGGTGAGATCTGCTCCTTTCTGCCCTTCAGGATGGAAACCCGCAACGTCCCACCAAAGGCAAAGAGACCTCCAGTAACATGAACAAGGGGGTACTAGGAGTCACCAAAAACAGTCTAACTCTCCATGCCATGAGCAAGTGATACTCAGTCTCCTTCCTTTTACTCACTCTCCTCACCTCAATCTCCCACCTGCCAGCTCTCTCCTCTTGAATCACTTCCCCATTTCCAGCTCTCTCCATTGATCCATCATGTATATGATTTTCCGGACAGTCAGGCCTTCACTCACCACACAAGCAACTCACTTGACCTCCAATCATGCTCTCCCAGGCTGAAGGAACTGGTCCAAAGAAGAACAAATGCCATAACTGATGCAGGATTTGACCAAAAATAATCAAATCAGACATAGTGGGGAAACCGGTAGCAGGCAGGGCAGGGTTGCAGAATTAGACAACAGGAGGAAAGGAAGGTTTGCACGACCATCCCAAAGCAACTGTCACTATTGATGAAGAAGCAGAAGACATGAACATGTTCTGGTAGGTCATGTACGTATATTCAGTGCTTGAGAGTCACAACAGCAGCAGTAGCTGCTTCCTAAAAGTCTATGAACCAAAGTGTCCTTGGACCCAAGCCCCAATACTGGGACACGTGCTGGTTCCCCCTCAGTTGCTGGCCAGAGAGGTGCTTCATTTCTCTCTGTGCTATCTCCCAGCTGAATGTGAAAATCACAGCAGTGGGGACAGCTGAGCTACTGATTAGATTCTGCAGCTGGAGCTAACTTTCCACCTCATGATCCTCTCTCCCAAATTGATCCCATGCTCCTAGGAGAGTCTACCACATCCAAGAGGTTCTCAAATTGATCACAGGTTTTAAGAACATTTCCCCCAAAGTTCTATCAAAAGAACTATCTGTGGGTCTATACTTAAAGTGTATAAAAACTTCCTCTAGTTCAGTCTCCTGGTGTAAAATATTGCAATAGGCCACAGGCTGAAGATATACGTTGAACATTTTCCTCCTTAAAAGGTGAGAGCAGCATCAGGTCGAGTTTTGCACTTGATGGACGAAGAGGTGGCAATAGCAGGTCATCCAAAGCTGGCAGACAGCCTCCTGCCTGCCAGGTTGGATCTACCTGCACTGTAGGAAGTGGGGCAGACCAGACAGAGACCACGTCCACCTCCAAGGGTTGATACTTCAGTTTGGTAAAAGCAAAGATGGTTATTCCTTGGCAACATGTCCCTTGTAATATGTACAGCGAAGAGTTTCTCCAGCTTTTTCAGGGAGCGGTACTAGGGGGGACACAGAAATGGCTTTTACTTTCTACTGCCAAGGAAGCCTTGCATCAGGTACTGAAGTAGCTCTTCCATCACCTACTAAGAGCAAATACTGCATTTCAGAGTTGCATTTGCTGAGTCCTTCCTTCCCCACCAGCTACCTTCCAGTTTAAAAGTGATCCAGAGCTCATTTGCACATCTGGGCCTCTTGCACTGACACAGTCCACATGGACTGAAAGGTATAATTGGGACTTGGGAAGAGATTACATTTTTTAGAAGGAACAGTCAACACCAAGGTACAGTCAGTAAAAACTTAAGCCAGGATGCTAGGTGAGGTAGAAGACACAGAGCCACTGTATCTGCTACTGCTCAGGATTTTTCAATATACCTAAACACAAGTCATTCTGGGGGCACTGAGGTACTGCTTTGCACAATACACAGTGCTGGTGAGTTCCACCTTCCTGTGCAACACGTAAAAAAGCTTTTCCATCTAAATAACTTCAACTGACTGAGCCCTCCTAATGAAGGGCTGAACAACATGGCTTGGCAGCTTCATCCTAGCAGCCCAGTTCTGCGCTAGGGATCTGGAAACGTTCTGTTGGAGTTAAGCAGTCTGTAACCTCAATACACCAGCTGCACTCCTGCAAGAGGAGAGTCTGACCTCTGACAAGGGAGCCTATAGGGGAAGAGCCAAGATTTCAAAGTTGGCAGCTCCCACACAAGAGCTTCAGCCTGTCGGTGTTAGCACGCAGTTCATTTCCAGCATATTTCCAATGGCAAACTAGATCTCCTGCATCTTAGGAAGGGCTTCATACTTATGGTAGAGTTTCACTGGAGATTTTCTCCTCCTTCCAAAACTTAGATTCGCCTAAACTTCTCCCACAGAGTAGCCTGCTGGAATAGATATCCTGGGCAACATCAGGAAGGATGGACAGAGTGTTAAACAGACAGATAGGACAAGAGTAGATGCTTTAGTCTCCATACTTTTTTTTTTAAAAAAAAGAAAAGCCCATGGGCCAAGCAGTTGCTTGCATTAACATCAACACTACCATGCCACATCACTACAGCAGCTTAGTATGAACCCCCTTCTTCAGCCTCCCTCTTCCCTGCCTTGTTGGCCAGACCCCTTGCTGCTNTCACACAAGAGCTTCAGCCTGCCGGTGTTAGCACGCAGCTCCTTTGCAGCATATTTCCAAAGGCAAATTAGATCTGCATTTTAGGAATGGCTTCGTACTTGTGGTAGAGTTTCACTGGAGATTTTCTCTTCCTTCCAAAACTTAGATTCGCCTAAACNCCACACAAGAGCTTCAGCCTGTCGGTGTTAGCACGCAGTTCATTTCCAGCATATTTCCAATGGCAAACTAGATCTCCTGCATCTTAGGAAGGGCTTCATACTTATGGTAGAGTTTCACTGGAGATTTTCTCCTCCTTCCAAAACTTAGATTCGCCTAAACTTCTCCCACAGAGTAGCCTGCTGGAATAGATATCCTGGGCAACATCAGGAAGGATGGACAGAGTGTTAAACAGACAGATAGGACAAGAGTAGATGCTTTAGTCTCCATACTTTTTTTTTTTAAAAAAAAGAAAAGCCCATGGGCCAAGCAGTTGCTTGCATTAACATCAACACTACCATGCCACATCACTACAGCAGCTTAGTATGAACCCCCTTCTTCAGCCTCCCTCTTCCCTGCCTTGTTGGCCAGACCCCTTGCTGCTCAAGGTTAGTTTTTAGTGCCCTGGGCAGAAACTGGCTTTTATTTCAGATGTTCAGACACTCGGATCTACCACTGATGTGCAGCCCTAGCTGTGGTCTAGCCACTTGCAGACAACGAAAGCTAAAGTTTGCTCCAGCACAATAGCTGTAGTCTTCAAAGCTGCATGTTCCCAAGTTACCTACTCCATGGTTAGAGGAGGAACAGAGATTAGAGGAGGACAATGAATGGTTACAAGCCCAAGGAGTGAGTAGCACTTTCCATTCTCAGTTCTTAAACTTGTTTCTTTTTAATACATAAGGTTATACATCTGCTTCCCCTCCTTTAAATAAAAGCTGAGAACTTCATGCAAGTGCTGAATGACTTGACAGTCAGACAACAGCGAACTTGTGTGTCCTCTTGTTATCCCTTGCTTTAGAGTTTTCTTAGTGTAAGTCCAGCAAGTGAGGCAGGACCAGGTTATTCAGCAAAGACAGTTACCTGTCACTATGCACGTGAATTTAGCATCAGAGTCCTCGGACACAGAACGGGATTTGATAGTGGTTTCAAATAGTGGCTGGGTTTCTTCCGTCAGCTGAGAAATGATTGCGCAGAAGGTGCTCCTGGAAGATTCAAGAAGCATTTCTTAGAGGTGAAGGACCTAGAAAGAAACCATAGGGTCTCCTGCCTTTCTATCTGGTCTTAGAGACCTATCTGTGCTGCTCCCCATGGTTGAGCCTTCTTGTTTTAGCTGCCCTTTTTCCCTCCCACCATTCCAATATTTTGTTGTCCACTAGCCCAGCATAGTGTGATGGTACTTGACTGTTTTTTCACTCCTAAAATGACCCTGTCAATTTAAAGCGTCACTTGGGAGACATCTCCTTGGTCTATAATGCTATCAGAAATAATTGCTGAGAGAAATTTAATTCTGGATTACACCCGGGCGTTTCTTTAATCAGTTTGCAATCTTGGTTTAAGACACAAACAAAGCCAGCTTCACCTTCCCATTCCTGGTATTGCACTAGTGGGGTTTCTAGCATTGCTCCATTCCCTTGGAATTTACTTGTGAAAAAATTTCTATGAGGATTTCAGGTCAAGTATGAACTAAATATGGCTCCTTAACACATGACCTCTGAATTCAAAGCTGTTCCCTGCTCCAGGGACAGTTCACTGAAGGATACTTGGAGCCTGGCTGACACCTTCCTGAGCTTAGGATCTATAGGTGAAGCTGGCAGCAGTTCACTGCTTGCTGCTGCATGTAGTTGTTACAGGCCACATGCACCAGGAGTTCATGCACTGACCTGAAGTTCAGGCCAGGACATGAGCCAGAACTATCCAAGTAGCCAGTACCATCTCGGAAGTTCATAAAATGGATCTTAGATTTCCCAGTCATTTAAGTACTATGCAAGGATAGCACTAAATCACTGTATTCATGCAGCACAGCCAACCCTGGGAGACGGAAAAGTGCCGCCAAGGGACACCCCAGAAGACCTTGACTTTATTTGAGAAAGAAAACAGATTTATCTCCCAGCTGGGTCTTTATTTGGATACAGCTCTGGAGCCCTTGGAAATGAAGAGCATCCTCTTTTTCAGGTCTTTCTCTGCAATTAAAAAGCTAAATGTCCGTACTAGGAGATGAACCCAAGGTCTCAAGTGCTAGGACCTCCAAAGAAATACCAAGAATTGCCAGAGGAGTGATAGCTGGCAGCTCTACTTACACTGTTATCAGCAGTGAAAGACATATTCCTTGAACAAGGGATCAGCTCCTAGAGACATGCAAAAGATGGAACAAGCCCCCAGACCACCCCGACACAGCTCCACCACGGGCAGAAGGGCTCCTAGCACATAGTGAGCCCTCTACCAGGAGGCTCTTGCCTCAAAGCAGCCCCCAACTCACAGGCAGGATGCTGGCACTATTACTCATGCTGTACCTGCTCAGAAAGCAGACTTGTCCAGAGGCAAAGAAAAAACCAAACACACTTCTCGGTATGGATGCAGCCAGGTCGGGTGCACTGAGAAGCGCTGCAGCAGGGACCGAGCTGCACGCAAGGCTGAATGGCCCCGGGATCGCTCCAAGCACAGAAGGGATTTGTTTCATCCCCCACACCACAAGACTTACCTGCAGGGTGCAGTGCTATGAGTTTCACTCTGGCTTCCTGCCAGCCTCAGTTTGTAAGAGATCCAGGGAGAAGGATTCCCTGGGTGACACGCAACTGGGATGCAGCAGGAGCCTCACCCAGCTCCTCGGCATCGTTTCCATCGGGTAATGACAAGGAGAGGGGAGAGCAGCTAGGGCTGTTGCCAACAGGCCTTATCTACTGAGCAAGGGTCATAAACACTGTCTAATCCAAACACACACGTGGCACAGGGGGTAAAAAAGCAGATGCCACAGCTCAGACACCGTCCTGCAGAGGACAACAGGCCCAGGAGCCCAACAAGCACCTCCCCACACCACCACAGAGCCAGCAGACGGCTCTGGAAGCCAAGAGTTGCTTCAAACCAAAGAAACCTTTCCATACTCCAAAAGCAGGAGGAGAAACTCCCACTTCCAAAGAGCAAGGCAGACGAGCCGGTGCCAAGGCAGTTACTGGTGGGAGTTTTGATGGCCCAATTGATTCTCAGCCCCTGGCCCAGTAAATGCCTTTTCGATCCACAGATTGAGTTTAGCACTTCCCAAGCATCAATGCAACATTTCACATCCCAGCGAGAGAATAGCAAGGCCAGCATCTTATCAGAAAGGACAAAACACGTAAGTGCAAGTGATGCACACACACAGTGACACGCAGAACCACGGTGCCAGCATGCCACCGACACCAGCACCAGCCAGTCTAGTCTATTCAGTGCAAACCTCAGGGTCGGGCGACAGACAGCAAAGGCTACTGAACGCTTTGGGAAAGCAGCGCACCCAGAAACTAGGGATGCTGCAGGCGCAGCAGATGAATCGGACAAGACTGGCCCAATAAACTCCATGCCCTCAGCAGAAAACCTTGGAAGGTCGATTTAATTTTTCCAAGAAACCAACGCATTAATCAGCAGCAGGTTTGAGAGACTGCAGCACGGTGCGATTTCCCATTGACTTATTCCAGCAACAGCAAGACTTGTCCAATTCAAACCGCTTTCTAAAACAGTAATTGGGAGCCTTCAGGAAAGCTGATAGAAGGTGGCAGCCACCGCTTCTCAGAGCATTCCCAAAAGAGCATCCTTGTTGTGGAAAAAAAGACCTGCAGCCTCAGAGGAGGCATCTGGCAATTCAGTAGCCTTTGTAGATTAAAGAGGGATTTCCATACAAAAGCAATCTTCAGGAACAGGAGACTTGAGACGTGTGGGCTTCATCAGCGTTTTCCTTACCCTACCGGAGCATTTTGGAGAGGTCTTCCCCTCCACAGTCAATTCTCTAACTGCTTCTGCTGCAAATCAGCGACGCCAACTGACTTCCAAATGTGATGTTTTGCCAGAGGCAAAACTGTATAACTGCATGAATGTGTTTCAGTGCAGAGTGATAAAGCACAGGACAGTGCAGAAAGAAGAAAACGTCTCCTTTGAACACATCTCAGCGCAGTCGTGCGCTCTTCTTTTTAATGTGGCTCTGTATGGAAGTCTCACTTTAATATCAAGAAATAACTGAACAAACTGTATACCCATCCTTTGTCACTACAAAATGAACATTTCTTGAACCTTACACAGAATTTATGACTTTGCAGCCTGTAGTTCAAGCAAATATTAGCAATGCGGTCATGCAGAGTAAGGCCATTGCATCACTCCAGTGCTCTCTCTAATTAGTACCAAGGCATTGCAAATTAATCACATGCAGTCAGATTTGGCAAAGTGCTTGGGTCAGAGAAGTTTTAATGCAATGTAGTTTTTACCTTCCTAAACTGGAGAGAGAGAATCTGCTGCTTGATAAGCTAAGCAAAAAACAGCATACAAAAACCATTAGACAAAAAAACCAAAAGCATGGAAAGGAGCAGAAATCAACAAACCGTTATAGAGATGCATTAATGATGAGTCGTTTTGCACAGGTCAGAGTTCCTATTAAAAGAAGGTACAGCTGCCTTACTCAGGCTGACTGCCAGGACGAGCAAGCCGCATGGTAAATGGTAATCAAAGGCTGTAAAAACGAAACGGTCGTTAACCACAGAGAGGAAATGTAAGAGCATTTATACAAGTAGGTTTCCAAGAAGCAGCACCTGAGCCTTCCATGCACCATCCGCAGCTTTGGGCGCAAAGCAGGCAGTTTCACCCAGGAGATGGTCGAGTCAATGGCGCTCAAGAGCGTGGACCTCTGCAAAGCCCCTTTCTCCACTGTCAGCCCAACTTGGTCACTCTCTGTGCTTCAAGTCCAGAGGTATCATCTTTTTGGAGAAACTGAGAACTCCACAGTCTTTATATACTGCTCTGGATATGCCAACCAAATCTCTAAAATCTAGCTTTAAAAAAAAATCACTACAATCTCACCGTATATCCTCAGGATTGACCACAGAGTAGACACTTACAGGCCAATGCCGTGTTGGTGTGGGCAGATGGCTCAAACCTTCTCAGCGTGGTTTGAGTTAGACCGCTACGAGATACCTGAACTTCTCCTGGGCATTATGGTAGTGCTATAGGAGACAGCATGAAGAAAGGAAGTTCATGGTTTCAGGTCCCAATGAGCAGATCTGCATGACCAGGACTTGCACAGAGCCCAGAAATGAGTGGGATTCAAAGTCTTGTCTGAAAAATGACCACAGAGGGATTCTGAAAACTGCTCCTGAAAAAATACGCAACACTTCCACTTGTGGAGGCGAAGTCTCCACCTGACTAGAAGAACTGGAGAAAAAAAAATAGAAAAAGAGACCAGGTCTTTAGGTTGACTTTCTTTGAAACAAATAATTACATACACAGAGGCTTCTACTGGGACAAAACAAAACCTCCAAAGAGTTCTAACTCCTCTCCCTCAGATCAGAGAAGCAAAGACAGTTCAGACAGGGGAATACAGAAGTCTTAGCTGCTCAGAAGCTGCTTTAACCCAGCAAACACGGGTGGCACTTGCCCTTCTGACAGCAGCTTCACCCTGTCCACGCCAGCTGCACCTTCTTGACGGCTTCCCAGTGCCAACACTGGTGTTCACACAGTCAGAGGACAAGCAAGTGAGGGGCTCACTGGTTGGAAAATAAAACAAAAAACATAACAGACATTGTCAGCTCCTTGATCCAATACAGCATGCACTAAGGACATCTCCTGAGGAGCTAAGAAGGAAAATGCTAAAATGCTTGCTGGAGAATGCTAGCATAGGCAGATATTTAGATATCTATTTTTAATGACGCTTACTGGCAGCAGATAAATGGGAAGGAGTCTTTTCTTGGTTGCAAAGTCAATTGCTGAGAAAACAAGAGCTGGAATAAAGGCTGCCTGTATCACAACTCCCTAGTGCTTGTGTATGTGATCACGCAATTAAACACTGCTCAGTGATCATGTAATTAAACACTGTTCAGTGCTTTTCCAATTCTCAGTGTCGAGCACGCAACCCAGGCTCCATTCACTGCACATCCTGAAGCACAATGCTGAGTACTGGACCGACTGTCTCTCGGGGAGGCCTCGATATTATCATACACACAAAACCCGAAACAAAGAGCCTAAATACTAACTCAATTTTACCCTCAATTTTCTAAGGAGATGAGCAGAATTTTTAAAGATTGCAGACCCTAGTGAGAGGAAGATGAAATTCTAAAAGCTTTGAACAAAACAGGCCTGCCCACAAGCAGCTGGCATTTCACCTTACTTCAATTAAGTTGACAGTATCTCCACGTAGGGCTGCACCAACAGATCCACATCAGGCTCTGAACCAATATATTAATTTGGATAGCTGGGACTGCCAAGCAAGGCATGCCATATGCCTCAGCAACTGTGTGCCTAGTTTCAGTCCAGGCTCAAAGTGTATCCTCAATTCTCGCAGAGATTTGTTACTGTCCAGAGTACAGGATTCGGCTGATTAAGTGCAGCAGCTGCAGAGGATTCGTCTCCTCCGAGCAAGCTCAGCGCCTGTTTTAATCAATGGATCAAGGTAGCAGCTCATCTCCTCCTCATACAAAGCAGGTACCTACTGGTCTAGAGGTGCAAGCTTCTCTCCATGGGAGGAAGGGAGCTCTGGCTGGTTAGCTCAGAGAGGTCCACCCTTAGCACGCCTAAAACCAGTGGAAAGAGATCCAACCTGGGGTATCTAGGGAGCAAAATACACCTTGTTAAGAGCTAGCCATAAAAACACTGACCTGGTTATTAACTGCCACTTCACCATGAGCATGAGAATTATACCCCTCTACTCTTTTTCTGGGTAGCTTCTACTTCCCTTAATTCTTCAGATGCTTCTGAACATCTGTAGGCATTTCTCATCCTCTTGTGGTTTTTAATCCTTTGACTGTTCATAATTTTCTTTGGAATGAAGACAGTCTTTCCCTTCTTTTTCCTCACACTGGCTGAATTTCAGTCTTGCTGCAAGGGTAAGAGGCCAAACATTCACTTTTTAATCACTAACAATATTGCTCAAGTTGATGGTCTGTGCCAGCACATCACCTCACTCATGCTGAAAAGTTAATTGCTCTAAAAACATATAGATTTAAAAATCTTTCTTTAAGAAACATCTTTTTTAAGCCCTCTCATGCAATGACTTCAGGAAATTCTCTTTCCTTGTTTCTTTTCCCCCTTCAGATAAAGAAATCATTCTCCTTCCAGCTCACGTCCTCATATGGAAGCCAACAAGGGCTTGGGAGACACTAAAACGCACTTCACAGCGGCCCCTAACTCACGTGTACAAGTACATGCACTTGATCTGCTCGGGCTGCGGAGACACGACTACATTTCAGAGCTCTTAACAGCATAAAAATTTGATTGAGCTGCACTAGCTGCCCAGCTCAGCAAATGAGAGAGAGAAATGTGTCAACGATGGCAAGTCTGAATACTCCAAATTACCTCCAAATTAGGGAAGCGCTATTTGCCAAAGCTCCTTAGATCAAGGGCTTCCCAAAATCAGGGCAGTGCTTCCAATTTTAAGGGCAGGAGCAAGGGCTCACCCTGACAACACTTCGCAGACTCTCCCTTCTACCGCCGTTCTGACCCATGATATTATTGGGCATACTTTGCACATGCGGACTTCTAGGGATAAGATTTCACATGAACTTCTCCGCCTCCAAGGTTAACACCGCCGGAGACCAACACAAGCCACTCTGAACGCTTTCTTGGCTATTGGTAACTAACCGTTTGGGAATTGAAAAGCCAACAGCAAAGCTTTCATGTACACGTGGTTACACCTACGTCTCCTTCCCTGCCGTGTGCCCCACTTTTTATCAAGCACGTCATGCACACACAGGGCAAGTGTGTTTGTATTTCATATGCCGTGGCAAAAGTTATCAGCAATCTCGTGACAGAGCAGCTCTGAGTGCTATGGAGTTGTACAAGGCACGTTGTTGTTTTACAGACTGGAAAAGGGATGTGTCGAGGCTTTGCTCGTCAAGGTCACAGAATGAATCGATGTTACAGCTGGAGGAATAAGGCATTTTCCTGCAGGTAATTCCATTTGAGCCAAGATGAACATCAAGTTGTGTATAAACAATTTAGAGCTAGATTTCATTAACAGCGAGGATAGAGGACAATAAATGGATTAAGTTATGTGTTCCTGTACGAACCTCTAACACTTAGAGGATGAGACAGATCTGTAACCAAACTAACATATTGCTTGTTCTGTGGTCCACACTAGCCTGGCAGCTGGCTGAAAGAAATCAAAGA
Source organism: Crypturellus undulatus (assembly GCA_013389825.1). Lineage (NCBI taxonomy): Eukaryota > Metazoa > Chordata > Aves > Tinamiformes > Tinamidae > Crypturellus > Crypturellus undulatus. The sequence goes on from VWPW01007487.1 coordinate 22,091, forward strand.
ATTAGGAGAAGCACAGTGGAAAGCAAAGCAAATATTGTACAACAAAATGCTCAGATAAATTAACATCTTTCCAATGAACTTGCTGCAGTGTCACTGAACTTGCTATGCTCAGTGGGTTTGGACTGGAAAATTCTAAAGGTAAAAATACCGTTGTCCCTACAACAGCTCTTCTACTTTGCACTCCTTGGATTGGGCTATAAAATCTGAGACAGAGTCAGCACAGCAGCAGCTTCATTCACCCGAGACCTCCCATCTCTAGCTGAGACAGAGTGAGAATAAGAGCAAGATTTTAATCCCGTCTCCTGTAAATTGCCTCTGTACTGGCACAAGAGACCATTTAGAAGAGACCATGCAATATGAAGAGATCTTGGGCTTTGGAAAACATTTCTATTGTGATGGTTCCAGAGAAGAGCAAAATTTGCACCTGCAATATATCTTTGGGGATTTTAAAAGTGCTCACCAAGAGCACCATTCATCCAGTTTCTCAGCATCATCTATCAGTCTTTACTCAAATCAACTTAACTTCTAGCAGATATGGTGAGGGTGCTTTAGAAAGGGAGGCAATAACGCATCTTAGAATTATTATTGGAATTATTTGCATAACATAAAGCTGTCTCATTCGAACAAGGCACCGCTGTGCAGGTAGTTGTACCAACAGGCTACCAACACCTAGAGAGCCTACAGACTAGATACTGACCCATGCATAGCCTCAGTTCTGCTATTTGAGTACCAGGCTTGTCTTCTTTCAGGGTTTCAGACACTTTAGTCAGACAAGACAGAAAAACCCAATTCCCTCAGATGCTTCAGTGGCTTTTTTATCAAAGATTTATACCTCTTGGCAAAAGCAGGGGCCCTTAAGAAGTTACAGACATCAAACTGCTGAATAGAGAAGCCCCTCAGCCTAGAAGCTAAGCATGTTTTTCAGGAACTAACACCTCTGTGTTTTCAGGTCGCTCGATTATAGCAACAGATCTTCCACCTTCATGTGCAATGAAAGAGATAGAAGAGGGGAATGGTTCTTAGTCAGAAGAGCCAGGGGCTTAGGGAAAATAAATAAATAAATAGACAGAATCATTGCAAAGCTCTCTCCTGAGCTGAACTGCCACAAGAAGTAAAGACAGTTGGCCAAGAAGAGATCAGTGGCAATGTCACTATGCTCTATAAATACCCACACAGATGAAGCTACGACAGCAGAAGGGTATTCAAGCAGGGAATCAACGGTTTAGCAAGACCTCGGGGCGGACATCTGCCTTAAATAAGAGGTGAAAATTGTTTCATACCAAGACAACAGAGGAATTTCCTAGGACTTGGATGACGCCTCTGTCAAAGTCTACATAAAATTGCATCTCTGAACTAGATACCCTCTAATCTTGGAGAGCTCTTACAAAAAGGGTACCTAAAAACGATATCTTTAAATTGTGCCTTGAATATACTGTCACTAAACTATCCGTTTCAAGGGAAAGGTTCTTCTTAAAGAGCAGCTCCAAAGGGAGGGCACAGAAAGTAAATAGCCTCCATATTCTCTGTAATAAGGGATGAATGTTCCCTGACAACTGTAAACACCCCTAATCTTCTGGAGTCTACAGTACTATAGCCAATTTCTGCACATAAAAATCAGGGGGAAAAGCACGTACTTGTTTTCAAAGCAGTAACCTTTCAATCTACATAGCATCTCTTTCTTCCTAAGGAATTAGACGAAGTAAAACCACCCAGGCTATTCTTGCTACACAGATCATTAATGCAACTGTATAGATGAAACTTTCTCCTGAGACTCCTCAGAAGTAAGGATCCCTAATCTCAGTTTCTGTTCAAAAGGCATTCCCATGCCTTTAAGTGCCTCTGTCGTGTCACTATTCACTTTCTAGTGCTTTGTTCCATGACAGGGTGAAGAGAGTGGACGTAAAGACTTCAGTTAAATATACTCTATAAATATATATGACAGGAACAGAGAAGCCTGAAAAAACCCACTTTCTTCAGATCAGAATATGCGCTCTGCTTTCCAACAACCACAGCAGCCTCCAATTTCAATTCTGTGCCTGCACCTTATGTTTTCTGCTTCCATTAGCTTCAAACCCACCAAATTCAAATACATTCGGCGTCAAAAAGAAAACCGCTGAATGTTATCTGCCTTTCACTCATCTCGCTTTTCAAATGCTCCCAGGGAAGCTCTCCAGATGTTTCTGCATTTCATTAAGCTCAATTGCTTTCTGAAAGTCTTGCCACACAATTCCACTTGCTTGCTTTTGAGCACTGACAGGATGCATTATTTAATTATAGGACAAAAAGCCCTTTTCATTCGAGCCCTTACCCCACATCACAGACAACAAGGCAGTTTACTGTGAGTTTCCACTGCACCTGGCTCAAGTCTTCAGCACTTGCAGATACATTCAGGGCCAAGCAGGGAACAAGACCTTTCTGTATTACTCCTTTTTTTTTTTTTGATTGGGGAAACTGGAAGCTATTCTATGAATAGAAGAAAAATGGAAAAACGTCAGCTTTGCTATTCAGAGAGCATCTTTCACAGCAAAATGAAATTGCCTTGCTGTAGGCTTTGATGATCAAGTACATAAACAAGATGGAAAATGGATTAGCTAAACTTTTGGAAAACAAAGCCATTACAGATTAAACAACAAGATGAAGGCAATACACCTTTGCCTTCAAAAATTCAAGGCTCCACTGCATGGAAATAGGTGTGTGCCCACTATACACCACTAGCATGACAAGCTCAAGATGTTGAGGACTCCAGATCCAGCCTGGATTTACTGTGCTCAAGCTGCAGAGTTGTCAACACATCCGGAACATGTCAGGCTCTCCGCATGTGAGCTCCACGTTGCTTGGCACTTTCTTCAGTGGCCGCAGAGTTTCCAGGAGTTGGGAAAAACAGTTTGGAGCTCTGGAGATGTTACCTGAAGGAGTGATGAACCTGCCTTTACAAACAGACTGATTAAAGCTGCAATATACTTGCAGGGACAAGCTTTAGGCAACCCAAAGACCTCAACAGCTTATTTATTAAGGACTTTTTAAGCAGTACAAGGAAAATATTGTACTCCATTACAGACTTCCTTTTGGGATTAAGCATCTGAAGTCACAGATTAGTTGCAGATGCTATACGAGCATTAGCTGGTGCTGAAGGTGTCCTGGTATGTAACATATACACACATATACATATAGCTTACACTATAGGATACAAGCACAAATGTTCTGCATTAAGCAGCTGAACTTTGGCATCACCCTGTCTTCAATATCTGACTCTGAAGTTGGAATCTTTCAAGGTCCTATTTATTAATTTTCTCATCTCAGATCCTTTGAGGCATAAATCCTTGAGCAATCACTCATTTAAAACATCATTAAGGAAAATACACACTCATTTTAAGAGCATGCAAGTTGAGGATTAGTGCATTTACGTAGTTTGTGGGCTTTATTTATACCTCAGCCTAGGGTGGCAGCATATTTCTCACACTTCCCATGAGAGAAGAACCTTATTCCTACCACAGAACCTATGCCTAAGGCCACCTCTAACCCTGGAATGTACTTCTCATCGCTACTCAGTCCATATCTACATTGCAGAAATTCCTTTTTGGCAATGAGATAAGACACACGCACACACCAGGCCTCTTGCCTGCAGCCTGGCGTAGATAACACCCAAGCAGCTTCACTGCAGCGAAGCTGGGGAGGCAGCGCGGGCTCCTGCCTGCCAGTTCAGCTTGGGTCTACTGAAGTAAGAAGAGACACAGGAGCTAGTGTCCATCAGGATTTTTACAGCAAGACTGTCGACTTTACATACCTGCCCTGTTATAGAAAGATGCACAACAGTGACAATCCCTGCCCCAGCAACAAACACAAAAATACATCCCCTTTCTGGGAAGCGACAAGCTCGGCCTCCCCTCCCGGGCTACAAACAAGCAAGCACCAAATCGCTTCTGAGAACCCGAGTGCCAGACATCAAGGCAACTCCTTTCCTTCTTCTAAGCATGGAAGAAGCCTGCCGGGAACCTGCACATCACTCCTGGCTGCGGTGCTGGGAGAGCAGACGCGTCTTCAGGGACAAAAGACGCTGTGAGACCCTTTTGAGCTTGCTCATCACATCGGTTTGCTTTACACTGAAGCATCACCTCACCGGGCAAATAATGAAAAATAAAAATAAAGGAAATGGCTGATCCCACCAGCACAAAAACACCTTGTGATCTCGGAGCTGGGGGGTGCAGTGCATCCCTCTCCTCTTTACTTTCTTTTTGGCCAAGTCGGCCTCCTTGCCCCATCTCGTGTGCTGCTTTTTCAGTCACTCAAGGCACTTGGGCTCGACGCCCCTGTCCCTTCACATCTTGTTCGTGGTCAGCACCTCCATCCCGCAGCCCCGAGCGCCGACGCGGCATCCTGGCACCCCGTTCCGCTGCCTCCCCACCACCCCCCGCACTCCCGCTTCTCAGATTTAGCCTCTCCTCCCAGCAGCCTCACTCAAGCTCCCAACCGAGGGGGACGCGGGACTTAACCCTTCCCGTGGAGAAGGGCGCAGCCACCGCGTTCGCGTTTCAGAGCATGGGGCTCCCCAGGAGACGCCGCGGCCGCCCTCACCTGTTCTCGGGGCGGATGCTGAGCAGGTAGCTGCGGCGGTCGGGTCGCGTGGCCCAGGCCTCGCTCTCGGCTTCCTCGGCGCTCTCGACGCTGCCTGAGCGGCGCGGCAGAAGCAGCCCGTTGCCCACGTAGGACTGCTCAAGGGCCCGGTGCGACGAGCCCATGGCGGCGGCCGGGCTGCCTCTGCCCCGCTGCCGCCGCCGCCGCCACCGGGCTGTCAATCACCGCCCGGCATTTATAGCCACGCTGCACTTGCTGCTGTCACTCGGGGCCGTGGGGCGGGGGCCGGGACACGCCAGCCCCTTCAGGCCCCTGCGGTCTCTACGGCTCCCGCACGCTCCTTGGACTCCTCCCATGGTGTCCGGCCCCGGCACCCCGCAGCTGCCCCTGTAGCTGGCAGCACCCGCAGGGCTCTCTCGAAAGGAGACAGCTGCTGGCGGCTGTGGTGCCATGTGCCTCCCTCACACCGTTCACCCAGGACTGCCCTAGTCAAAGGCCATGGTGCCTCACGCCTCCCTCAGCGCCACTCATGTCACCCACAGGGTTCTCCTAGATGCCATCAGCCATGGCACCATTCTTCTCCCTCGCACACTTTATGGCACCCAGAGCTCTCCTGGATGACGGCGACGACACCCACATGCCCCCTCACACAGCTCATGGCACCCAGAGGGCTCTCCTGGGTGAAGGCCATGGCGCCACATGCCATTCATGGCACCATGCCATTCATGCCATTCATGGCACCAGAACTCGGCTAGACGAAGGCCTTGGCTTCACACACCTCCCTCATGCCATTCATGGCACCCACAGGGCTCTCCTGGACAGAGACAGGTGCCATCAGCTGTGGCACCACGTGCCTTCCTCACACTCTTCATGGCACCTGGGGCTGCCCTGCATTGCCAGATGTCGTCTGTCATGGCCCCACACGCCTCCCTCACACACTTGAGGGCACCCAGAGCTCTGCTGTATGACGGCTGTGGTGCCACACACCTCTCAAACCATTCATGGCCCCCAGAGGGTTCTCCTAGATGAACACCAAATGCTTCCCTCACACAGCTCATGGCGCCCAGAGGACTCTCCTCAGTGAAGGGCATTGCGCCATGTGCATCCCTCACGTAGCACAACATGGATGTGGCCTCTGTACAACTAAGGGCCACAACTCAGAGCCAGAACCTGTGTCTCCTTGCCAGGGCTCACTGCATGGAGGTGCCCTTTCCCAAATAAAGGACCAAGTCAACCACACAAATGAGAATTCAACAGGACAAGGAGTGTCTGAAGCTCTAGTCTTCATGCTGGACCTCTATGTGCATCTCCACTGTGTCTCTGAAAACTTTACCAAGCATATATCCAGGCCAGGATAACTGCTATTTCTTCTCTTTCTCTCTGGAGTTGAGTTTCTTCCTTCTCCTTGAGGGCATCTCTTCAATTAAATGCCATTTTACTATTTAATGGCTGGGTTTATTGTAGTTTTTCTGCAGATCACAGCCTGAGACTTGCAGTATTTCTTGAAATTTTAGCTCATAAAAAGAGCTACTGACTACAAATCTTTTCAAATTCATCTTTTCAAGCTCAAGTTCATTTTGGGGGGATAGAATATATAATCTGGCATTTTGAGTGGCTTCTCACAGCTACATCTGCCTGCATTGGTCAGCTTTGCGGTTCTGACACCTCAGAGATGCCTTGAGCTCCGTTACAAAATTCTCCGTTATGTTGGCAATGCAATATTTCAGCCCTCACAGGCAGTATTATTCAACATAATCATTGTAGTCACGTCCTCTTGTTAGTCTCAGGAACATTTTATGTCTTGTCTGCCTGCTTTTTCCTCCTGGGCACCCAATGAGAAGTTCTGTGGCAATATTTATTCTGTCTCCCTGAAGAGGACAGCACAAAGGAGGGCTGTAAAAGGTGGCTACGTGTCACAGAAGATTACTGAGACTGATTTAATACCGAATGAAAACACAATCCATAATAGAATTGAAGTTGCTTTTGTTCCACTTTCATCTTGCTTGTCAAGCCGCTGCATTGTATGCCGAAGGCACTTAAGTGTTAAAACCAGATCTTTCTATCACAGCATTGACTGATAGAACAAATTTTGTCCCGATCTGTTGTCTGTCCGTGACCTCCCAGCTGTATGTTTGTGATGAACTAGCCACTGTGCTGTGGTCTTTACGCTGTCTGTTGCAATGGGCCGTCCGTCCTAGTACATTTTCCATCTCCCATAGCACAGTGGGGCACTAACCCCACTGAAGTGTGGGACTCTTATGGCTGCCTTGCTTAGGGCAGAATGTTCATGTTCCCCAAATCAACCTGAGCCTAGGAGCTAGAAAGCACTATGTCTCCTTTGCACCTTACCACCCTCTCAGACCATCACATCACACCCCCCTCTCTACTTCTAAAAGCTCCTTTGCAGTATATGTTGTGCTGCAACATTCCTTTGCACCAGGAATATCTTTAATTTCTACAGAGTCTAAGGAAGAATGGGGGCATGTGACAGGTAATACAGAGGTGACCATATTCTTAGAGCTTTCCTGGTACTAAAGAGGCTCAGAATTGAAGCTAAAGAATTGCTGTTTTCTATCTGGTATATTCTTGAGTAGGAAGAACATAAGAATAGCAGCAACAAGTATTGCTGTAAAAGTGAAAATATTATTGTAAAGAGTGGTCTTTATGATGGGAAACCAACCTGCCTTAAGCTTATTGCTGTCTTGATGAGACAAACAAACACACGAGACAGCAAATGATAGGGGAGGGGATGGTCACACTGATCATGTGGAAGCGGGACATCCCTCAATCCTGTTGTCCCCATCAAACACTGTGATTTCAAAGGTGACCTCTGCTAGGACTCCAGCAGCCAGAGGCTGCCTTCTGCAGAATTGCAGCACCTCAGTGAGAGACTTCAGGAGACTCCTGGTGCTGCTGGCAAGGGTGGCTGCTGCTGTGATGCCTGGGTCCCGCTGCAGAATACCATGAATGTGAACTCCTCAGTGGAAGAACAACAAAAGTGCATATGATAAAGGTCCACACAATCTTGAATGATGGGGAGAAATTGTGTTTCAAAATAAGTCTAGGGGCACCAAGTGAAATTACCGTGTGGTAAAACCAGTAAAATAGAGGTGCTTCCTCATGCATCTTGTTACTGAGCAATGAAGGTGCTTGCTGCACAATACTGTGGCTGCTGAACATCAGTAGGAATTTAAAAAAAAAAAACAAAAGAAACAGAGAACATGTGGAAGGAAAATCTGGATGTTTGCTCTGGAGAAGGACACTCGTTTTTGGTTAAGAACTCTCTGAGTGATTAAGTCCTAGATCACTCTGGAGAGGATTCCTTCTGTGCACGCCCCAGTCTCACACCGTCCGTGCAGCCCAGCCTCGTGCGGCGGCAGGATGTGAGTCTGGGAGGACACAGCGTTTTTTTCTGAAAGAAGGAGGACCTTTAGGTCCATTGGCTTCAGTAAACCTAAATTCAAGTCCCAGGATATTAATTACATGTTATTTTAGCATCCTGTCACCATTCATCCTATCCCTTGGCAAGGGGAAAGGAGAGACAGTTACGACCACTTGAGAAGGATGCCCAGAATGGGAAGGGCTGTGTTGCTCTCTGGGGTGAGACCGTGTCCAGTTTAAGGTTCCCAAATGCAGGAAAGACACGACATCCTGGAGTCAGTCCAGGGAAGGCCACCCAGCGGATTAGGGGAGCTCAAGCACACGACATATGAGAGCTAGGGCAGTTACGTCTTCAGAAGAGCAGGCTAAAGGGAGATCTTATTGCTGTCTTCAGCTACGTCATGAGGGCGTAGAGGAGACAGTGCCAGACTCTTCCCTGAGGTGCAGAGTGGTCAGATGAGAGGCAAAAAACACAAGGGAAATTCTGATTCAATGTTAGAGAAAAAAAAAAAAATGGAAGAGTATCAGCTAGTAGAACAGAGGCCCTGAGAACTGTGTGATTTCCATCCTAGGATATAGTAAACTCTGGTCTGGACAAGGTGCTGAGCTGGCCATGCTTGTAGCTGGGGTTGGACCGGGGATCTCCAGAGGCCCCGTCCCACCTCAATTTCAGCGTGCTTCTGTGGCTCAGCCTATTAGCAAAGGGAAGTCTGGATGGTGAGCACAGACTTAACACCTCCTGGCTCCATTTAGCTGAGACGAATCCTGTTCTAGTGACTGATCCCTCATCCAGACACATGGGGATTTATTCTGTGCCCTTTCGAACTCTCAGTGATTCTTGTGCCGGTTCCACTGCTGAAGCAGAGCTTTCTATTGCAACATCTGGTCTCTAGTCATTTTGTTAGCAGAGAGTGAGACTGCCCTCTGCTCTTGTCTCCGTTTTAAAAGTCACTTTTCTCAGCATTTAGTGTTTGAAGTGTAAACCAGGCAGTCACAAGGCCTCAGCCCTGCGTTCCTGTTAGCAAAGCTTTTGTCCTCTGCCTGCAAATCCAGCCCTGATTCGCAGCTGCTGAGACACACAAGTGTTTGCACATTCCTCTCACACAGCGTATTCTTCCCTTTCCTATGCCGCACAGCTGCACACATGTTCCTCCATTTCTAAAATCACACAGACTTGTCCCTGCTCTCCAACGTGACATCCACGAACTCTACCACCAGCACAGAGACAGAAATACGGTATTGACCAGATATCCTGCAGACTGTGCCTGGATAGAACTCTTTCCAAGTTCATTGGATAGGCATAATTCAATTTTTGACTGGAGATTTGATAAAGGATAAAGCTCCAAGTAGCCACAGTGCAAGATCTCCAGCTGTTTGAAAAGATAACCGTATCAGACAGAAGTTTCATCTTTAGCTTTCTGACAGTGTTGGGGTTTAATTTAACTCTTACTAGTTACCTGGGCTGTATTTGTAAGAGCTCTGCATCACAGGAAAATCACGAAGCTGCTGGAATATAATTAGTCAGAACCTTAATTTGTAAGCCATTAATATGCCTAATGCAACAGTTACATTTCCAAATGCTTGGCCAGGACTTCTTTAGAGGTATTAAAAATGAAGAAAAAGGAGATTTATTATGTGGTTGGGGAGGTAAGTGCAAAGGAAGGCCGTGCCAATCTGTTTTAACCACCTGCAGATCCACACTGCGAGGTGCTAGTGGATCTGGGGCTGCACCCAGGGTCTCTTCTGGGCCCTGTTGCACTTAGCAGCACCCATCGCACACAGAAATTCCTCCTACTACGTTCTTTTGCTGCCCCAGCTGAGATGCTGTTGGTAGAGGGGAGTCTGCTCGTTGTCCTAAATTTGTCTGTAAATAAAAATCATGACTGCCTGGCATAGCGATAATGAATCCTTACAGCCCCTGCCATCGAGTTTCTCTGAGTGCAACCTGCATACAAGTGTAATTCATTTCATTAAGTTATAACTCCAGCAGGGCTCCAAGGATCTCTCATTCTGCTATAAAAGACTGTTTGAGATAAAAATTATACAGGCACAAGTGCTCCATTCCCAGAGGCGTCCTTAAAAATTAACTCCTAAATCAATTGGCTGCTTTATTAATGAATCCTCAAAGTCATTTCAGTAGCCAAAGGAGGAGACTTTGGGAACCAGGGGAGAGATTTCATACTTTTCCTCCATACCAAGAAGGTAAAAACACAGTCTATAAGAATAAAGTCAAACCAATGGATGATTCTGAGAATCAGTTTACAGTACAGGCTCTAGAAGCCACAAATTTGCTCCAGAGAGGTCGGGCCCCAGCAGGAGACCAACTCCCTGGTCCTGCTCTGTCCCCTTCCTGCCCAGTCTCATAGGGACTTGTGTAACTCCTGGCCTGGCTGGTTCAGCTGTGCTTCCCCTGAGACCCTCACGATGCCTGGTAGGGTTGGAGTTTTCATTGGAAAAACTGGGGAAGATTTTCACCAGGACAGGCTGGGTCCTCGCTGGCCTTCTCACAGCCAGAGAAGGCAGAGCAGGATGGCTCTGTGGGACATGAGCCCACGGGTACGGTCAAGGAAGGCGGCAGCCCCAACAGAGTGGCTGTGAGAACGGATGGCTGCTGTGGGGACAAGGGTGAAGGTCAGGGGTAAAGGATGTAGGAATGAGGGTGAAGGTGGCCGAGGGGATGGTGGAGAGGGGGGCTGTGGGGTTGGCGGTGGCCACAGGCATGGGGGTGAGGTGGCCATAGTGTAGCTGTGGGATGAAGGAAGCCATGGGGCAAAGCGACGAGGAGGGATGTGGGGCAGCGGTTAGGTTGGATATGGGATTGAGGGCAAGGGGGCCATAGATGGATGAGTTTGGCTGTGGGGACACGCACAAGGGTGGCCGCAGGGATGGGGATGCCACTGGGGCAGGAATGTGGGATGGGGACGGCGGTGCTCGCGGGGATGCGGTGTGAGGGTGGCTGTGGGGATGGCGGTGTCCGTGGGGAGGGGATGAGGGCGGCTGCGGCGACGGAAGCGCCTGGTCTCGGGCCCCGCAAGGAGGCGGCCGCCGGACCGGGCGGCCGGGCCAGGCCGGGCCGGAGGGAGGGG
>VWPW01007487.1:33458-51547 GCA_013389825.1 Crypturellus undulatus
CCCGAGGACGAGCGGGCCCGGCCGCAGCGCTGCCCCGCGGAGCCGGCGCTGCCGCTCGAGCCCGGCGGGCTGCGAGGGCGGCGCGTGTTCCCTCTCGGCGCTCTGGTTTTCCCCTCTTCGCAGCCTGCTGTGGAGGCTGAGGATGGGGAGAGGGAGGCGCGGGTGTTCCCGGCCTCCGTGGATGCCCTGACGCTTTTTTTTCCCCTCACTCCCCCAGGCAGATGCTGCTTCTCAAGCGGGAGAAGAGCCGAGCGCGGCGGCTGCTGAGGCCGGCCGCACGCACACGGGCCTGGGAGACACACGGCGCTCAAAGCGATGCAGAAGGGTGAGCAGCTCCCTGGCCCCGGGAAGCACAGGGGTGGCCCCGGGAGGCGCAGTGCATGGCTGAGAGCTGGGAGTGTTTGGGAGATGTCAGTGAAGCAACTCCTGGTGTCTGGTGGTGGTCAGGGTCCATGTCGGGTGTCATCTGGGACAGCACAAAACGCACGCTGTGTCACGTATGTTTAGGCTGTCCTTAAGAGTCCTTAAAATTGCCTGGGTGTTTGCACGTGGGGCTTCCTAGTTTTCCCAAATCTTCTTCCTTTGTGGGGCAGGCCCATTTGTGCAGGGACCTCAGTCCTAAGGGACCTGAGGGGGTTTTCTCCCTTCCAGAAGACGGTGCTCAACAGGTCCTGCAGCGCTGTGTGCCCAGCCGCTTTATAAGAGAGCACCAAGCAAGTGAGCGACTTGCTCTGACCACAGCTGGGTTGTGCTGCATTGTGTCACCTCTGAGAAGGAAGAGGGATATGTGTGGGCAAGGACCCTGCACTGCTGTTTCCATCTCCTCGGTTGTGTTAGAAACCAGTACCTCTTTCTCTGCAGCCATTGTGATCACCGAGCAGCCGGTGTCCGTCTCCGTCCCTGTTGGATACTCCTTCGCTCTGCGATGCAGAGCTGAGGCCTGCACGTCTCTGCAGTACCAGTGGTTTTGCCAGCACCAGGTAATGCTTTCAGATGGAGATTACCCTTGGGTCTTGCACTCCCAAGTTGGTGGAGTGCACTGCGGCCTAACAGAGACGACTACGGACAAATCTGGTGGGAATCAGAGGGCAGGAGAGAAAAGAGCAAAGAAGAGAAGGAAATGGGATATGTTTGCACACTTGTGCTTGCCTAGCACTTCAGTGGATGCTACATGGGATGCTAAGCTTCTTCTCCCTGTATCCTTCTGGCTGCAGGAGAGGACAAAACCAGGGAATTTCCATGCTTCCTGCCCTTAAGAAGATCCTTTTAGTGCCTTCTGCTACCAGCCATGAAAATGGGATGTGGTGCTTACTGCCTCTGTTTTCTTTTCAGTCTGTCTGCTGCCAGATTCCTGGTGCCACTGAACAGGACCTGCTCATCACTGCACAGCAAACCCAGCTCTACACCTGCAGAGTCAATGACATCTATAAAAATGCCGTCTTCTCTAACTGGGTGAAAGTGGAGGTCCATCAGTGTGTTGGCAGAGGTATGAGCATGCCTTCTAGCATCTCTGTTTTATGCTTTGCACAAATATTCCCCATGGATTAAAGATTGAAGCTGTTTGCAACAGTGACCCTTTGAGGTCCTAGGGTCAGTGTGTCCTCGGGTCAGTGTGTCCTTCCAGCTCTAAAATGGGTATCCCAATTAATTGACCCAGTGAAATGACCATGCAGTTCCAAGTTGGACATCTGTGTTGCTGCTCTGGATATGACAGAACCTGTCATGATTCCAGTAACACAGGCTGTTTTTCACCTGCTCCTCCTGCTGATAACTCACCAGAGATTTCCCAAAGAGATGCTGTGCTGGGTGTTCGCCACTTTGGATTTGATGAATAGACTTGAAGCAGGGTGGTTATTTCAAAACTGGGCAGAATAACTCTGGGCATGTCGAAGCTCAGCATGTTGACTACACCCTTGGCAGGATATGCTGAGCCTCTTCAGGCATCAGGGCACACTTGTGACTAGAAAGCAAAAGGAGTTGCTTTGACTTGTCCGGTGAGTGATCTCACTATTGTAGACGTTGCTCTTGAGGACTCCCTGCTCCAAGAGAAGACAGAGGCAACTTTAGAATCCCTTGCTGTGGGGCAGTGTCTTTGCGTGCAAGCGGAAACTGTTTTTCTGGCTGTTTGCACAGACTCCTTTATTGGGGAAAAATGCCTTTATTTTAATTAATATCCTGGGTAAGCGAGGACCAACTCTGTTTGTTGCTTTACAGGTCTGCTCCCTCAGCTTTGGCGAGGAGAACCAGTCATCATCCTCAACCCCATTGAGCAGAAAGTAGAAGAAGGGAAACCTGTACAGTTGCAGTGTGCTGCCATGGGGGTGCCAGCCCCAAGCTTCCAGTGGTACCGAAATGGGAATGCACTGGAACACCAGAAGAAAAAAAAGCTCTGGGTAATGTAGCCCCTGCATAGTTCCTGAACTGTGTGTGATGAGAAGCTCATTGCTGTCACAAGCATGGGACAACCTCAGAGGGCTTGGAAAAACTGCTAAAATATTTATTGTTGCCCTGCATATGGCAGGTCATGGTCCTTATGTCTGCCTCTTATCTGCATTTAAAGGCTCAGGCATGCTTTGATCAGTGGGAGCTGAGATCTAGAAAATGAGAAGTGGGTATCCCAATTATAGTCACACATGGCCCTTCCTGCATGGCTTCCAGGGTCAGACTGTGACTATGATACAGCTTCAGGGCTGTTGGAGAAGAAAGGGAGGGTTTGGCAGAGTATCCTTGTGCTCTAGAAGCTGTAACAGACAGCATGTGAACTTACTGAGCTGCTTCTAGAAGGAAAAATGATGTAAAAATTCATTAGACTGAGTCTTTTCAGGCTAGGTTGTGGTAAACAGCAACAAAAGAGACGTCGAGTTCCAGGAACAGGGTTGTGTTTGGCAAATACTTTCAGGGTAACACAAGCATTCATCAGAAATAATGTGATTTAACTTTCAATCTGTCTAGATTAACCATGCAAAGGTCAGCGACTCTGGCACGTACCTCTGCTGTGCTTCCAATAGCTACGGAGAGCACTGGACCAACGCAGTGGATATTCACGTGGGTGAGCCGAGCCAACCAACATCTGGTTTGTTACAAATCATCTTTTAGCATGAAAAATGATTACGGGGCAGAGAAGGATTTTAGTGCTGTCACTCGGAAAAGCTGGGCTGGTGGACAAGGAGCCCAGGGCAACAGTGTTATACTGGGGCTCATTCTGTGCAGGGGAAGTGAGATGAGGAGAAGGACATGCAACTCTGATGGTTCCACCTTTGCCTCACCTCATACATTGCCAGTAACAAAAAAGGAAAAAAAAAAAAAAAAGCCACCAGTTTTAGATACCACTTCTCAGCAGAGCACAGTGCAAAAAGCTTCTGAGTGCTTTATGAATGTCATTTAAAAAAAACAGCCATGTTAAACAGTGGTTTGTCTGCTTTTCTGCCTCGGTTGCTGTCTGGAAAAATACATAGGACGTGTTTGTGTGAATGCTCTGTGCTGGACCCTGAGCAGTAACGTGCCGTACACTAAAAGGTGAGGGCAGAGGTGGTGCATCTGGGGCCTTGGATATTGGAGAGACTGCTGCTGAACCTGGAAACCCTCTGTAGCCATAGCAACTCGTGAGGAGGCAACGTGGGGCTCTGCAGAGAAACTGGAGTGTCCTGGCTGCCCTGTGGCAGCTGTCACTGAAACTGCCTGCAAAGCACAATTTCACACCTTGGGTATACTTGAAGCGGTGATCTCAGTGAGCTGCACAAACTGAGGACGTGGGTGTCTGTTAGTCCCTGCTGACAGGCCGGAGCGGTGATAAATGGAATTCCTTGATAACGGAGTTCAAAATTAGCGAGGGAAATGGCGTCTGTAAAAGAAAAAGCTCAAGTGATCTTCCTGCATGTCTGTACAGCTGCTTGGCTGCAAGGATACCACTGTATTCTGTGGCATGACTGAAGTCGAAAAGGCTTTTGCATTAAATGAAGCATCTTGTGGGACGTGGAGCTACACGATGGGGTCTTTCTGATGTCCGGGCGTAGCAAGGAGAAGTGGTGACCTGGGTACTTGGCAGCTCGCTGTCCGTCTACCTCAGTTTTTGGTTGTGTGGGTTTGAAGGCAACTTTTGAAGCACCTCTGATCACCTCGTAAGAAGTCTACCACGTTAGATTGTGCTTTTTGATGCTTGCTTGGGTATTCTTGCCCTGCTGAGGTGCCGATTTAATAGCTGTCACCCCCAGATTGTGCTGCGATCCTTTGCTGAAACTGAGAGAAAGTATTATGTGCTCAGATATATAGAGCTGGCAAGGATGGTGTTTGTTTCAGGAAGGTTAAGGCAGCTCAGCAGAGCTGGGCAGGCCCTATTCCTGTATGACCTAAGGGATTCAAGGGAAAAGGTGGCTTTCCAGAGCCTCATACCTACTCCACCTTCTGTCTGATGGCAGCTTTGATCCCGTGTCTTTGCTATGCCATGAGACAGGAATAGCACAGGGCAGCATTGCTGGCTCTCGACTCCATCTAGAGATTTTTCTCTGCTATAAGTTTCTTCTCTAACTATTTATGTTTCCTGTAAAATCTTTTTAAACTGCAAATTGGTGGTGTATGACTAGGGAGCCTTGTCCACTCTCCTTCACTCCTTGCAGCTGGCAAAACAGAAGAGACAGGTAGCAAAAATGGGTATAGGACGGGGCTGAGTTGAAAATGTAAAGACTGTATAGTTTTAACATATGACAGGCAGCTCTGCTGGAGGCAAAAAAAAAAAAAAAGGAGGACAAATGGGCTTGTTCTGATGCTTTCTCCCTGGAGCATTAGCAGTACTGTCAGCATTGTGTATCCAAAAAAGGTCCCAAAAGTCTCCAAATCCACGAAATTTATGCAATTAAAAATATTCCCTTACTTTTCTTCATTTAGAACCTTTAGGGTTCCAGGGCTTTATCCTGGGCTGGATTATTATTAATAATATTAAAAAAGGCAGAAATTGTCAGAGTAATGATGACTTTTAGAGGCTGTGTGCAAGGAGAGCTCAGGGGATGGGATGCCTGCACAGATGCCTGCTGGGTGTGCTGGCATCAGTGAAATTCCATGCCATGCTCACTCAGGCAGGGAAGCTTGTGGATCTCGTGAAAATGACTCATGTTTGAGTGGCGTTTCTGAGCTGGAACTGCTAAACGACAGAGAAAAGCAAAACTGAGTGTTGAGACGCGCTGGAAATCTTATCTAAAGCAAACAGTCTGCTTCCTAAATGCTGACCTTTCACAGGGAGATGCTTTTTGCTTCAAAGCTAATGTTGTCTGAGTTTCTTCCTGGAGTCCTCCTGTTTCCTTTGCTCTCCCTGCAATGAGGGAGCAGGCAGGTCATCCTGGGTAGAGCAGCAGGGCTGACGCAAGCAGTATAGGCTTCCATATGGGCAGCACTGATTCTTCCATGCTCCTTCCCCCAGCCTGCTCCTTCTTTGAGCTTTGCTTCATTGGCCTTCCCAGCTGCTTTCACACTGGCACCTTCCTCTTGTGCCTTCACTCTTGACCGTCCACCCTTCCCCTTTGCCACCCACGTGTCAGTTCAGCTACTTTTGGGGGGCCGGTGCAGGCAGGCTCTTGAAATGAGCACACTAGTATCTCTAAGGTTACTGAGTGGATTATGTAAAACTGGTCTGAGGAGCAGTTTTACAGTCTGTGTTGCTCAATCAGCTGCAATGCTGCATTTTTTGATCCAGCTTTTTGTAGCCAGGGGCTGAGGGGACAGGTTTGAGACCTGCGATGGGAGTTGGCGTTGGGAACCTGGGTGCTGAACATGTGCTTATCATTTCTGTCTTTGTTTCCAGGAACGTGTCGCCCTGCAAAGTTTTTTGGTGAGTACTGCAAGTCATTGTTCTGAGCAATTACTCCCCTGTTTTGAAGTTGAGCTCTGAAGTGGATGTGAGGACAGGACATAGGAGTGTTTTCTCCTGCAGAGACCATTTTGAGCCTTTCTGCCCACACTGTCACGGGCTCTGCTGGTGCTGGTGATTTGGCATCAAAGCTGCAAGGCACAGAATGAATCAAAAAAAGAGTAAGAACATTCCTGATAAGTAACCCAATCTCAATCTCTACCTGCAAAATGACTTTAAAAGTCTTGTTTATGTGACATCTTTTTGCCTTCTTTGAAAGAGCTCCTTGGACCAAGATGAAACTCTCTTCTCCTGTGGCTGCTGAATGGCCTATATACTAACTAAATATACAAAAAGATTTCATGTATCCTCAGTCTAACTGAATGAAGCGATAACTTGATCCTTGCTGAGCATTTACAGTTTTGTTGTTTGGTGTTTCTGTTAGCTACAGACAAGATAGCGCTTTTAGTGGGCAACAACCATTACCAGCATCATCCAAACCTTATGGCTCCTGTCACAGATGTATTTGAACTGAGTCGTCTGCTAAAGCAACTGGGGTTCCAGGTCGTGTCCCTTCTGGACCTGAACAAGGCCGAGATGATGACGGCGGTCGGTCGCTTCCTGCAGCTTCTGGGGAAAGGGGTTTACGGTAAGGCAAAGCCAGCCCGGCCAGCCACTGAGGCCGAGCAGGCAATGGGCAACACAAGCTTTAGTGATTGATGCTAGGGAAGAGCAGGGATTCGGCAAGAAAATCTTATAACCGCTGCTATATTAAAAGGAAGAAATTAAACTTTCCTTTATGTAGGACAGGGGGCCCTGCAGCACAGTCTGCAGGAGTATTGGGCTTGGCAGGTAAATGCTGCTCAGTTTTGGTCAGATTATGGACAGTCATGATGGGTGTTTCTGTGTTACGTGGCTCTCAGTTTTTAACTCAGATAACATGGTCTTGTGCTTCTGTGCCAGGGTTCTATGGAGCTACTGTGTGGGAGAGGGTGTTTCAATTTCTTAAAAGATAAAATAAAGAAGATAGTTCTAGTGTGAATATTGATGGCCTCACAGAGTTCTTTTGTGAGGGCAGAAACTCATTTCGAGTGTTGCAGCTGGCCACAGTTTCCTCGTTCCTCCTTCCTGGTGGTCTAATTTGAGACACAAGCAGGCTTTTCTTTGCAGAAGCACAGAGCATTCCCAGCTGTAGGTGGCTTAGGTTGGAGCTACTGCAGTTGGAGCTACTTGCATGCTATCCTCGGTGTGGGGAGAGAGCGGCTGGGGGAAACATTCCTTAAAAAAGAGCCAATCTTGTGGATCTTAAAGCAGGCCTCAGAATCGCTGGTGAAAGTAGCCTTCTTGGGGATTGTGAGGCCCTCTCAATGTGATAAAATACCCTGGAAACAGCTGGCAGATGGTGTCGTCTTCCAAGCCTCAGGGAGGCACAGCCTGCTTTGTGGGGTGCTTTTTCTTCCCCCAGCTCTCCAGCCTGCATGGCACTCTAGGATATTCTCATGGAAGACTTAAGTGCAGGCCAGTGCTGGCATAGTAATCGGTGTGAGGTTTGGATGTTGGGCAAAGAGTAACAGCAAGGGCATAGATGACATCTTCATGTGAAGAAATACAACAACTTCACCTCCTTCTGGGAATCTCTGACTCACTCGGGGCGGTTCAGTTGGTGCAGAAAGGAAGCGCAGGGTTGTCACCACTTGGGCTGAGTGCATCATCTGATGATAGTTTACTCCTATGATTTCACTTGCAAACTTCCTTTTGTGGTTTCTTTCTGAAATCCCCCTGCAATCTCAGGCATTGCCTCCTCTCTCCCTTGCCAGAGTCCTGTGCCTCTCCTGGGCTCTGTCTGGAGAGCTCAGCCACTTGCAGGGTATAAGGAGCTGCAAGTCCTACCCAGCAAGTCCTGTATCCATAACATAGGGCAACAAAACATTTGCTTTACACTGAGATTCCCTTTTTTTCATAAGCATTGGAGGGAAAAATATAAAAAAGATTTTAAATGACAAACCTTTCACGCTGTCATGCTTTTAAATATATATATATATATATATATATTTTGCATTCTTCGCCATTGATCCTTCATGACAAAATTGATTTTATGCAGTGGCAGGGAAAATATTAACAGCTGAGGTACTGAACCTTAATAAGCCCTGGGTGTTTGTCAGTTGTAGTGGGTTTTCTTTATAGGTTTCTAAGCTGAGTGGTCTGCTAATGTATTGAGACAGCAGCCATCAGGCCAGTCCCAGCGCAGCGATCACATTGAAGACTCTTGTCATAATTGGGTGGCATCCAAACTTACAGCGAGAACTTCGGTTAGTTTGTCTGCTGCTTGCCCCAGGGTTTCTGGATCAGACCTGTGGGGTGCCTTCTTGTGATGCATCTTCCAGAGTTTCTCCAGATGTCTGTCTGGCATAAAATAAAAAGAAACGGGTGAATAGCAAGTCATTGAAATTAACTTCTTGTGTTTAGAACAAGTCAAGAGCTCATCATAAGCCCTGTGGATTAGGTTGTCAAGGCCCGATCTCCAGAATAAAGGTCTAGGAGCCGTTGATGAGAATTTGGAGAGCTCTGAGAGAAGAGGTATTGGTGTTGCAGCAGCTCCAGTGACAATCTAGGTCACCTATTAAAACTACAGAGCTCATCAGCATTCCTTTATGCACATCCTGTGCACCCACATAGGTGTTTTGGGCAGGTACCTGCACAAGCAAAGCCACCCCATGCCTACACCTGTTTTTTTTTTTCTTACTTGGGGAACCCTGAGGTGCCATGTCCTGTGTTGCAACCGCCAAAGCTGAAGTCATGAGAACTTTGTGTGGTTGCTTGGAGCTGAGCAGAGAGCTGGGAGGAGCAGGCTAAGTCACAGAGGCTTTTTATAAGGCTGAAGTGGGAGATCCTGATGTAACCCAGATGCATCTGTGCACACCCTAGAGATGATGTTGGTGGATGGCCGAGCCACCCTTTTGTCTCCTTCCTGAGCCACGTATAACTTACAGGGGTTAGTTGGAAGCAACTTTTGTAGTCCAAATCCTGTTCGCTGCAGAACTGTTAGCAACTGCTTTTGAGGATCTCCAAGACTGAAGCCCCAGTTGCCCCCCTTGCTTGTTCCAGGGCTCCCTAACCCTGAAGGGAGAAGCCTTTCCTCCTGTCTAACCTGACGGTTCCCAGGTTGCCCGATATTTCCTGTGACCAGTGAGAAGATTTGGGCTTTGCTGTCTCTGTAACAGCCCTTGCAGGAGCTCGAACCTGCTATGAGATCCCGGCTTCACCTTATCACACTAACCCAGGACCCTACCATCTTGGTAGCCTTTGCTGGCCTTTCCTCTGGTTCCTCCATTTCCCTCTTGAACTGATGACCCTAAAACTGGATGCAGGATCAAAATGGGACCTCCCCAAGGCC
Organism: Crypturellus undulatus; assembly: GCA_013389825.1. Classification (NCBI taxonomy): domain Eukaryota; kingdom Metazoa; phylum Chordata; class Aves; order Tinamiformes; family Tinamidae; genus Crypturellus; species Crypturellus undulatus. Next base: position 42,689 of record VWPW01007487.1, read on the forward strand.
ATGGAGAGGGTGTAACAGCTCCCTTTCCCCTGCTGGTCCTGCATAGAGATGCTGTTGCCACATGCAGGTTTTGCTCTCCCCTATTAGAGCCGCAGCACTGGTTCCCACCGGAGTCCAGTCTTCAGGGCTGCTGGTCAAGCAGAAGCTCCCTAGCCAAAACGATGCCTGGGAATTATCTGCCCCTATGTAGGACTTTACACGCTTTATTATCGGACCTCATTTCTCAAGACCTGCACCAACACAGGCTTCCTTTGGAGGCACAATGGTGTGGTATGACTGTATGTTCAAAATGATCTAGTTATTTTTTAAATTCATCTTCCAGAGATGGTGGCTTATCTGCATTAGAACCTGTAATCTCCCCTTAGAAGAACTGTCCCAAAGCACCAGCTCCCAAACCCATCCTCGATATGTAACCCTCAGGCAAGCGAGGACTCTCCCTAGATGTTATTTCAACTATCCTAAAAAGCCCCAAGTCAAAAAATAATAGCAGAAATGCAATAGAGAAAAAGAGTTGCATAGGAAATACTAGGAATAGATCGTCATATGTTATTTAAGCCGTATGCTGACATTTCCTGTATTATAGCCAGTCCCTGGAACTTCCCCTTTATATTTTGGTATTCAGAAGCTAGTTGTGGATGAGCAGTTTTGTCTCCCAAAACGTGGGAAGACAGTGAAATTAAACTCGTAATTAAAAAGAAAAACCTTCTCTTTTTCTTACTCAAAACATTGTGGGGGTGTTATTTAGGAGAGAAGAGGAAGGACAGGATGTTAGAAGAGGATTCCAGCAAAGCTGCTCAACAAGCATGAGTCCTGGTGTTTTCTGTTTCTCAAATGGAGCTAGAATTACTCCTGTCTTGTAGCTCACACAGTGCAGGGAGCACTCGACAGTGTGTCTGGGTGGCTAAACAAGCCCCCCTCAAATTTAGAAGGTGCTTTATTGAGTTGGTTTTGCTGTCTTAACCTGAACCCTCTGGGTTTGGACTCTGTTTCCACTGACACATTTGCGCTGTATTTCTGGCGGCAGGGATCATATCTTAAGCAGGCCAGGTGATATTTGGCTATGTTCTTTTATTATTTAATATTTCTGTTATGTTATTTTTCTCTCCTCATTTAGAAATGATCCCTACAGGTGGTTCACTCTCATTGTGGAAGGCCTGTGTTGACTTTAATCCTTATTACTTTACACTTTAATCCTTATTTTTGAACTTTTGTATAAAGCTTTTGTTCTTTCCAAGTGTCAGTTACCCTGACGTACCAGTGCCTTGGTCCCGTAAAGGATCTCACCTTCATTTTATGTACCAAACAAAGCCAAAGAGATGAAACCTAGAGGGATATGTAGCTTTACTACTTCAAAGGCCAACTCAGAAATGCCTGATTCTGATTTTTGCAGAATGCATCCCATCCGATATGCTTTTACAGCCTCACAGTAGGGTTTTGTGGCTTCCATTTCAAGTTAAGAAAGTTTAGCACTTCTGCAAGTCAAAGCCCACTGTTTCTGCCTGGAGTTCCACAAGAAGAGGAACCCAAACCTTTCAGGCACCTGTGAAAACAGCCGTTTGAGTAACTTTCATTGCCTGAGAATAGAAACCAACGATGATTTTTAGGTTGTCTTTATAATAAGATGATGTTTTCAGTCCTTCAGTTTCTGCTCCATCCACTGCATCTCTTTCAGCATTAGAAATCAAATGGGTGTCCTGCGAACTACAGAGGTGAGAGGTGCCGGGAAAATAGAGGTGGTTATTCAATGAATTCACTGTTTCCGACAGCAAATCTGACTCGAGCAGTTTCCTTGCTTTTGCCTCTCAGCTGCTTGTTCCCATTTCTGAACTCTAGTTCTCCTCTGTCCCATAATTGCGGCATCACAGCTGTTTGCGTCATCCTGTAGAGCTATTTTCAACACCTTTTGGTTCCCCAAGTTGTCTTTCAACAAGTCCTGTTGTATCAGTGCTGGGACGGGCTAGCAAGTCACCCCGCAGCCCTTCCCTTGCTTTGGAAGGGCTAGAGCTCACATGAGGATTTCTGCAAGTCAGGAAAGCCCTTCTGCAAATGCAGATCTGGGGAGCTAAATGGAAGTCAGCAAGGAGCAGCACCTCCACTGTGCTGGGCTTTCCAAAGCGAAGTTTCCCAGATTGCCAAAAACTATTATTATGGTTTCATGCTTAAGAGTAAAGCTCCAAAGCCAGATCTTTGTTGGATGTTGGACTTCAAAGGTCCCTGGTCACTACCTCCCCTAAGAGTCTGACTCAGTTCCCGCTTTCCAGGCCTGGTAGCTGGTTTGAGGTCATCGGTGCATGTGGTACATGTTTTCAGGTGTCTGTCTCATTGCTTTTCACTGGTTAATAAGTATGTAACTACAGGCAGAGTCTTGAAAGTTGAAGGGTGTTTTCCATCACATAATGCATTACCAGTCTGTGCTCCAAAACTAGAAAGCTGCAGAGCTTCATATTTAAAAGGTTGTGAATACATTTTTTATCAGGGTAGAATATTTCTTTGTCCATTGTCTCATTCTTACTAAGAGCCAAACTTTATTTTTTTAACCAAAATTTTGTCAAAAAATGGAACTCCAGGTCTATCCTGCACCAGTATTGCTTCAGGGTGGTATATGGGATGTGGGGAACTAGTTATATGGGATATATATGGGGAACTAGTTACAGCCTGCAGGTTTGCATCGTGACTTATCTTGTTCTCATCGCATTCCCAGCTATATTTTACTACGCTGGACACGGATATGAACATTTAGGGAGGAACTACATGGTCCCCATTGATGCCCCACAGCCCTATGCCCCTGAGAACTGCATCAGCGTGCAGAGGATCCTCCAGAAGATGCAGCAGCAGCAGACAGCCCTGAATCTCATCCTTCTGGACACCTGCAGGAAATGGTAGGGCGCTTTTCATCTTTCCTCTCCCAGGTTGGGCAGCACGTGGTGTTTAGAGGTGTCAGGGAAGCATCTACCAGCCTCAACCCCTGTTTAGCAATGTGGCTGTTCAGAGATGTTGCTATGGATTGCTGTCAGTACGTGTCTCTCTTAACCCAACACTTTTGTCACAGGCTTTCAGACTGGGTCATGAAGTTTCCAAGACTGTTGAGTTTTGCAGGTTCTCTTGGGCAGCCTTCTCAATTGTGCTCTAGATTCAGCCTTGCAAGTGTTGCCCTGCATGCTTTAGCTGAGCTGTTTAGCTCATCGCTTTTCTCTTGGCTGTGTTTTTGTTAATGTCGCGGTAAAAAGAGTGCCTTGTTCTTTCTCATTTAGGAACACATTTAGGAACAGGATAGGAAAAATAAACTGTACTACTTTGTTTTTCTTTCCTTTAAGACTTCCAAAGACTTCATGTCTTGTAGTTGACTTCAGAGACTGATGCTGAGGTTGGAGGTCAGCATTTTCCCTCTGTCTGTAAAAAATTACTTCCCATAGCTAATTTTTGAGCTGCAGAAAATTACCATTTGCTCGTTTTCAGTAAAGTTAGACTTATCCAGTAAAAGCTGTCATCATTTCATTTATTTGGGGCTCCTGCAGTAGATCTACAGGACATAAAGACCTGGAGGGCAAAGGCAGTAAAGTCTCCTTCCTGTGGTCCTGGCCCGAGAACTGGGATGATGGAGATGTTGAGACTGCAGAAATCTTAGCCTCTGCCCTGAAAGAGCTACCAGCCCCTTGGCATCTTCTAGATGTGGTAACAGAACTTGGGACAAGAACAGTCCATCCCAATGAGGAAGAAGTTGAACAGAGGGGTGGGAGACCTGCACAGATGAGCGAGGAGCTAATGGCAAAACTCAAACAGAAGAAGGAAGCATGCAGAAGGTGAAGTGAGACAGGTAACCTGAGAGGAATATAGGGACATTGTCAAAATATGCAGGAATGAGGCTAGAAGGTCAAGGCCCTTCTGGAATTTAATCTGGCAAGGGAAGTCACTGGACATACACAAGTCCCTGGGACCTGATGTGTTCGCTGCTGAGTGCCGAGGGAGCTGGCTGGTGTCACTGCAAGGCCACTCTCAGCCACCTTTGAAAGGTCATGGCAATCAGGTGAGGTGCCCGAGGACTGGAAGAAAGCAAAAGTCTAATCTTCAAAATAATCTAATCTTCAATAAGAACAAGGAGGACCTGCAGAACTTCTAGCCAATCAACTCACCTCAATCTCTGGAAAGGTGCTGGAGCAGCTAATTCTGGATACCATTTCCAAGTACAGGAAAGACAAGAAGGTGATAGGGAGTAATCGGCATGGATTCACAAATGGGAAATCACACTTGGCCAACCTGATGGCCTTCTGTGATGGAATGACTGACTGGGTAGGTGAGGAGAGAACAGTGGATGTTGTCTACTGTGACTTCAGGAAGACTTTTGACACTGTCTCCCAAAATATGCTCATAGGCAAGCTGGGGAAGCATGGGCTGGATGAGCAGACAGGGAGGTGGACTGAGAACTGGCTGATCTCAGAGGGTTGTGATCAGTGACACAAAGCCCAGCTGGGGTCAGTAACCAGCAGGGTTCGATCCTGGGTCCAAACCTGTTCAACTTATTCATCAGTGACCTGGATGTGCACCCTCAGCTAGTTTGCTGGTGACAGCAAACTGGGAGAAGTGGCTGATACCCTGAACCGCCAGTCAGAGGGACATGGACAGGCTGGAGAGATGAGCAGAGAGGAACCTCACAGGGTTCAACAAAGGCAGTGGGAGGAATAACCCCACATGCCAGTATAGGCTGGGACTTGTCCTGCTGGAGAGCAGTGCTGCAGAGAAGGACATGGGATTTTCTCTCTGGAGACAGTCAAAAAGTGTCAGGACAGGGTCCTGAGCAGCATCCTATGGGTGATCCTGCTTTGAGAAGGGGAATTGGACTAGACGATCTTTTTCTCTAATGCTGAGATGAGCTTTGCTGAGCAGAGCTGCTGAATCATCACGGCAGCCCGTGCCAGATCTGGGGGCAGAGGTTAAGTCAGAAGTTCATCCAGATGTCAGATGCAGTGTCGGAACATTGCGTAGCGGCGCGTAGCTTTGCTGTGCGAAGGCAGCACTGGGATTCTGACACGAATGACAGCAGTCCATGAAATAGCTCTTGGGCTGCTGTTTCTTTTCTTGGCATCCCCAGTAGTTTCCGCGCTCAGCGAATTTTTAGGGCGCTTCGGGAGAAGGATGCGATGTCAGATCTGCTCTGACATTTAGATGTGGTTACGTGGCTGTCTTTTTTCTTTCCCCTCTCCTTCATCTGACATTTCTTTCCAACCCTTTCTCACAGGGAATATGGCATTTCAGTGCAGTAGGTGCTGTGCCTGGGCTCAGGATGAATTGCTGTAGAAAGCTCTTTCTCCTGGGTTTATTTTTCATGCAGTGTGTCAGCTTAGCAAAACATCTGGATTTTGGGATTGTGCCTGCTGACGTCACTCCTTAAATCAGCATTTTTTTTCCTATTAAACTAGATTGGACTAATGTTGAGCATTGGAGGTACAGTCTTCTGTTTGCTTGCTCAGCCCTGTTTGAACGAGGAGGAGCTGCACGTGTGCTAACAGAGAAGGGTCTAGCTTGAAGCTCCTCTTCACCCCATGTGCTGCCAGCAGAAACGTGTGTCTGTTGGTGCAGTCAGGAAAGGCAGGTGCCAACTTGTGCCTATGCAGCCTACGATGAGAAGCACCCACCATGGGGACAGCAGGGATCTCAGCTTATTTTGGGATCCAGTGTCTTGTGTCTCCTCAGTCCTGGGAGCAGACATATCTCCACATTCAGTGTTCATATTTAGAATCATATCTTTTTCAACATTTCTGTTCTGAGCATCTTTAGAAAATTTATACAAGCCAGATGAATATTCACCATTCAACAGCTTCTCCAGACTTTGTCACCAGCACCTGCTGGCTACTGGTCATGTAACAGCCCATTCTGTTCTCCTCAGCTTGCCAGCTTCAGCCCCAGCAAACTCCTCTGGGACCGAGTAACACTGCCTGTGTTCTCGGCTCTTGTTCCTGTGTGATTGGGAACATCTCCAAATCACTGGTGTAAGCCTCAAACCCTGGAAGCAGTCCCTTTGCTGTCCAATTTGACTCCAGCCAGATGAGCTCCTGAGCAAGGCTTGCCATCAAGTGCGAGCATGCCAGTATTTTTGGTGGAAACTGGTCACCTCAGCCAGATTTAATGCCCTTGGAAATAGGTGAACCCATATATGTGCACAAAATGACTGATGACCTTGACACTAACTCATGGCTTGGTCTCTTCTTCTAGGTACAACCCAGAGTGCGCCCTGTCCCACGTGCAGCCACTGGAGCCCTGGGGCAATACTGTTTATGGCTATGCCACGTAAGTAGACTTTGCCATGGCCATGCCATAATGTGAGACCCCAGCCCAGCCCAAAACTGGCATAGCCCTGTCTCCAAACATCCATTGGTGACTTTGGAGGTTTGAAAGGATCTTTCTTATATTCCTCCTGGCTCTCACCCTTCCCCTCTAGTGTTTGCTCTTCTGGTGCTTCTTTCCTCCTTCCCTGCGCTGCTAGTGGCTGGAGCCGACCCACTCTTCAGTCTGACTCCATTTCCAAGGCCTTATGAATGGAGTCTTGCCCCACAACACGGTGTGAACCTCTGCTGAACTATATAAAGCTAGGCACACAGCTCCTCAATCCTCGGTTCCCTGTGAGATTAGCCCCTGCCATCTGTCCTTCTGCGCCTGAGCTTGCTTCCCAAGGCACATGAGCCTCGAGGAGGTTACCCGGAGCCTCCCAAGGTGGACAAGAGCCCTGCCTACTGCTCATATGCAAGTGCTGCGAGTTTTTCAGCTGCTGTTACTCACCAGGGCTGGCAAAAGAGGCCGTGCTCTCCTCTCCCATCTATTTCCTCTGCTTGCTCAAGCCTTTCCCACCCTCACTTGTGCAGTTGCATAAGCAGCTAACCAAAACTAGACTCAGCCAACATAGCCTGGATGTCAGCAAGCTCCAAGTACCCCTGGGCTTCCTGCCAGCCGCAGAAATGTGAGAACAAGTCATCGTTTCGTTTTTTCAGAAGTGAAGATGCAGAAGCCTATGAATTGCAGGATGGGGAATTCAGCTCTGGGATCTTCATGAAATATCTGAAGAAACATATTCTGCAGGAGAAAAAAGTTACACACATGCTGGAGGATGTGTTGGAAGGTAAGGTAGAGCTTTTAAGCTAGAGATCACTTATTTCAGTAGCAGTAGTAAAAGGAGATATCTGCAGAAAGTGAGCCAGCTTAATATCTCTGCAGCCACCCCAGCAAGGGTGAGAAGGAAGATGAGCGCCCACACTCCCTTCTCCCGAAAAACAGAAAATACACCTGCTTGTGATCTGGAAGGCAGAGAGGCCTGGCAGTCAAAGAGGGACATCAAGAGTCACAGAGCAGATGCAGTAAGATTGTTAAAGCAGAGCAAAGCCTCCATCTAAATCACTGGTTCCATTCCTTGAATTCCTTAAACATCAGGCAGCACAGGGGAGTCTTGCTCATCCTGCACAGCCACGGCATGCCAGAAATGCAGGAGAGGCAAAGCAGAACATTCCTTGTGAGAGGTTTTAGCAGCCTGGCAGCAACACGGCTAGGGTGTTCATGCAAGATTTGAAATTCCAGATGAGAAAATTAGGGACGTGGACGCCGCTGGATGCTGCAGTGCTCTTTAGTGCCTCTGCATTTCTCTCTCAGATATCGGCCGGGACCCTTTGGTCACTGGGAAGCAGGTGATGGAGATCAAGCACACGCTGAAGGAAGCCCGGGCCCTCACAGACCCTGTCTGCCCCTCGGGAGCGGCCGCACTGCGCTGGGGCCGCAGCCATGGTAAGTGTGCAAGTAGTGGGAAGAGGAAGGTCTCGTAGCTGTTTGGGAAGAGGTTGTGTGACACTGGCTTGCAGAGAGCAGCTGGGGCTGATGAGACCTCCAGGAGTTCAGTGCTACTCATCCCGCTCAATTTTCTCTTCCAGAGATGCTTAACGAAGTAGTGATGTTCCCATGTGGGGCACGGGTGGAGCTCCGCTTCCACCAGGTGTTCTCCAACGTGATGTACGTGTGTGCCAAGCTGCAGCCACTGCCATCCCACATCACTGACGTCCGCCTCCTGCTCTGCCGTTCAGCCGTAAGTCCTTTGCGGAGAGGAGCCGGTTGCATTTCCAGTTCCTTCGTGGCTCCTTCCCCCACGGAGAGGGTTTATGGCTAGCCCAGCGGGGAGGTGAGGTGTTGCTTCACAGGGAGCTGGGAAGAGGATGCATCCAGAAGTGGGGAAGGAGAGGAGAGTGGGGACGTGGCATGTATTACGTGGGCAGAAGAGTCCTGAGGGCTGGAAAGAGCTGAACCCCTGTGCAAAGGCAGGCACTGAGCTAAAAGAGGGAATCTTGCACTTATTTATCTCTTGCTAGGCTCATTACTAGGGCATCTAGCCTAGCTCTGCTCTTCAAAAGTGTGAGCTCTGCTGGGCCTGGTTGCTCCTTGCTTAGTGAGAGTTTCTCACAGGAGTGGTGGCACCAGTCCCATGCAGTGTCTGCAAGAAAAGGGAAGTGACTTTTCGCAGCATGTGACAGTCCTTGTGCACACCCGTGAGCGTGCTCTACCTGCACGAGAGATCCCTGTGTTCCTCTTCTCTCCAGCCCAGCACCAGGTCTGGACCTTCCTTCTCTCCACTTGAGCTCTCAGCTGAGCTCTTCCTTCAACAACCACAGGCTCTGTTAGCACTTGCGTTCAGTATTTGTCTCAGTCTCCTGAGATGTCCCTGGTTTGGTGCAAGGACCCCTTTCCCTAATAACCTTGCTCCAAATAATCNCAGTGAGAGTTCCTCACAGGAGTGGTAGCAAGAAAAGAAAAGGGAAGTGACTTTTCCCAGCATGTGACAGTCCTTGTGCACACTCGTGAGCATGCTCTACCTGCACGAGAGATCCCTGT
>VWPW01007488.1:615-86640 GCA_013389825.1 Crypturellus undulatus
CAATTAAAAAAAATAAAAAAAAAAAAAAAAAAAAAAAAAAAAAAAAAAAAAAAAAAAAAAAAAAAAAAAAAAAACTGCAGTCTCTCAGGTAGCTATTGTACCAAAGCAAAACAGAGCCTAAATTAATATAAATCAGCGCCTCAACACAACCATGTAATTTGCTTTTAGATTACTAAAGAGTGAAATGCAAATCCTGCTTTCTCAGACATGAAGCTACATTAAGACAGCCCAGGTCTGTGTGCACCGTAGTGCTGCTGTGTCAGAAAGTAGGAAATAGGATAGGTGCAAAATGAGAGAGGGGTCGGGGACGGGGTGTGTGGAGCAGAGTAAGTCACCGCGAGGAGGGAGAACAGGACTTGCTGTTGAAGGCAGGAAGGGGAGTTAGGAGGTCTGGGTCCTTCTCCTGACTGACATTTTGACTTTGTTCTGTGACTTTGGGGGAATAATTTATTCACTTCGTGCACAGCTTTCCCCATGTGTAAGGTAGGGTTGATGGTTACCGCACAGAAAGGTTGGCTTATCTTAGCTTCGGTGGGGGAATGAGTCAGGGCAGACCGTGGCACACAGCAAGCCTGTGACCTGCTAGGAGACACTACAGAGGCCACAAGTTTATAATTGCTGCTTTGTTTCCTTGGGACAGGCGCAGCCCATAGCTGGATCGCAGGTACAGAGCTGACCAGGAGCTGTGCAAAGCAGAGGAGCATCCAGACCGTGCAGCAACTGTGTCTGGTACCAGCTTCAGGCTTCTCCAGTGCATTTTGCTTTTGTGCTCACCGGAGGGGCGATATGACGTGGAGCAAAGTGAGCTCTGACAGCTTTAGCACAGAGAGAGCAAAAGCTATTATTTTCTTCTATTGTGGATAGCAAGCCACAACTTCCTCTACGACTGCCTTCATTTCCATCCTTCGTCTTGAAATACATAATACTATTTTGGAAGCCAAATAGGAAGAATAATGCAATATTGTATTTCTTTTAGGTTTTTTTTTCAACCCAACTAAACTGCACAGTAGATGTATTCACCTTGGAAACTTGTAACAGGCTGAGGCTGATGCCAGAACACATCAAATACTGGCTGGATCTGTCCACATTTTCAGTCCCTTTTGCACTGATGCTACCGTTCCCATGTGCAACACTCCTTCCCAGTCCAAACTGCACAAGTCCAATTACAAGGTCTGGGCTTCAGTTTTTTTAGACTCTTGGAAAACTATTAGCTCAAGCTGATGTAGAGGGTCAATGAGCAAACACGTGTTGCACTCCAAGCTAGAGCAGCTGTTGGTCTCAACTGCATGAGATCATATGGCGAATATTGAGTATTCATGTAAATTCAGAGGCCTGATCAACTCCATAGTTGACACTATGGTGTTGAACAAGTCACTGAATTTATATGGATACTTAACATTTGCACCAATATCCCCAAGAAGAGAATTTATCTCCAAATGATAAGAAACCAATTTATGACAAACTACAAATTCTGACATTTTGCATAACCTCATATTGACTTTTTTCTCCCCAGACGCTGGTAATGTACAGAATCTCTTCTACAGCAGGTCCCAGCAGAATGTCTAACTACTAGTTAGACACTCTACTTACCCTACTGTTTCTAGCTGTATTTAAAAGGCAGCGAGCAGCTCATTCATACATCAGGGTTGGACTGAATCCCTATGAAATACCTGATTCAAACTGCAGCGCACAATCAAAAGAAAGGTGGGGAGCTCTAAGGTGATCACAACGGAGTTGACAACATCTCTCATACTCCGCTTCACCAAAGTGAAACAGAAGAATCGTGCACGGGGCAGCCGAGCTGCCCGGTCAGAAGCACGAGGTGACGACCAGCAAATGCTCTCTGCTGAGGACAAGAAGGGGACAACTGCTCTGCTCTGCTGCAGGGCCCATTTTATTACTGTTAACGTGAACAATAAACCAGCCTGGATGTCAGATCGGTTCTTCTGGCTATATAACAATGAATGACGTCTATATATTTTAAGGGAATTGCTTGGATTTCTATACCTTTTATAAAAGAAGAGTTATAGGCACTTATAAGGCAGCTCACATTTTAGGTGTTTCCTATTAAACATGTCATTCCCAATGGTTAATAACTCATCCAAGTGTGACTTGAGTAGCCCACATCATCAATATTAAATGTGACATTTACAGTCAAGAGCAAAGTTTTGGGGCTGCTGCCAGCCCCACTCACTGAGCTGTAAATATTTTGATCATTGAACAGGAAGAAGCAGGAGCTGATCAGCCTGTGCTCGCACCCGACACCAGCGGGGAGTAAATGGGTGTTTTCACAGAGCCCCAAGTGGCTCAGCAATTGCAGCCTTGGCAGCAGCAGCAGCATCTCGGGACTGGCAAAGCCAAGGCAGGGTGAGGAACGCTCCTGTGCCCTCTGCCTGGGGGTTTACCTTGAACGACAGAGTCACGACTTCTGCTGAATGGGCAGAAGGGGTGGAATGGGCACTGCACGGAGAGAGAGGAGAAAATTCTTCCTGGGTTTTAATGCATTGTAGCTTGAAACGCTTCGGGGCAACACTCTGGTCTGCATTCCATGCAACGCTGGGGAGGTGACGCTCCCCCCAGACCCTTGTCCACCTCCGCTGGGATCGCACAGCCCGGTCCCCCTGGGGTCCCTAGCATGGTGACCCCCCACAGTCCCCTCCACAGACCAGCCACAATCTGGCAAATGACTCGCGCAGGAATTTGCCATCTCCTGACCCTTTCTGTGTGCAGTTTGTTCATGGCTATGTCCAGCCCAGGCTGTGGATGGCTGGGACATCAAAACTCAGTTAAATCACTTACCTTCATTTACCCTCACAAACATCTTGGTGCCTACCTCTGCTCACTGCAATGTTGCTTCCTTAGCTACTTTCTGACTGTGTGTTGCAGTGCGCTTCGCTGCTACACGATGCACAGAAACACGACCTCCCAAAGCTGCGGGTGTTTAAAATACAGAGCTCTCACTCTGCAATTATATTTGTCACGCGGCAGTGGTATCACAGTGTGTAGGAGAAGAAAGGCCCTTGCGAGGGATGTCCCTGTCACAAGTTCTACTTTACATTTCCTTCCTTGCAAGCGCAAGGCTAAGAAGAGGCATCAGCTCGAAATGCGGGGAAATAAAACTGCAGCCTTTACCTGTGTTAAAGAGCACCAGTGAGGAGTCACTCTCACAGTGACCACAGACCCTCTTTACTGCAGCAGATGCAGCAGAGATGTGTCCAGAGATACACGGCACCATCTGGGGCAAAAAGAAACTCTGAAAAATTTACTGAATAGCAGAGTGAATAGGTGCCTTACAAGTAGGCAGAAATCACAACTGCACACACAGCCCCGAAACACCGCTGCCCTCCATCCCCTACTTCATCTGCACCCCATAGTTCATTTTTTTAAGCAGTTGTTTCTACTTTTTTAGGTCAGAGCAAGGCTAGGTGCCTTGCACTGCCTGTGCTGTCAGGCTGCAGCACGCGCAGGTCTGCACCGAGGAGCTGGGGCTGCGGCTGGGCAGCAGCGACGCGGAGTGATGGATCGCTCAGCTGGGAGACTGAGCTCAAAACTGAGCAACAAAATTCTGTCTTGACCCAAAATATTTTGCTCTGCTCAGGTGAAAAAGAAATCTCTTTTGCCCTGCGTTACTCTCTCTTTTTATTTATGTTTTTCAAAAGAGAGAGGTTAGCTCAGCACTATTTCAAAAAAAAAAAAAAGATGGTAACTATTTCATTTAGAAAATATTAGAACAAGGCACTCTGTCTCACAACTGCCCAAACAAAATGTTTAGACATTCCTGAATCACACTTCTCCTTGCTGCAGACTGAACTGCAAGCTGTGCAGTGCACCCCTCTCTTCTGAAATGGAATATTTTGGCAAAGATATTATTTGCAAAAAAATATGTCACTCAGCTATGGTAGTAAGGAAACCCCAAGGAAATATCAATGATCAGTTACTTTGGCTTTTTTTTCTAGAGTCCATTATTTAAAGAAGAATTTTTGGAAAAGTACCAGGCGTGTTTTTGTGAATACGACCTTATAACTAGACGTGACAAATAAGTATTGAAGGTCTCATTACGGTGGAATCACACTGTATAATAAAGACTTCAAATATGAGACAAATAGCTTCATTACTCCCATTATCATCTTTTATCATTGTTTAATTGTGTGTATCAATTTTTAATAAAGAAACTTCATGTGCCTATGAATTTAGATCATGCTAACGGAGGCTTTTATTGATTACAGAAACACAGCCAGGCTCTCTGGATCATCTGGATACCAAAGCAAGGTGGAGCTGCAGAAAGAATCTTAATATTCTGGTCTACATGACAAGCAGAAGCACTTGTTAAACTTTATTCAGTGTCACTTAATGTTATTAGCCCTCCTGGACCACAGTGATTCTGCTCTTGCTCCGAATAATGACAAATGCTGCAGCTGGACAGAGCCGAGCTATTCACTCCAGTGATAATTGCTGCACAATGATATTAAAGAAGCATTCACAAAACCCTTCCCCAGTTAATGATGTTTAATTCATTATTAAATGCAGCTCATTATTGTTGGAAAGAAGGCCATTTAGCAGCCATCAGCGTTGCTAATGTTGCTGAGTGTCTTGCAGTGGCCAGGCAGCAGAGGGGACAATATGTTTTAAAAACGCATTTTCGCTTTAGAATAAAAAAGGAAAGATTTTCTGGCAGTCTTTTGAAACAAAATTATGTCAAATACTGCCTGAATTTCTCATTTCTCTGGAAAAATAGAGCCATTAGTTGTTTGCTTCTGGAACTAACCTCTCCTTTAGGTGAGATTTTTAAGATATAATGTCACTGCAAGCAATGTTCACTGGCCCTGGCCTCCACCTACACCCTGGCTTTGCTGCAAGCAGGTACAGGCTCATCACATCAACCACAGCAGCACACCAACCACAGCAGCACACCAACCGCACCAACACACCAACCTCACCATCACCCCAAACACACCAACCCATCACCCTCACCAATACATCAACCCCATCAACCTCACCAACCACACCAACCTCACCAATACACCAACCGCACCAACACATCAACTACACCAACACATCAACCACACCAACACATCAACCACATCAACCTCACCAACCACACCAACCTCACCAATACACCAACCGCACCAACACATCAACTGCACCAACACATCAACCGCACCAACACATCAACTACACCAACACATCAACCATACCAACCACACCAATACCTCAACCACACCAACGCACCAACCACACTACTACCCCAACCACACCAACACATCAACCATACCAACCACACCAATACCTCAACCACACCAACGCACCAACCACACTACTACCCCAACCACACCAACACATCAACCATACCAACCACACCAATACCTCAACCACACCAACGCACCAACCACACTACTACCCCAACCACACCAACACACCAACCACACCAACACATGAACCACACCAACACACCAACCTCACCAACACATCACCCTCACCAATACATCAGCAACACCACCTATGAACACCACCACCACCACCAGCACAAACCATGACCACCACCACCACAACCACACCAACCTCACCAACACATCAACCACATCAACCTCACCAACCACGCCAACCACACCAACACATCAACCATACCAACCACACCAATACCTCAACCACACCAACGCACCAACACATCAACTACGGCCTGTCTGCAAACCCTGTCCTCGCTCAGAGCCGACTCTTGCTACGAGAACTATGATGTTTCTCCCTAGTATCAATGTTCCTTCTCTTTTGGTCGCCTTTATCGAAGCAGGAAACACCAAGGACGTATAATATTGAGCAGCAGAGGAGCGGCTGCTTTAGGAGAGGAGATTTAAGCCTCTTACAGAGTGCAGTCCCCGGGTATACGGTGAGCATGCAGGTGCAGGACACTCACATAACGGCCACGCTGGAGGTGAGGCCAGATGGTGCTCCACTTTCCAAGCTCATTAGAGGAAGGTGCTTCGTGACTCATGTCTAATTCCCTGCAAGCCCTGGGCTGAAGCTCCCAACCTCTCTCCCTCCCCAGAGTTCCCACTCGGAACCTGCGCTCAACTTCCCTAATCCAAGTTGCTCCCCAACTGGATTTATAAACTTCAGGTGATGAAATGGGGCGAAAATAAGGACAGGGCCCAGGAGGGGGCTGTGCAAGAGAGCCAGGGAGCAGCCTGGCAGTGACAGAGGGGACAGTTTCCCTCCAGTGCTCTGGTACACTGCAGCCCTGGACCGCCCGGAGCTAGAGCTGTGCCAGCAGCCATACACATAGCTCCAAAATGAGATGTGAAACTGGGACACAGAAGCAACCACCACGAGGACAGCAAAGCTACGAACTCTCTGAACGAGGTATTTTCACGTCTCAGTTCTCTCAAGGACTGGGTAGTTCCCTTGGCTGTTTAGTTGCCAGAAAATGTCACTGCTTACGATGTGGAAAATGAATTTAGGTTGAGATGGAGAGAGAGAAGAGCCTCTGTCCTGGGATGCTCTGGTGGGCGCTTTGGAGCTGAGTAAATCTCATGTATCTCTGAAAAACAGATGTGGTAGAGGGACTATCTCCTTTCTTCCATAACATTTCTTGAGACATGCCAAGGCCAAACACAGCATAAGATTAATTATTGTTGTACAAAGGAAAGGGTAATTTCCCTACTGATGTAGCTTGTAGCTGCATGTGTTTCTAGTAATTTTACAAATACTGCTTAATTAAAAAGCAGATAATTCTCTTGAGAAAAAATGAATAGCACAATTCATTTCATCAGCATCTACACTCACAAAACCGGGAGGGACTAGCCCATGTATACACAAAGTCACAGGTGCCTAAAATAATTGTTTAATCTCTTTTATCACCTTTTTTTTCCCAATCTCCCTGAATTCAGACTCTTGAAAAGAGTAGTCCAAGAAAACATCAGGCTCCTGTATGGAAAAACTAAACCACTTTTATCCAGAAAATAACATTAACAAGTTGACAGCAAACATGCTAAAAACACGAGACTGGGTGGACCGAGAACATGCCCTCCTATTCCCTTTAACAACATCCAGGTGCTGTATCATTTAAAATAGCATTTTGCTCAGAGGGGAACAGGGTGGGGAGGGTTAATGGGCTCAGAAGGTGGCTTTAGTGGCCGTGGTGGGATGTGCTGGGACACACGGGAGTGCTCTGCCTCGCTTTTAGCCTGGCCCTACTCAGGCAGCAACGTTACTTGAAGAGGAAACAGAGGCTCTGATTCCCTCCTAGGAAGATGGCTCAGCGCTAGTTCACATCTTTGGAGCTAAAAAATTGTATAGGGTAATGTCAGGTTATAAAATAGGCCCTTGATTTTGCCCTGGTTTAATTAATATAATGAGAAGTGTAAGATGATGAGCTATGGCTCCAGACAGCAGCAAAAAAAAAAAAAGAAAAAAAGGATGAAGAGCAATTACATTTGGAACGGAGAAGTCTACAGAATTAGGGGGCTGGGGAATAGGATGTGACAAAGGTGATATCTCCATGGGATTTATTGGGACCAAAAATAGAGCAGAGCGGCCTGGGTGACAGGGGAAGTCTGCTTGGGCAGGCAAAGCCCTTCGCGTCCAGAAGGTGCCAGTCCAGCCGCTGGTCCTGCCGGATAGTGTTTGATGGCCAGAGCAAAGCAGGGCTGACAGATCCCAGCACAGTCCCTCCCAGGCACGACCACGGCACCTTCCGGCCCGCGGTCCCGCAACGGTGCAGTTCCTGGTGCAGTTTCCAGCCTGGGAGCATGTGCTAAGCACCCCAGCAGCCTTCAGCAAAGAGCCCCAACACACACACAAGCCACGGAGATTCCGCGGGACCCCAACTGAGACATCTCTTCGAGAGCATCTGATGTTCAGATGTTCTAATGTTCAGCCACTTTCACTACTCAGTTGTGAAAGAAAATGAATTTTCTTTAATACAAGATGCTAGGAAATCCTGGCTAACAGGAAGTCTTACTGTAAGGCCTTGTCAACTTTGCTAGCTAGTAACTCTTCTAGTTTTTGCTAACCTGGAAGAGATTCAATATTTTCTGCTTCAAATACAGCCAGCCCTTTCAGAGTTTCCTGGTGTGTCCTGCTTTTGTGTCACCGAGGACCTCACCAGGATGCGGTTTGGTGAATGTGTCTGTTGGGGACATGCGTCCATCACTGATGCTTCCTTAGTAACAACAGTGATGGTGACACCACTGCCACCACCACCATCACTGCAGTACTACTGATGTACAGTAGCCTAGAACAAACCATCTGGTAGCAAACACCATTTGTTTTGCCTTTATCTTCTTTTCAGCACTTTGCTTTGGAAAAACAGACCCATAAACTACAAACTATCCCTTTCCCTGCAGCATCAGGTTCATAGCAGCTGTAAAACGCATTTGAGTAAATTCAAACAATGTGCAGGAAAATAAAAGAAGGGAAACTCCAAATGGGTCTTTATGTGTATGCTACATAATTCACCAGCGTCATAATTAATTCAGATAACTTAGTTTTACAAGAAGTCCTTTAACAGTGTAATTAAGCTTATTGGCGATCAAAATTGGCCCTATTTCAGCATTAGATGAGCAGCCAGAGAGTCTCAGTAACAATGTGGCAGAGTTTAGGCTACAGACAGGTGGTCAATATTTGGGTGACATGAGACTCATATCTACCTAATAAATATGCATTTAATTTCTGTTCCACTGTGTCTAATTTACTTGTTTGCTATTGTATTATACTGCATTTCTATTCAGTTTTTATAGGTTAAGTCCCAAGAGCCATAATTTATTGACATTACTTTATAAATCTTTAAAAGGGCAAGAGAGACCGACTTAATCAGAGAGAATCATTTCCCCTTTGTTTGGACTGGTTTAAAATCAGTTGCTTTCTACTTGATACAATTTAAGTGACTAATTATGACTTGATTTTCTCCCCTCCCCATCCTTTTGATTCGTAATCAGTGCTTTCAGCTAATGAATTTCCCATTCTCAAAGGAAGGACTTGGTCTTCGCCATGAATAGTCTTATTTATGCAAGTAGCCCATTGACTTCAGAGAGCAGCAGAGTGATTAATTCACAAATAATTTATGTGCTTCCCCTCTACCCCCTTCCCGCCTTTGCAAACTGCCTGTGGGTGAATTGGAAATTTCTCAGTTATTCATAGTTCAGAATTACCAGGGGATTTTTGTCAGTAAATAATTTTTGGCCTAAATATTGAGAAGCTGCAATGGACGAGCACACATCTCGTGCTCTGCTGGCCAGACGGCACATGGCCTCATCTCTGCTCACAGCCTGGGTGATTTTGATACCTGACCATCCCAGAAGGAACTGAGCATTTTCATTTCTGACGTATAAAATGACAGCTAATTCTGTATTATCTTTAATTATTTATCTGCAAGCCCACTTTGAGGTATTTTAGGCAAGAGTTACATAAGAGCAGAGTATTGTTATTCCTTCACGTGCCCTCCTTCTCCCCGGGACGGTGCTCCCAGCTGCCGGCTGCTCTGTGACTGCAGTTGTAGGCAGCGGTTTAGTCTTCTCTCCCTGCTCAGTGCTGAGCGGCTCCGAGCGCTGATTTTAAGCAGTTCCAAACCAACTCCTGGAATTCCATCATCCCCGCGCCGGGAGCAGCGACTCGGGTCGCATCCCCCAAGTGCCGGCACCCGAGTCCTGACGCTGCATGAAGCTGTGGTGCTCAGTGTGCACCCAGCACCCCTGGGACGAGAAGGACAAGACCCAGGTGCCATTCTTGTCCTTACGGGATCTGGGATCTTGCCTCTCGCTGCACAGGGTTCCTCCACNCAGCGGTTTTGTCTTCTCTCCCTGCTCAGTGCCGAGCAACTCCGAGCTCTGATTTTAAGTGGTTCCTAACTAATCCCTGGAATTCCATCATCTCCACACCAGGAGCAGCAACTCGGGTCGCATCCGCCAAGTGCCGGCACCCGAGTCCTGACTCTGCATGAAGCTGTGGTGCTCAGTGCGCACCCAGCACCCCTGGGACAAGAAGGACAAGACCCCAGGTGCCATTCTTGTCCTTACGGGATCCGGGATCTCGCCTCTCGCTGTGCAGGGTTCCTCCACTCTTTGGACTCAATACTAGGTGTAAATACCATTGATTTCGCTGCCAAGGAGCAGCTCCTCCAGCGCGAGGAAACAGCCCAGCTCCGCAGAGGGAGGTTTGCTGGAAACGTGCTCCGCCTGTCCTCCAGGAAGGGGCCCTTCTCATGGAAAATCCTTTACATTCAACGGGCGCTGACGCTAACAGAGCTTGATTTAATTTAAAGGAAATAACTCTTTCTCTGACCTCTGGTCCTTGCTGGTTGCCATGGAAAACAGACAGATGAAACCCAGGAACAGTTTAAGGCGGAACTTAACTAAATTGAAATTTTAGCTGCAGAACCTTCCTCTTTAGCCTGGATTTGATGAGGACGATGTTAAGTTTCTTTACTAGCCCAGCTATTAAATAACTGAGCCGCAGTATTGATCAAGCAAACATTACAAAGGGACTTAAGCAGCAGGTTCGGTGAATGGAGGGAAATGCCAGTGTGATCAGCGGCAGGGTTTGCTCTGCATGGAGATCAGCACAATTCTGCAGGCGCTGAAAAGGATGTCAGCATCATTTAGCTCTATTTCCTCCCCTTCTCTGCTGTTGGTTGTTCCTGCACTGGCCTAAGGTCAGCTAAAGGGCTTGACGAAGGTCAATGAGGGAGCAAAGAGCATTTTCTTCCCTTATAATATGGTTATAATACAACTATATGGGGTCAACAGAGGGGCTGAGGGAATACGTGGCTGCCCTTCTCCACCGGGACTCCCTTGGAGGTTGTCTGGGGCAAAATGCCCTCGCTCTGCTCCCTGCATCTCAACTGCTGGAGTGGAAATGATCTGAGTATGGGCGGAGAAGCGCATCCCTTGTTCCGGACACAACCGCGCACACGCTCTCATGGGGAGGCAACACTGAAACTTCATGACTGCCTCCGCCATGCCCTGAGGTCTGACCTCGTCCTTTGGCAAACCTCGCTCTGCGCTGCAGCTTCCCCACTCGCACGTGGTTTGGGGAATATTCCCTGGCGGTGGGACACAGCTCCGTGAGGCTTGTTAATGTGTGCATGAGGCTGGGAGTTCCCCGCTCCGTTTTATTGCCCCCCTGACCCTATCTCTACTTAGCAACATGGAAAAAAAGGAGAAGTAGTTATCTATTATGCATAAATAACCTCGTTGCCATGACAGCAGCAGTATCTGCAAGCACTAGGAGCGTTGTGAGCTTTTAGGTAAATGAGAAGTGACACCCTGCTTACAAAATGAATCTCCCGGGTTAACCAGGTGAAGAAGAGCTCAAGTTATCTGCCAAAGGGCAAAGGACTGCATAGATGTGTTTTCTCTTTTTTTTTTGTTATTTTTTTACTTCAGAGCACAATAGCTATTCATCACCACGCCACTGGAAAGAAACCAACATCTGCGGCGTGGGCTTCGCTGGAGAGCTTGCAAGACGGCACAGAGCGGGGACAGAGCAGATGCGGCACCATATCATCCCTGACAGCTCCTTGCCTGCGTGCAGCTCGCAGTAGTGTGTATCATATGTCTGTCCTGTCCCCACATCTGCTCTAAAACTGGTCAGTAGTCTAAGAGCTAATTTTCCTAAAAGATTTGGCACGTTTCCCAAGTGCCACTTTTGACTCTCATGAATGAGCAGTGAGCAGAGGAGCATCCACTGCAGCGAGCGACAAACTGTAAGCACAGGCACGGGCAAGGGCTCCTATTTCTTGTGGAGCCAGATCTGGCGTGTGCACGATGGAACATCCCATCTTAAATAAATCAACAAAGATGGGGACATCTGAGGCCTCCACATTTCTCCCTTTCATTTGCAGTTAGCCACCACCTGCTGTGAAGATCCTGAGGCAGGACAGAAGGGGCTGGGAGAAGCAAAGGGGTTGCTAACACTCTGTGATGGAAAACCTGGCTTTTCCCAGAGCATTCATCCTGAATAGATGATGGGGATGCAAGAGGGATGTTGGGGAGGTTTTGTAAGCACGTGCTTGTGCGTTATCAAACTGCACACCCTCGGGAAGCAATTCAGAACAGGAGAGTGCAGAAGTATCGCTCTGCCTGCTGCCAGTATTGCTACGTCCTGAGGTGAAGATGCCATCTGTGCCTTGGCAATCCCATATTTTTAAACTCTAATGAGGAACAATTTTGTATTAGACCTTTCCAGCAACTGGAGGTCCCCCACCAGCTCAGGTGACAAATCAACACCCAAACACAGACGCTTCTGGGCTCAGGTTTCTCTAGCCTCCCTTGCACAGCCACGGTCTCCAGACACGTGCTTAATAAGCTTAATGTCCCTGGCGATTACTTCAAGAGAGCTGATTTGCAATTCAGCTTTGGCAGCAATAGGCCTGGTATCAACCAAAACCAGGGAGAAATCTCTTTCCTCCACAACACACAATCAAACAAGGAAGAAAACACATCAAAGGCCCTCCCTCATCTTTTAAGCCTTGTTCCAGGGCCTTTTTCTTTAAAAAATGCTGAATAACAGCTGAAAATATTTAGCACAGCCTTGGGTTTATCTGAAGTACCCACTGCTCAAGCTCTGTTTTGTTCTTCTGCTATAAAATCCTCCTGTCACCGGGATCATTGTGACGTCTCTCCCTCGTCCTTGCTCTCTGTTTGCGTGACTGTTTCCGTGACCATCACATCCAGTGCTGGCAAACTTGGCCGGGGACTGCTTCCAAATTTATTTTTAAAAAACATTTTGTACTTCGCTGTCACCGGTGCCAACGCAAATCTCTGTCAGTGCCAGATGGGGCCGAGAGGCCAATAGGCCAATGCTGCTCTGGTTCTGTGATGAAAAAAGCTCCCAACCCTTCATTCTCTTATTTAGCTGGCATTGCAGCATCTCAAAAACTCCTGTGCTGAAGGCAAGGGTACACTTACAAAAGTGAAAATGAACTTGAAAATAAACTTTCTTATTGCAAATCAATGTCCCCATTTTTTGCCATTCGGAGTACTGTAAGAGAGTACGTCCCTTGCTGACCATTACTCTCCAAGGAGCAGTTCCCAAATTGTTCCACAAAGCAGAGTTCCTCTGTAGACCTGGCTTTGAGAATTACTAGTGTAACTAGGAGGTTTTTCCCCAGGGGCAAACAGAGGCTTTTTCATTAAACTTTTTTTTTCTTTGCAAAAAAATGCTTTGTTATTTGGATGCCGGCAAAAGGTGCTGATTCCTACCTTCGCCTTTGTGCAATTGTTTTACTGAAAATCAACATTCTGCCATGAATCCAGCATCACCAAGACTCGTGCCACGCACACCTCTGCCTTTAACAACACCATCATTTTCTACTACAGAGGACAACTAATTCTACACCACTTACTTAAGGATGAGAGAGCAAACAGTTGCAGCCTGATGGCATAAGGCAGACTCCTATGTGCAGTGGGGATGGCCCTCTTGTTGCTTTTCTTTTCCGGAAGGGGGTTATTCACTCTTGAACCAGCTAAAGAGATTTTCTACATTTGCTTATTTAAAGGAGAAATAATTACATTGCCTTAAATGTGAAATCTCCAGGATGTTTTTTACAATATGAGAATCTCCTTGTATAGTAACCTTATTATAGCCAGAGATAAGTGACCCGATCGCAGTACTTGTTTAGGTTTCTCAGTAAGTATAAGAAGATTAGTATATACATCTTATTTCTGTTGCAATAAGCAGCTTAGACAATATGACTGAGGGTCACTCCATACAATAACTCTGTGTCATTATATATAATTTTCTGGTGTGAAATGAACTGAGTTGAGGATTTCAAATACGCATTTAGGGTCTTTGCCATTAACCAATCTACTACAAACTAGGCAAAGAGCTTGCCAAGATGCAGGTTTTTCCCATAGGTATTCTGATGTTTCTTGGAGGGCATTTTTGAAAATATAGTGTTTCAAATAAATTATGTTCCATTTTGAGAATACTGAAAAATTTAGTTCCAACCATAATCTTAAGAAAATCTGTGTTACCACAGAAAACGAAAATTGTTCTGTACTGAAAAATCATTCCGAAAGTGGATCGAAGACTAACAGCCTTAAAATCATCAAACACAGTATGTCTCCATGAATTCAGACCCAGAAAAGACTTGATTCCAGCTTCTTTGTAAATTGCCTCTATTTCTCCAGTCTCTATATTAATTCCCAAATGGGTAACCATGGACTTCAGAAAAGTCATGCAAACTACTTGCTTTTAACACAAACTCTACAGGACCCAGTGCAGGATCACAGGTGTCCGTGGGAGCCCAAGCTGCGACAAGCACAGAGAATTCTCCTCTCCTCTGTTTTCCAGAGTTTTATAATTCCTGTACCCAAAATAGGGATGGAGGCAATAAACACTGCAATTCACCTTCACTTCTGAAGCATGTTATTTTACTGCAAGTTTGAAAGTGCTTCAGAGCTCTGCTTGAGTCACCCAGTAACATTTCTAGTCTGCAGTAAGATGCTTCAGCAAACAGGTCAGAATGCCACTTACTGAATCTGCCAACGAAGGGCAGGAGTACATTAAGGAATTCGATAGCTAACGCATCTTAGGTTTGAGCACAAACTAACTGACCTATGGTCTGACTTTGTAAATCACAAATATGATGTTAATGATTGCAAAAAGAGAATCTAGGGTACTATAACTCTATCAGCAATTGTCCTAATTGAGGGATTCCCTTAGGTCCCTTAAGCGAGGTAGAAGAACCACAGAATGGTTTTGTTTATATACAAATGTAAGTGCTGAGCTCTTTATTGCACCTCTGTTCTGACCCCTGAAATCTGCTGTTCACCCACATCCAGCCAAAGGCAGACACAAAGAGCAATACAAGTACTCAATGAACAGTCTAATTTACAGGTCAGGTGATACTATTTAACATGCAAGCACTAAAAATACGTATCCCTGGATCATGCAGGGTCTATGTTCGAGACTGCGCCTTCAGAAGCGAAGACTTCCTCTCCACTTCTCACTACATGCACAGAGGCTGTACAAGGAATTTTGGGCACCAGAAGACTTTGGTTATGGAGGGCCTGGCTTGTGGGGCACCTGTGTGGAGCCGTTTGACGGTGTCTGCAAACAAGACCTTCCCCATGCTGACCTTGCCTAGGCTGGCAGCGATGTCTTGCTGACGTGTGGCATTTTCACCATTCCTCTCCTGTGAGTGCAGCATGATGGAGCATTTCATAGTCCTGTGTTTGTGTTTCTTATTTGCCATGCCCTGAGGAAACAGTTAACAATCTACCTGACGTGCAGTACCAGATTTCACAGAGGGGCTGGGCAAAGCAAATCCAGAGGAGGAGATGTGAAAACCCGTCAACAGCGATGAATTGGTTTAGAGGCAGCTGCTTATGCACTGTTACTTCAAGAAAATTCCCCTCCTGCACATGTTAACTGCTGTCTTTGACAAAGATCTTGACTTGCAATTTAGGCCTGGGGAAAAAATCATGCAATGCCATGGAACTATGGCTCTAAAAATTCCTCCCTCCCATGGGCTGGCTGAGCTTCACAGTATAGAGGAAGTCCTACACCAGGATGAGTGGGTGGGATACTGAGATCTACTGTTTATTATTAGAGAAGCATCAACCAGCAGAGCCTGTTGAAGTCAGTAGATTGCCATCCCTTTGACACTAAGTCTTCTCCCTGCTCTGCAGATGTGCTTTGACAGCTGTGTGCATTGCGTTAAATCACAAGTATAAATAACGAAAGGAATCAAGACCAAAAAAGATATGCCACTCAAAACAGCTCCACAGACAAAAAAAAAGCATGCACAGGATTGCCTTGGTGATGCTTTTTTCAGACACGTTTGGCCAGCACTTTAGGAGGTGGCTGGACGTGATGCTACACTGACCCCCACGGATGGCTCTTCTCCGTCTGCTCCTTCCACAGATATTGCACTTTCCTGTTTAAGTCCCATTCACTTGCCTGCATGGGAGAGGAGATAAATGTCCCTTGAGTCATGAGCTGCAGGTGACTAAATATTTAATATGATTCTGAGGGAGGACTATGCAGGGCTTATTTGGTCATTAAGGTATTTATTTCATATTGACTTTGTCTGCTGAAGTCCCTATCTAGAAAAGCCCTCCATAGGTGAGACCACCAGCACATTCTGCCTCTGGGACGCGCTACTGGGTTGGGATTCTGTAAAGTGTTGATGGCCTACAGAAAATTTTCACTTCCAAGAAAATGCCCTGGGGTTTATTGATGCTCCATGTGAAATGAAGGGATGGTCTCTATCTGATTTCTTTGCAGCCCATTTCAGGTAAATCCCTATTACAGCTTGCTCTGATCAGTTCCTATTAACCTGCGGTTTTTATGGGGAGGTTAGGGAGCGAGTAGATATGTTGAATAACAAGGGCTGAGTGGATTAGACAGTGTGAACTCCCTGCTCACCCCTCTGCGGAGCTCCTGCCTGGCACTATGTGGGAAGTGCCAGATGGAGAAGGGGTGAGGGCAGTTTCCCTGGCCCCTACCAGGGTGCACTGTGTGTAAAGCAGCAAATACAGCCCTTAAAAAGCAAACAACATCTTCAGAGTCTTTCCTATTGAACAGCTCCGTGGCTCAGTCAATCCTCAATATAATTACAAACATCGTGCATCATTCCAAACAGCTTCCTTTCGAAAATGAGAGCTTAATTGTGACCTACTTTTTTGTTACCAGCTTATGGAAGTTTTTGAAAGGCCTTTGAAATCCATTATGCTAAACAGCTCTGTACAAGAGAAGGAAATCCACTTTTTCCATTCTTGTTTCTCCCTTCCTCCCTTTCTCAAGGATGGCTTTTATTCTATGCACTGTGTATATCAATGTTCCTTCTATAAATCAATTATTAATACGGGGATGATTAGGCCTAACACACCCCAGCACTTCACAGCCTCACTGAGTTGAGATGGGAATTAGACTGGAGTAGGAGCATTAATAATATGGATCTATGTCAAGTGGAGACCCACCTAAATTCATGTGGCTTCAGTTCTTAATCACAAAGGACCGAGGGAGGTGAAGGGGCCAAAAACCTCATTTACTAGGAGTCTCCACTCTGTAGATTTGTCTCTTGCAACATTTAATCATTTGCTTCCAATTCTCCTCGCCTGTTTCCATCGATCACCTTGGCAGGAGATCTATAAGGGTCCCTTGCTGTAAAAATGGGCCCGATTCTCCTCTGCAGAGACTAGGGCTGAGTGTAGCCATGGCTCTTCACCTAGCCCTGAAGCAAACCATGCACTTAGAGAGCAGCTCCCCACGCCACGGAGCCCCAGTGCGAGTGCCCGGCTCCACGAAGAACTCACAGAGCCTCTTGGCCCTGCAGACGCTGAGGCTGCAGCCCCGGGGCAGATGGAGCTCTGCCCGTGGGGTAGGAGCCTCGTCCTGGGGCTGGAGGGCACAGAGGATTATGCAGGAGAGTGGAAGGGTGGTGGATGCGGTCAGCACAGCAAGTGCTCCAAGTGCAGCGAGTGGATTTGGATTTAGAGCCCGGCCGTTCTTGCTGGGAAGGGGACTGTGTCATTGAGTGGAAGCAAGAAAGGGGAAAGGAGATCATGTTTTCTCAATGCTCTTATCTGAAGCAAACCCTTAATAGGGATTGGGATCAGCCCGGCTAGAGGAGAGGGCTACCTGTGATACGATGAAAAGCTGGAGGTAGCGGGTGGGCCGGTGGGGAAGGAGGGGGAGCCCCGTGAAGCGCAGGACTAACCCAGCCTGGGGGAGCGCTGACATGCAATTAATCACCCTCTTGTTTGGAGGAGCGTTCACACATGCACGCTGTTATTCCAAGCCTGTCGACTGTCAAGCAAATGTACCTGCCTAGACAGACAACACTAATCGCTGTCTCTTAACCTTGGACACAAGGTTGGATAATTTACTTGGCTAATAAGGATAGATATTACCCGAAATTACTCCTCGCCTAGTCCAAGGGACATTTTAAAAGAACCCGAACTCCAAAGACAAGGACATGGAGAAGTAGCATTAGTCTGACACCTTCCTTCTACCTTCCCAGGACTCTAGGTTTTCAACCTTGCTTGTCTGATTGTCATTGAGTTCTTGTGGTTTTGAGGCTTGGGGGAAAATGAAGCAAGTCTGGCAAAAATTCAGGCTCTTTCAGTAAGATTAAGGCCTCTCTCCAGAGCCTCTGTCTCTTTTCCTGAGGACACAAAACCAAAGGACACTTTGATGTGCTCTTCCCTGCAGGAAGGCTCACAAAATACAGGATTTCTGGAGGTAACCTCCATGGCTGAAGAGCTTCTCTCCCAAACCATGGGATGGCCCTAGTCACAGTAGTGACTTGTCCCTGAGCCCTGATGCACCCTAGCAGGAGGGTGTCACTGGGACACACAAAGGAGTAAATTTTCCAACTACTGTCACTGTAATGACGCTAACCATCACCGATCTCAGTGACAGCAGAACCAGCCCTTTCGAAGCTTCCCAGGAAAAGCCAGTGTCTGCCCCAGGAACAAGGTCTAGCAGCAGTGTTAGTGCAGCACAAATGGAAACTCTGCTGTTCTCGCCCCTCATCCACAAAAGGCTGCTCTCAAAGAAGCAGAGAAACAGGGATTAAAGGATTGAAAACTCACTGGGTATTAGAGCTACAAAAATACTTGTCCTGCGTGCTCGTTTGCCGGAGGCGAGGTGAGCACCGCCTGCACGGGGCAGCGGCACGGAGCAGAGGCCATCGCGGCAGCTCCACCTCTGCCCATTACAGAGGATCTGCCAGAAACATCCCTCCCTCTGATGTTCCCAGCTCTTGGAGTAAGGCTGCTAAACTGAATGGAGCCCCGTATGCTGGGAACTGCCAGTCACGGCAGAAATCCTCTCTCAGGGCTTGGAGAACTCTAAAGTGCCATTATTTTCTCCACTTAAAATGACTGGTAATCAAAAGTCTTGTTGGAAAGCTCCATTTGTGCCTTGCACAGCCCTCGACTCTGATGTATGCTAAAATCTTGCTTTAATTATGCATGAAATGTACAGCTTTGGCTTTTAGGGGCAGAGGAAACAGGTTTGTCTTGGGAATAACTGAGAATTATTTTGGCCTGGAGTCAAGAACACACAGCCCATTTTTTGTTCATTTCAGTTAGTTTTGGGTTACTTTCTAAGTGCAGGCAGTTGTTTGATGAGAGCCCATTTCATACATAAAAGAAAGTTAGTCTGTTCCTGGTAAACTCTCTCAAAACACCATTTCGAAACCAGAGCAGTCAGGATAGTATTTCTTTCTATGACAGTTTTTTCCCCAGCTCCAGGCATGATACCCGGGAAACAATGTCACCCAGATCTAAGGTGACTCCAGAAGGTGTATAACCCTTTTTCTAAGGTGTGTCCTACCCCTCTTTCTGTCCTACACCTGAAACCCAACTATAAAACCATCAAAACTCCTAGGTACCTAATTAGCTATTAAACTCCAGGGCGAGGAGCCTGAAAAAGGGATGTAGACTTCAAAATCATGTAAGAACCTGTAAACTATTTCTCCTTTTTAGCTGGTGAGTGTGTCTTCTGCAGCACTGCAAGCCCAGTCTGCAAAAGCACTTGCATATATTTGCAGACCTGTCATTTGATCTTGGATGAGCAGAGTGTCTGGGTTCTTAGGCATTTTCCTGTGATCACAGCTAAAATTCCAATGGCACTGGCTTCCTGACCTCTCACTGAGCTCTGTGTGGGCATCCAGCCAGAAGAGGCCAAAATTGCCTCTGAACACATACCCAGGTACACAGCAAGGAGTGGACATGCTGGGAGTTATTTTTCTATCCTCAGATATAAAGAAATTACCAGGAAAAATGCTGAATATGTGGCTGCAGACCGCACCTTCTCCTAAGCAACTTCTGGCTCCACACTCATCCCTGTGCTCATCCTGGTCAGTGTGTGAGAGGCCTGTATCTGACCTGCCACCAGGAGACTGAAGCCCTCAAAGAGAGCTTGCACCATCCTGCCTTGCAGGGCATAAGAGCACAGAGCTCCCCTCTCTTTCATAGAACACTTAGATCAACTCTGCATATTTCAACTGGCTGTTTCCCTCCTCATAATTCATAACATGGTAATAGGGGTTTTTAGTGACCTCTAGGTTCAAACTACACTTTTTTTTTCTGAAGGCAAGTGTTTGCCTGTTCCAAACTTTTCTGCCCACAAAGCCAACCATCTGACCAGAGGGCTGCTCAAAGCCCAAAGCACAGTCTGGTGCCTCAAAAACACATCTGCCTGGATCCTACTCTCCACTGNCTGGTCAGTCTGTGAGGAGCCTGTATCTGACCTGCCACTTGTTCACCAGGAGACTGAAGGGAAACACAAGCCCTCAAAGAGAGCTTGCACCGTCCTGCCTTGCAGGGCATAAGATAAGAGCACAGAGCTCCCCTCTCTGTCACAGAACACTTAGGTCAGCTCTGCATATTTCAGCTGGGTGTTTCCTTCTTCATTATTCACAACGTGGTAATAGGGGTTTTTGGTGACCTCTAGGTTCAAACTAAATTTTTTTTCTGAAGGCAAATGTTTGCCTGTTCCAAACTTTTCTGCCCACAAAGCCAACCATCTGACCAGAGGGCTGCTCAAAGCCCAAAGCACAGTCTGGTGCCTCAAAAACACATCTGCCTGGATCCTACTCTCCACTGGATGCAGAAGGTACCAGCACAGATTGCCATGGAAAGGGAAGAGAGACATTCATCAGAGGCAACTACAAAGTTCACTTCAACGAGAGGGAGGGAGAGCACATCTAAGTGTCACTGCTCGCTGCTGCGGGTGTCTTGCTCACAGTCTTGCTCTTGACTTCAGGACCATCCCAAGAGCTGCCTCATTTCCAGATTTCTGCTTCCCAGGAAGAGCAAACAATGCAGATCTGCCATGATATATTTAACGATGAATCATTCTCTTAAAAATTATCAGCTGTGAAAGGCTTTCACCACTCTGGGGATAATGCAATGATGTATTTCATGTGAATCAGTGCAGAGCGTATCCATGGCAACCCAAACCTAGCAGTTTGCCAACAGTTGGGGTAACCGGCCTGAAAGAGTTGCAGAAAATAAACCTGCATATTATGGGTTTTTAAAGAAAAATCCAGGCCTGCTTTGAATTACAAGTGGCTGGTCTGCATGCTCTGCTCCGGCTCGCTTAGCTGCTGCTTTGGAGGAACTCGAGCAGGTGGCATCACCCAGGGAACGTTTATGTCTCCCTGCAGCATCCCTTCTCCCCAGGGAGGCAGCAGGCACCTGAGGGCTCCTTCCTGCACGGGGCTCAGCTCATCACACTAGTGGCTGAGGGACTGTGACCACGGCTTCACATTGAGCCCTGGAAGGGCAGCAGCCCCCCGTTACGGAGCCATAAGGATACATGTGCGGGTAGATCATCTGGGCACGATGCACACAAGGGACGACTTGATTTAGAAGGCTGCCTCCTACTCTCCGCATAGGCGTAGGCACTGGGGCTAGATCTTCAGAAGGCTCTTGGCAGCGGAACAGGCAAACAGATCCTAGGTGCACCCCGAGGGCCCCCCTGATAAAGTTGCAGCACGGATACCACCACGGGTGCTGAATTTCTGCTTGTTAGTAATTTCAAAGCAGCTGAAATGCTAATAATATACTCAGAGCTGTATTTCCAGCTGGTGCTCAAAAGCTTCCAGTATTTTGAAAGAGCATGGAAACACCCAACTTGCCAAAAAGGGCTTGTTCCTGGGGCTCATTTCTAGGCAGCCTTAGAGCAGGCCCTATAGTTTTCCTCAGGCCAGTGTCTGCTGCCAAGAAAAGACAGTGCGACACACAGAAGCTCCCTGGGAGGACATGAAGTCATCCCAAGCCCCGTCTTGTATTTTTCAGGAATGGGATTTTGAAGACCATAAAGCTTCTTAGAGCCAAAATATTTTCCAGTCTGCTCCTTGGCTCCAGCTGAGGCTTTAGGCTATCCCTGGTTCAGTGATGCAAACATTATCGAAAGGTAAAAGTGGAATGGTCCTCTGTGATAGCAGAATTTTCATGGAGTGGTCTAAAAGCAGAGTGTCTAAAAGGAGTGACACGGGAATTTTAACACTGCTTAAGTCAGTCTGGGGTTTATGTCCCTGAAGAAAAAGCAGATAAGGGGTCCACTCTGCCTCTA
This sequence comes from Crypturellus undulatus, assembly GCA_013389825.1. NCBI lineage: Eukaryota > Metazoa > Chordata > Aves > Tinamiformes > Tinamidae > Crypturellus > Crypturellus undulatus. The sequence continues at coordinate 22,645 of VWPW01007488.1, forward strand.
ACCCACCCACCTCCACCAGGGCCACTGCACCCACCTCGTGCTAAGGAGCACTGTGGCCCTGCGAGCTCCGCTGAGCTTTGCTCCACGTAAATATCTAGCTCGCTTTATGCCTGGTGTTTGGAGCTTGAAAGCTCAGCCTGAGGCAGCATAAAACACAATTTTCCCTTCAGGATAATGTGGTGAGTGAATCCAGCCCATCTTTACTTTCTCTACAGCACTACGAAAGACTAAACACTCTAAGAAAATGGCATCCATTCACAGCACGCCAAGGGCCACCGGCAATGCTAATAAAAATTCTAATTGTAAGAGGATAACTATCAATCTCTCTGACTCATGCTATGGAAGATGCTGAAACGACACTCTTGTTTTTCATCTCTCCAGTGCTCTGTCGCAACAATAGTGTCTTTATGATAACATCTATAAAGCGCATGCAGCTCTTGATGCATTTGCTAATTTCGCTGAACATCTCCCTTATGCTCCTCCATAAAAAGAAGGGGAAAACAAAGGGAGAAGGCTGAAAGGATGAAAAATAGCAGGGAGAAGAAAAAAGAAAGATATTTGGGTGAAGGAGAGGTAGGAAGAGAAACATTTTGTTTTCTAACAACTTGATATTTTTCAGTTTTCTAAAAGACAAGGACAAAATATTTATGCACTTCACTGTGTTTTGCTCCTTTAAAATTTTGTCATCCCTCATGCTGCTAGGTCACTCGGGTTGCTGTACCCAACTTCTATCCCTGGAAGCAACCTGTTCTCCCACCTAGCTGACATAGCGATTTGGCTCCAGCAGGAGAACCAACCTTTAGTCACCTGGAGAATATCCAGGATGCTGGAATATATCCCAAACCCAGTTCTGGGAAGGAAATTTAAGGATATATCCATTATCATATTAATCTTCCTCTTATCTATCAGCCAAAAGAGCTGTGTCTTGAAACAGTCCCAGATCTCATGAGCCAGTCCCTGTCATCAACCTTGGTCTTGGCCAGGACCACATAGTACATAGTTGGGGAACAAATCTGAACTAAATCTAATTTTCTGCTGGAACAATTCTAAATTAGCAGTTGAGTTTTCAATGTTTTGCAAGGTGCTGTGGTGTTGGCTAGGGTTCAAATTATGTACAAATGTTCGTGACAAGCATGGAAGAGTTAATAGAGCCTTTTGGTCAGGAAAGCTGAATGGGCTACAGGTAGTCAGAGTTACGAAACTCTTCCTATGGGCACTCAGTGACTCTCTTTCTGCATCCTGATATCCTGATTACAGAGACAATTCCAATGCTGTATGTTACTGCTGTAATTTGAAGTACATGCAATGACAGAAGCTGGGTATTCTGAACTGTTCTGGGAGGTGCAAACTCATCTATCCCCACAACTACCTGCCTGTCCTTACCTACCCCAGCTCCCATGTGAATGGCTCCTCAATAGTTTTCAGCAAATTCCAGTGTTCCTAAAAAAACAAAATTCAGTCTTGCAGGCTATAATGGAGCTGCGGTGTGCTCCATCCATATCCCAGTACAGAAAACAGCAGAGCCAGGATTTCTGGTTTTTCTCTAGAATATCTTTGTTAAGTCTGACACAGTCTAGATGTGACATAGAAATACCAGCACTAGACCCGATACTTCGACTCTCCACACACTGCCTTAAGGCAAGACCATTCTGGTCCAACGGGGCCATTGAAGCAGTCCACTCTGTACAACCTTCTGTGCCAAAGACAAGTTGACAGCGGAGCAGACCAACCAAGACCTGCCAGCTGCACACAGCCTTCACATAACACCGCACTTTTATGTGAAAGAAGATGACACAGCCCAGCAAACCATGTTAAGACTGCACAACTTGGCCCCCACCTCAATACAGACCTCAGTTTGGACCCATTGGTATCCCAGCACCTGAGGACAACAGAATGGGACCAAACTGGCAAGCGTGGATCCTCCTGTAGGGAGTGTTGGCTGGGGACTCCAGCCTCCAGCCCCCAGACTCACTGCGGCTGCGCGCTCACCTCCCTCCAGGTACCTACTCTGCCCCTTCCCATCTTTCCCACCTCAGTTAAACTCAAGTATTAATATACTCAACACGTCTCTGCTGTTGCCTGTGTTTTATCGGCCCGTAGTTGATAGAAAGAGGGAATTTCTTCAGCAGATCTCTCAGGAAGTTTGGTGTATAAAGAAGTATTTCACCCTTCCCTGTTCTGTTTCTACTTGTTCTTTTTTGTCCACCTTCTCCCTTTGCAAGTCCATTGTAGCCTCAGGTGGACTATGCTTGGCTGTGCTTTCTTTTGCTAATAGCCAGCAGATACAGTGGTATTGCTCTAATTAACAAAGCGCTCCTATAATTAGCACCCTGCTAATGTGCAATAGCAGTCATGTCCTAAAGGACACTTTTTCATTGTCCACATCTGCCAAGAACCATTTTACAGTCCTCTTTGAAGCCAAATTATTTGTACTGTGACTTAAAGAGCTCTGGATAAAGTTGGCAAAATAAATGTGTAGGGGGCAACAGAACCACTGCCCACTCCCCAGGCTGGCAGTCCTTTCCTACAGAACCACTGCTAGCAATTCATATCTGTATGGTAAGAATATGAGCAATGAAGTTCTACCACATATAGTAGAATAAACAGAGATTTCTTGTAGAGGAAAGAAAATTTCTAAGGCCTTTTTATGCCTCAAAGTTGGCTAATACAGCTACTATCAGCAGTAATACAAGATCTCACTGACTTTACAGAAATTAGGCAAAGTATGTCATGATGCAAGACTGGGACCTGCAATGCTATTTTCAATGCTGGTTTTTGTTGTTTGTTTGTTTGTTTTTTCATTTTCATACCATTGGTGAATCTGCAGTGTGCAAGCAGACAAGCCATAGACTGCAGGCTAAAAATACGTTTTCTGAAAACTTGGCCCTATATAGTCAAGACTGCATTTCATCCTACCCAGATAAGCAAACTGAATATGCCATTCTGACAGTACTGTTTTCAAGAGCTGGGTTTTCCTCTGTGAGCTGTCACCTAATTAATACCCTATGATCATATTTTACCTTTCATCTCCTGCATTTTGTGTCACTGAGTTGCACCTGTGGCAGAGATAAATTGGCAATTGCCTCATTTCTATAGATGGCACTGTATCTTGCAGAGGTTAATTGACTTTACCAATGTCCTATTAATAAAGAAGCCATTACTCCTGACTGCCTGCTTCCTTCTCAGTACCCTGAAATCTGTATTTCCACCACGACAGAGAGCAGAGTCCTCATGTTCACAAATCTCATCAGCCTGGTCAAGCCCTAACAACCTCCTGACCTACCATTAGAGCAGGTATCACATAATTTAATGGCAAAGATTAAGGATCACCTTTCACTATGTCGCCTCAGGGATCTACACTGATGTCCATTGCAGAAAATCAAGGCTAAACCTCAAATGCTCGCATGCTGTTTTTCACTCACCCTATATTTTCTGTTGTCTGGCTGGTGCATGCATGCTTTTCAAGATTTGATTTTTGAAGATGCTGTGCAATCACTTTGTGCAACCTACTTCTCCTACCCCTTTGGGAAAGGTTGAGGAGAGCCCAGGAGTGCTGGAGATATGACTGGGGAGGCCACTCACCTGCCCTTGCCTTTACCAAAAGTCAAAATTTTCACAAATTTTCTAAACTTCCAACCTGATGGCTGGAGAATTGTCCATTTCCTCGAAGACCAGTTGATGAAATGAGTCGTTTTGAAAGGTATCCGGATAATATTGTGCTATTTTGTAGGAATTTGTGTTCTGAAGTGATATAAGTTGGGTTACAAACAAAGTAAGTTAAAAAATAAAAGCATGTTTGAGTACAAATTTACATGGTTGATATGATAACAGGGATGTTTTGTTTAGATAAGACTGAAAGACCTTGAGAGGAGAATGAAAGAATAATACACTCTAAAAAATGCAAATCTGGAATGTCTTCCCCAAGATACATGAGGATTTATTAATAATTTCCTCCAGATAGAAGATAAAGTTGGCACGTTGGAGAAATTACCTGAGAATCATTAGTTAGCCAAGAGCTGAAACCTAGTGGCAAACACACAATGATTACATTACAGTTGCATCTGGGAGGGATATTTAATCATTAATTGTTAATCTCACGAACAAGTAAATTTACTCTGCCTTCATTAACACCGCACTGTAAGTTTGACATAAGATTTATAGCCCCTCCGCACCTCAGCTCTGCAGAATTAAAGGTCCCCTCTCTCTGCTGGAAGAGTTTTCACAGAAAAAGCCCTGCAGAAGTTTGGTTTCCACGGGAAAAGCCCTGGAGGACTCCTGTCTCTCACGGAAAAGCAAAATCTGGGCAAAATTCCCTAGGTAGAATAAGATAAAGACCAACTGTTTCTGTTACCTATGGTTATTTTAATTTCAATCTCTGTAGGAACCTCCATTTATGGCAAAGGGCAGAGGAATTCTGTAGGAATTTTTACTATTTTCCAATATGGCATTTGTATTATGCAGAAAATCCTGTTCTCTATCTAAGGTACGTGTGCCTCTCTCTAACCCTCCAAACTGCCATGGAAGTGGTAGAAGAAGCAACAAGAGCAAATTCAGACTTCCTGAATTTCAGTGCTTTCTGGTTTGTTTCTTTCATACCCACATTGGTTACAAAGTCACCTCAGGTTCAGCCTTTTAATGCATTATATGAATTGCTCCGAAGCAGTAATTTATTTGTTATCCCCATTTGCATTGCAGATGCAAAATCAGATCCAGGATTCATTACTGAAACAGACCCTCTGTCCTCCAAGTCAGTTCTCCTTGTGTAATGCAACTGGGAAATCTGAATCTAAGGAAGACCACAGAGCTATAAAGAAGACAGCAGCTAGAGAAAGTTATTAAGAAAGATCTGTGCATCATACAAAGTGCTTCCAAATTCCTAATTCTTTACATAGCAAAGAACTTGCAGCTCTCCAGATTTGACAGGTATGATGCTGTGTTTATCTGGGCTTTACAAAAGCCAGTCAGAAAATCCTGTTTTGTGGAAAATTCTGATAATCTGAGGAGCTATCAAACTTGCTTTAACAGGGAAAAAAAAAGAAGAGATGAACAAGCACACTTTAGTAATGTTGAGTTGTTTCAATCTGATAAATTGCAAAGTTTTGTGCTAAAATTGCAAAGTCATAATCTACTATAAAATACTAAACGGTATATGTATTATACCCTCATACACTCAAATATTAAAGTGTGCATTTTAATCCAACTCAACAGCTGAAATGACACAAATTGGAATGATAAATCAAAGGGAAACATTTTTACTTTAGCAAAATGAAACACCTTTGATGCTATTGAAACTAAATAAGGAAGTCAAAATGATTTGACATTTCCCATCAAACATTCAGTCAGAACTGATACACTTCCATGCAGTGTTTCTCATCCACTCAATGTGGTCCTGCAGCTCAAGCCTCCCCGGCCGTGTCGCTGCTCCAGCGTTTCCTTCATTCCCAAAGCCTTCCCCAGTGCCCCTGAGCCCCTCGAATCACAGAATTCTTGAGGTTGGCAGCAACCTCTGGAGAGCATCTAGTCCAACCTCCCTGCTCAGGCAGGGTCACCTAGAGCCCCTTGCCCAGCACCACGTTCAGAGAACATCTGAGTATCTCCAGGCACAGAGACTCCACAGCCTTCGGGCAACCTGTCCCAGTGGCCTGTCCTGGGGAGCAGGAGGAGCTTCCTGTGTCCTTTGAGTTTCATGGGATGCTCTTCCTCATCTCTCCCTCTACTAAAGTCTCTTAGAAACTCATTGGTGTAAACCAGGCTGAAATCAGCTCCATTTCTACTGGTGTTACCTCAAGAACTTGCAGACGTGAATAAAAAATTATGGAGAATTTTATGGAACAACTTACAGGATTCTATTGAGAACTATATCTATATATGCTGGTTTAAGAAAGAACATTTTTTTATGTAAAATCATCGGTAAGAAAAAAAAAATTTTTATAAGTCACTTACGGAAAAAAAGAACTGCATATTCCATGTGACTCTCAGTATATAAGATGTCATCTTAATAATGAAAATTAGAAAGCAGAAGAAGAGAGAGCCAAGTGGAATACACTAAAAACCTTTCAATATATGGTCCTCCCACTATAGGTGGAATAACAGAAGGAATTAATTGTAAAGGTCACTTAGAATGTGATTTTATTCCAAAATGGTNGAACATTTTCCTTTGTAAAATCATCAGTAAGAAAAAAACAAATTTTTATAAGTCACGGAAAAAAGAACTGCATATTCCATGTGACTCTCAGTATATAAGATGTCATCTTAATAATGAAAATTAGAAAACAGAAGAAGAGAGAGCCAAGTGGAATACACTAAAAACCTTTCAATATATGGTCCTCCCACTATAGGTGGAATAACAGAAGGAATTAATTGTAAAGGTCACTTAGAATGTGATTTTATTCCAAAATGGTTGATATTTCCAGGTCTGCCCTTTAATATTCTAGGAAGGAGAAATCTTGAATCTTGATTTTTATGTTTTGTCTTCAGGGAACTTGTGTTTACCACCTGTTTATAGAGCAGTGTCGAGCCAGCCAATTATTTAAATATCACAACACTGACATCTGTGACACAATTAAGCTGTTTCTCTACCTTTGCGGTGCGAGACAATCTCCCTCTTGCTTTGGGGCTCTTTCTCTTGCTGTCAAGGCTCCATCACCAAAAGTAATTTGCCATGCCCCTTGCCGCCAGTTTACCCACAGGAGAGGAGAGGAAAACTCGTTTAAACATGAATCTTTCATGCAGCACAAGGTGTCTGCTTGGAACCACCCCATGATCCATCTGTAGCTGTGCTTGGACACTTCAGGAACGGACTGGTAAATATTTGCACTCCCTGGGCAGCCTGGGAGAAACCAGCAGTGTCCAAGTTGCTCTGCGACCGCTCTTGACAAACATGCCCAAAGTTTATTCTTCCCTTTCCAGGATGGGCAGATGCTCCTGGATGTTCCTTGTTCCCTCATCCCTCCTTTGATCCCAAACCTTGGACTCTCCTTTCCTCTCCCGCCAGCTGCTGCTGTGCAGAGCAGCCCAGGGCTGGCAGCCACGTGTCTGCACAAAGACAGGAGCTCCCTGTCTCTTGCCTCTCTCTGGACAGGACACAGCATTAAAAATTTATCTCCTTCCATACATAGAAGCAGACAGACCCAGAAACATCATCTGGCGAGCGGGCAGCCTTTGCACAGTCGGGTGGCAGCTTCCAGGTTTATTCGTGTTTCATTCTACCTGATTTCCAGGCAATTAAACAGACTAAAACCTCAGTATGTTAATCATTAGATAGATCACATCTAGAAACCTTGATTACTTAGCAAGGGTCAAAAGCAAAGAACAGCAGCTCTGGCAGCAGGGTGAGAACAAGCAAATACTCCCGTATCAAATCCTGACCTGTACCCCTGTGTTATAGGGTACATGGGACAGATGTAGAGAATCTGTAGGGAGGAAGATTTAATCCTCTTCTCAGTAGTTTCCAAGAGGTCTAATGAAACCCAGGACAACTCAGACACAGTCATGGTACATTAGGTAAGTATCTGTCCTGTTGCCCACTAAAACAAACGTCAGAGCACTGCATTTACATGGTAACGAGGCATTGATATTACAACACTTCAGAGTTACACATGAGAATATGATCTCCGGAGCTAACAGTAGCTGCTGATGGATGCTAACCTGAAGCGATGAAAACATATGCCAAAACACTACCTTAAAATAAAACAGAAGACATTCATGAAAACAAGCCAAGTTTTAAAAGGTAGGATGGTGGCTTCCCACAAAGCACAGTTAGTACAGGAGAAGTCTCAGCTGCTGGGAGCAACACAGGTCAAAACATTCAGGAGTTTCTAAGTACAAGAAAACTTTGTGCTACATTGGTCACATGTCATCAACCCCTCTGTAATCCCCATGTTAAACTGGAGACTCCAAAAGCAATAGAAGGGGGCAGACAGACTTTTCTGTACAGGAAAGTGTCGTACAATAGTGAAGTTCATAAAAATTGTAGAATGAGAGACCAAAATTCATCACCAATCCCTCTGCCTTCCAGAGTGTGGCAAGGAGACCTGATCAAAGAGGAAAAGATATTTATGTCACATAACTTATTAAGTACCTGGACTCAAACAAATGACCTCAGCTGAGTACCTCCTCTGCATTGATTTTACCATGTTTGTTGAAATTGCTTCCTCATGGCCAACTTCTTGACAAAGGGTCCCACATCTCACTATTTGTTGACACATTTACTCCCCTTTACACCAAACCCTAACCCTCCGCATTAGCTGCCCCCTCTTTTGTAATGAGAAATTGCCCTCTGAGAGCCTCAGGTTTGATTTGGTTTGCAAACATTCCAAAGGGTCCCAAGGCTATTTTGTCTGGATTTATTGCCTTGAAGAAAGCAGAACATTTCATGCTTAGTAGTTCACATGAGTTTTTACATCAGACATTCTGAAGACTAAAAATGAAAACATAGGATCTCAAAACTTTCGATTTGCAAAGGGTTCACTCACACAGCTGGAAACACACAGAAGAAAAGAGTTCTACAAACATAAAGTAGCCTGAAGCTAATCTCTTTCTCAGGCCACTAGTTGGGCTCTGAGACAGCCCTTAGAGAGGGATCTGATCCTACCCTGTGCCCTCTTGTGGGTCCCATGTGCTCTCTCTTCTTGGCTAAGGAGTTCAAAGCGACTCCTACATTGTGACTTGACTTAGCAGCGATATTTGTGAGAAAGCAGCTGAGATGCTGCTCAGGTTTGTCTGGTTTGGGCAGGCTCAGGGCCTTCCCAGCATGTTGATTCTCACATCAGACTCGCTCTCCTGCCTACGAAGTTGCCTGAATTGTGATTTTTCTGACTTCCCCTTTCTCAGACAGCCTGACTTGCATTTTGAATATATTCATAGATCCATAGTAACTAAACATACAAATATATTTCAAGTCTTTTTTTTCATATCTATACAGGTTTCCAATAGCAGTACTGTTTGAGAGGCTGATAGGTTTCCCTAAAGACCGCACGCGCTGGACGCTGATTGATTTAGCACTTGGGGTTCCTCAGTTGTCTCCCTCTAAACAGAAGCAGCTTCAGTGCTTGTAGTTAAACAACGGCTAGTGACTTATTTAGCACTTTTCATTTCTGATCCCAAAACACTGCAGGAAGGAAGGGCACTAATTTGACAGAACAGGAATTTTATCCTCCTACAGCATAGAACTACACCGCAGTCGAGATGTAGATAGGAAAAAAACCACCGTTTTAACACCTTGTATCCTAGGGCCCTGTGCACTGCCCCACGTTAGCTGTCTGCAGAACAGAGGAATTAATTTGGCCACATATTATTCCCTCCTAAGTAAATCAAAACCTTGCTGATGTTCAAGAAGATTCGGGGGTGGGGGGTTGATTTTATTTTCTAATCTCTTTGTCCTGTAGAACTGGTTGATCTGAGCTGAATCACCATAGTTAATACACATTGTTCTTAAAGCTTTTCTGAACCGTGTTTGAAAAACAGGAACACTGGAAACCTCATGGGAAAAGTCTTTTTACCAGTTTGAAGATATTGTTTTGGACAAGTTTCTAAGAAATATGCAGTGATCTATTGGACAATTCTCAAAAAGGAATGTTTGGATGCTGGAACTGACTAAGGGCTTGATCTAAGGCTGTTCAATGTAGTTGAAATTTCTCAAACGCACTGGCTGGAATAAGGTCCCAAGCGATTCTCTTAGCATTTCCATGAAGCCAAGCGAGACTGAGGGTAACACCAGAAAAAAAAAAAAAGGGTAACACAAAATGAGTATAAGAATGAGGTCAGAGTCAGATCATAAATCATCATTCGATAACAAGCATGCTAGCCTCATTATTTCATTCAATGACACAAAACCTATGAAGGTGTGGGAGTAAAATGGTATCTGGAAAAGGGCAGATTCATATGAAAACATTTTTACATGGACATTTTTTCCTTTCTTTCTTTGAGAAAGCTAAAGGGGAGAGGGAAATATCCAGAATAATTAGTCCAAATAATGCCATTAGTCCTAAGAAGGAAAAGAGCCTTATTCTGAATAGATCTCTAGAGCAAGATGAGAACATTTTACCATATGCAGTACAGAGATTTTCTTTGTTTACTTGTTGCACGTTGCATGCTCCTCTCCTTACAAGCAGCAGTTAATTCTAGTGTTTCAGCAGAGCCTAGCTATTGCCTAAGTATTCATATTATATTCATCACTGCTTCACAGCCAAAATGCTGTAAATAATCTACCACTCAAACTTATTATTATCTTGACTGCCAAAGGCAGCTGCTCGTGCTGCTTAGCATCCCTTTTCAAAGGAAACCTATTGTTCCTTCCAGCTTTGGTTCTTCTCTCACACACTAGCAAAAGCGGCAATAGCTGTTCCAAAGTCAGTGGAGTTGTAGGGATGTAAGCTGGGGGCACTTGAGAAGGAATTTATTGCTGTCATGTTGTCCGTGTTTTCATAACTCCCCTAGCCCTGCAATCCAATACGTGCTCCAGTTGTGCTGGGAGCTGTACAACTTGTAATCCTTGCAGCATTCTAACTCAAAACAAGCCTCTTTTATTTATTTATTTATTTTTCTGCTTATGTGGGAGCTCTTGTGAAGCCAGGGGCATGAATGTGTTGCATGATGCTACGCAGACCTTGAGGAATAAGCTGATCTTGGAAAGGATGATGAAGCTGCCTGAAATAGGACGTTTTTGAATATCTTGCTAGCTGCTGGCATAATCCATTCACCCTCAAGACAGAAACAGAGTGCAAGACTCCACCACTTTAGAAGATGATCCTGGGTCTTGCTGAAAGATCCTCAGGGCAATACATGTTATAAACAACAGCTAAATATTTTGCACACCTTGCAAAAAAGCTTTGTAAATAATAAGATATAAAGAGTAGAGAACAACTGCTGCAACGTGAACCTCCTCCTACAGTGTTTTCTTCATCTGCAGAGCTTTGCCTGCTCTTCATGCATGACCATTATTTGTTAAACTGCATGGTCTCACATATCAGGACTAGATACTTGAATCTGTGAGTTGAGCTCAGCTTCAGCATTGCAGCATGAATATACATTCCAAGCCCAGAATAAGACAGACTGGAGTAGGAGCCAAGTCTTGGAGAAGCGCAAAGAAGTTCTAGAGAAGCCTTAAAGTGCCTCCATCCTGTGCAGACATGAGAGGGGACTCTGACTCTATGCATCTGTGGAGACCTATTGCAGTGCCGTGTATCTATACGTTGGCATATCTGTATCTATCTGTTGGCATTTTCTTTTTTTACCAAGGAACCTCACTGACCATGCCACTTGGTTGTCACCTACAGCAATGCGGTGCTCCCTGTCTCTTTGAGAAGGGACCGTAGTACTTGTTCATGCCATGCAGGCAATGCGGTCAGTGAGGGCAATCAGCCCTGTCTGCTGTGATGGTTGGACCTGCTGATGTGACGGGCATGGGAGATGACTGCGACACCTGACCAAGCCCAGCCTCAACACAGACTCAAGCTAATCCGTCTTGGAAGGCTAGTCGTGCTTGGAAAGCCTTTTAAATGTTTTAAGCATCCCCCTGCACTTCCAACCCCTCCCCACTCTCTTTTTTTCTTTTCTTTTGCTTCTTCAACTATTTTTCTTAGTTAAAAATGCCTGTAGATAGTCCCCTAGGCACATGTCCAACACCATTCACAGGTTTTGCAGGGCATTCAGAAGATCTGTCAGACTATGAAAGGAAGTTTGTTCTGTAGCACCAGCTAACCTCTTCAAGCAGGGAGTGAAGCAAGGGGACTGCTGCTTGACTACCCCAGCTCACCTTGGATCAAACTAGAAAAGACTCTGCAGGAGTCATGCCAGACCTTAAGAGTCAAGAGTTAAGATTCCAGGGATGAGCTGCTATATCCTGAGCTGTTCCTCAAAATGAAGTGGAAGCTAATGTATAGACAATGGGCAACCGAGGAGGTAAAGCCTATGTTTTTTATTCAGCATACCAAAACACATCCAGAATACAAAGATTTAACACCATACCCAAGAGCATCTGTGGCAATGCTTGCAACTCTGTCCTACGACTTTCATCCCATCTCATCTCCATTGAGAGATACTTCTGTTTGTTTGATGGCCTTTCAACCTTAGCAGAGCTCTTCAATTGCGAACACAATTTCAGGCATTAAGTAGGAGATTTCAGCCACTGAAAATCTTCCCTCCCCAGTGGTCTTATGCCACTTCTGCCTATTCATTGTGTCCTTCTAGTCAAATGATCATCCTTCCGTCATGTACCNCATCCAAGTGGGTCTTGAAGATCTCCAGAGAAGGAGACTCCACAACCTCTCTGGGCAGCCTGTTCCAGTGCTCTGTCACCCTCACCGTCAAGAAGTTCTTCCTTAAGTTCCCGTGGAACTTTTTATGCTTCAATTTGTGGCCATTTCTTCTGGTTCTGTCAGTGACCACCAGTGAAAAGAGGCTGGCCCCATCCTCCTCACTGCCTCCCTTGAGGCACTTATAGACACAGATCAGATCCTCTCTCAGCCTTCCCTTTTCCAGGCTGAACAAGCCCAGCTCCCTCAGCCTCTCCTCATAGGGCAGATGTTCCAGGCCCCTGATCATCCTTGTCGCCCTGCGCTGGACTCTCTCCAGCAGTTCCACATCCCTCTTGTACTGAGGGGCCCAGAACTGGACACAGTTTTCCAGATGTGGCCTCACCAGGGCTGAGTAGAGGGGCAGGATCACCTCCCTCGACCTGCTGGAGATGCTCCTCTTAATGCATCCCAGGATCCCATTGGCCTTTTTGGCCACAAGGGCACCCTGCTGCCTCATGGTCAACCTGTCGTCCACCATGACGCCCACGTCCCTCCCTGCAGAGCTGATTGAGAGATACTTCTGTTTGTTTGATGGCCTTTCAACCTTAGCAGAGCTCTTCAATTGCGAACACAATTTCAGGCATTAAGTAGGAGATTTCAGCCACTGAAAATCTTCCCTCCCCAGTGGTCTTATGCCACTTCTGCCTATTCATTGTGTCCTTCTAGTCAAATGATCATCCTTCCGTCATGTACCCATTTGTTACTGTGTTGGCCCTGCTGTCGCTTTGGAAATCCAGCTTCAGAGCCTGCTGTCAGCATGTGCCTCGAGCTTCAGACTTTCCCTTCGCAGCAGCAGGGAGGAAAACAGCCCCAGCCTCAGTGCAGCCCGAGCACCCACCCACAGAGGCACAAGTTTGAAGTCATTGGAAGTCTGTTCTGGAGTGTCTTCATTGCTTTTATTATCTACACTAACTACATCGAAGATAAGCCTAAGCCATGCTGCAGTCCCCATGGAAACAGGTCCAAGGAGCTTTGGTTGATTATTAATCAAGGTATCCAAAGCCCTTTCTCCTGCAAAGGTCATGAGAAAAGCACTGTTAGGAGCCCCCATCTGCTGCTGCCTTTCCAGGAGCAGAGGAACCTGCAACAGAGGATGAACCCGGGAGGGCTTAACCTGCCTCTGGCATGAGCTTTTACCAGGGGTCTTTTTCCTGCCAGGGAGGGAAAGGGGGAGATCAGTGCAAGCCCTCAGCAAGTCCCTACCCGGCCATCCAACAATCGATCTCAACGAGATCACTTAGAAACATGAAGTCATGCCTCATCTCCACGGGTCTGGGGGCTTGGAGGCCAAAGGTGGCATTTCTAGGGCTGGCATTTGAGATGACAAAGTGTTTGCAAGCTGAGGTGAATCATCTCCCTGAGGACACCCTCAGACTTGATGCAATGTTTTTAGGAGGAGAAAATGTTCTCTTTTAGGTCTTGACAGTCTTTTGGTGCCTCTGAAAACTGCCCGTTAGATGCACAAATGTGTGCGAGGGGGTTGTGTCTGCTCCTTAGCTGCTACTGCTCCCAGTACAAAATAAACACAAATCCTGGCACCAGGATTTAATGTAATTTAGCTAACGTTTCACTATGAAAAACTGTTTTGAAACAAATTTAACAGAAAATCCCATTTTGAAACTTCTCTTCAACTCCAGTTTCAAGTTAGTTTTAAGCAGGAAAGCCATGAAAACTGACTCTTTGCTGTAAGCAGCCTCAGCTTTGACAGTCATTTTCTAAGAAAAATATTTGGTTGGAGAGTTCCCAAACAGCGTTTCTACAGCATCAGATTGTTTTCAGATCTGAAAATAGGAGATTCGGGGTTTTTAGTCCCAAAGTCTTTCTTGACTGAAAATGTAAAAAACAACAACAACAAACTAAAACATAAAATCAACAGCTTTTGGTTTTCATGAGAACTCCGTAGCCCCATCCATGCCACATGCGCTTCCCTTCCATAGTACCCACTTCCAAGCCTAAGGTACGCAGTGGGACTCCCTCCCCTTTTCCAGGGTCTTGGTGCAGGGCTCTGTGTTTCATGGGAAAGGGATAGGAGCAGCATGTGGTGGGCTGCCCTCCAGGATCCGCCAGCTGGGACAGAGAGCTGAAGTCCTTTGCACTTTCCACCCATTTTAAAATTAGACAGGCACAGCTCTGCCGAGCAGAGGATCCTCTCTGGGTACTTGAGCATCTGCAGTATAAAAGCCCTGAGTGAGTGTCCATCCCTTGTTCCATCTTTGTGAGTCAGGGAATCATACAATATTTCTAACCTGCTTTTCTAAAAATGAAAGCACTGGATTTTCCTTCTCCATGGCCCCACATTTTTTCTCTTGGCACAAAGGGTGCCCTGAGGAGTGATAAGATAATTTCCTCCTTCCCTCTGCCACTGTCATAACCAGTTACAGTCAGCTCTGCTTGTGCGATGCTGCGAACCACATATACAAGCTGCCACAGAAATATGCAGTTAGAGCAGATCTGTACCGTACATGCAGAAGAAGCCTGGGAGCTTTAGGACAGGACAGGTCTTGTGCTCAGACCCAGAACAAATTGAGCAGCAACTAGAAGTTTACATTAACAGAGCTCTTTCCTTCTGTTCTGGAAGATTCAGGATCTCTGCACTGCACTGGAGAGAGCCACATCCCTCTACCCACAGTCCCACCACGGTAACAAGATTTAATCCTTGCTGGGAAGGACAGTCTCTAGTTTAGCTACTGAAAGGTTGCACCAAGAACAACAGCATTGGGATTTGATCTCTAAAACTTCTCTTCAATGTCTCGCCACGGCAGAGCTACAAGAATGTTTTAATCATAAGATTAAGATAGGAGACTCAAAGGAAAAATATTAATTAATTCCAAGTTGTTACAGGTTCCCTCCCTGGAGCTCAGAAACATCTCAGATAACACCAAAGCTCCTATACTCCAGCTCCAGCCAGCCTCCAACAGGAACTTCCTGACCTCCAAAGAATAACTATGTTTTGTAGAGTTTCTAGATAAACTCTAGAGTCAGAACATTTTTTAAAAGAAAAGAAAAAATCCATCCTCTTTTTCTGAGCTAGAAATGGAAACCTGAGTATTTCTGTGTGTAAGCTAAGGCCGGGTCAGAACAGGTCTATCCAAGTTTTCTATTTCTAGTCAAAGAGCTTTACAAAATAACTCCGTGCCAGTAGCTCCCATAACCTTCTTTGCATGGAAAGGGCAATGGGCTCACCCGCTTGACCTGGCAAAAAATGAAAACATCTGGGCTCCTTCTGACCCATTTCTTCCTTGCAGAATTAAAAAAAAAAGACTGAGGAGACAGAAAGGAGATGGAAGTCAGACACAGAGGGGCTTTCAGGATTCGCTGTTTTAGCAGTACTACTCTCTTCACAAATGACTCATGACTTCAGCCAGGCTCCAGCTTTTTACAGCAGCTTTGATACAGTCAAAGTGAAATACAGGGGTTAATCCTCAGAGACCGAAGCCAAAATAACTGGAGGTCAGATAGCAAGATCCTCTCTTGCATTTTAGTCTTTTTGAGGATTACGAAGTTTTCCATAGAAAAAAAAAAAGTATGTTCCAGTCCCTGCTCTAAATTAAGGTGCCCTGGACCCTCTTCACCACCCTCCATTCTAGCCTGTGGGGAGCCATCATAAATTACATAAGTCAAGAAACAACAAAATACTTAGACTCTTAATTCCCAGTTGGCTTAATAAATACAGGATGTTACGAGTTTGCATATGAACTAGAAGCCTAAGTTTTCTAAAACTGGACTTAAATAAATTTTGCTTTATCCTTAGTGCAAGAGAAAGCTCGTGCATTATCATTAGAACCAGTCACATAGGGACAGGCTATTTTTCATGTCAGTAGCTTATCCATGGGGAACTAACAACTTTGAAAATTCCTGGGAAAACACACACACCAGGTTACTCTGAGCAAAAATCTTCATTTTAAGGAAAATACAGCAGTGAATGATCTCAGCATGTAATTAATGACATAAGAATATTTCTGACTTTTCTTGCCATATTGATGAATCTGTGTAACACCTAGTAAAGGTAGTCACCTTTCACTGCTCTATTTTTTTTTCAATAAAAATACTGCTTTGGTTTTGGAGGAATGAAAGGCCAACACAGAGGACTGGGCTAGTTATTTGCTCCTCTTCAGTTATCCCTTCACTCTGCATAATCCGTGGATGTGATCCAACCTCCATTCAACTGAATTGGAATCTTTCAAATTAGGCGATAATATAGTGCCATTATCTGAATTTTATAAATGAGAGAATTGATGTGCAGTGCAAGGAGGCTTCAGGGCAAAATTACATAAAAGGTTTGTGGAATCCAGCCTGTATCTCTGATCTTCTAGACCGATGCCTTGCCTGACAACGTCCCTTTGCCCTGACTTTTCCTATTGCTTGTCCAATATCTTCACCTGGAATTTCTTACTCAACTTAAAGCAAGACAAAAGCTCGTAATTCAACCAAGTTCAGGAAGACTTACATATACCCGGGTCCATAATCCCACGACCAGGGCACACAGGAGGTATTTGCACTGCTCTGATAGCGCGAGCGGATGGAGATCTGCACGGAAAGCAGCGGTGCTCCGGGGCAGGCACGGGCGGACAGCCCTCACCCTCACACAGCACCAAGGCCACCAAAGCAGAGGCTCCTCTGACACAGCAGCCTTAATCCGTCCTGCTCCATTACCCTCCCGCTAAGCCCAAATGGTGTCTGATGCTTTCGCTGGAGGTGAGCAGCCTGCGCGGCCGAACAACTGCCCAGTCTGCGTCATGCAGGAGCAGATGGGCCATTGCTCTGTTCCGGTGCACAAGCTCTCCGGTGACAGTGGCTATATTTACTGTATTGTCCCCAGGACTCCGTTTGTTAGTCCTCAGTGTTGAGCACAAATAAGAAACAACATTCAAAACAATAAATAAAACCAAGCTGGTTCTTAGTGCCCTGGGGATTTTAACTCGGTGGGGTTGCCTACAACAACTGACCATAAAATGTTACATTAAAACCAGATGATATTACACGAGTGCATGCTACAGGATAAGAGGCAAGAGATAAAAAGCCAGCTGTAGTCTCTGCAGTCGGGTCCATAATATTAAAGTAAGCAGCAACGCTTCTCTGATGCTGGATGAGCATGATGCGTATCTTACAGCCACATTTTTATTGACTATAATTTATACCCTGAAGTGTTATTGCTTATGTATGAAAAGAATTCTGTTTTCCAGTGAACAAACAGCTATCCAGAAGGCATCCAAGTCCTTCAGGGGGAGGCACACGCAACAAAATGTTTAACGCAGATTAAAGAATTTATTGCTGGACCAACAAAGATTATAACCTCTTTTGCCAGTGATCTTTGCTAAACAATGTAAATGAGACATAAATACTTAATTAATGCCTGATAATCTGCAGCTGAACATACAGCTGTCTGAGGGGACACAAAACCCTTGTTCCATACAAAATGGGATATATTCTCTGCAAAACACCAGTTCTCTGCTCTTGCTGGTTGCTGCATGGGACAGCAGCCCAGGTAGACGTCCTCACTGCTTTCACCCAGCTAAAATCCCTCTCACATGTGGGGTGCTCTTCCCATCCATGGTCCCTCACCCCTCTCCAGGGCATCCTCCTGTACCACAGAGCATCCAGCCTCCTCCCTTCTTCCCATAAGGGAAGCAGGGAGCAGGGAGAAAACAAGGCTCTCATCCTCACACCTCTATTTGTGCAGTGGCCACGAATACAGAGCTGCAAAGGGACCCCCAGCAATTTCATAAATTATGATATTGATCTGCAGTATTGAAAGATAACAGAATTTTGCAGAATGAAAACCAGCCGCTTCTCTTTCCCCTAAGGCCTACAGTAAAAATGGATTTGTATTCCGTTAATTGTCCAGCTAATTAGCTAGCGAAGCTATTACTAATAAAGAGATGAAAAGCTTCCATTTCAAACACTCTTGGTTCATAGAAATGGACATAATTTATGTACATTTAATTACTGCATTGGCAGAACAAAATCGTCTTAGCCTGCACAGTCATGGTAATTGCATATGACATTAGCATAGCATATGCATTAAAAAGCATCTTAATATTTAGTGCTAAAAATAGCATCCGATCTATAGATGGTACAAATGAATGGCCAGGGCGCTATCACAGTTTACTTCCAGGAAGGATTGCTCTGTAATTTTTAACCAATCAACATGGTTTCAGTTGACAAACGTTAGCTGCTCTGTATCGTGCTGCCTTGTGAGGCTGAAAATAGATTTTGCAAATATGTTTCTGGAGTGCGGAGGTGGTTCATACAAGTGATGCAAAAAAAAGAAGAGAGGAAAGATGGACACATCTTGGTTCTTGGGGATGGATTTGAGGCTCTCTCTTGTGCATATGTTCATTAATCAGAGCAGAAAGGAAACCGTGATGCTATTCACAAAGCTCACCACATGTCTTCAAAGGAGAGGAGGGAGCCTGGGAAAGGCAGGGCTTCAAATCCATGCAAAAGAAACAACATCACCTAATGTGTCCTGTCATTACACACAATTGGATAAAATAGCAGGCACTTGGCATGCAGATTTTCATAGCCCGGTTTTGAATGAAGCCAATGGGAGCTTCCAAAATGCATCTACCAGCTATGAGGGAAAACAGCTAGAAGAAAACAGACACTTTTTTACTTTGCACTTAGATTCTGTATGTTTTCTGTATATCTTGCTGAATGCAGATGGAGCTTAGGGTGGCGAGCTCCCCAGGCTCGATAGCCCTTGAAATATTCCCTCTTCCCCTTGATTTGCTCTCAGCAAGGGACTTATGTTGAATTTGCAGACCAAGGGGATCCATAATTCCCCAAGCCAAACACCTGCTGACTGCTAAGAACATGCAGAAAAATGAAACTAGTTACAATGGTCATAAACAAACCACAAATTCAGCATTCAGATGTACCACTGAGCACTCGGAAAATCTGGCAGATAAATCATAGGTATCTCAGACCTGCAGATCTTAAAAATAAAAAATTGAGGGCAGTCCTAACATTCACCTAACGCAAAGGGTAGACAGAGGTTAGATTTTTAGATAGAAGATTATTTAAGATATAAATCTCCACCAGTGCCTAGATTTTTTTTTCATACTCCATCTTTTCAGTCAATGAAGTGCCACTTCATTGACTATCTTGCTTAGTCATTGTAGGAAGAACAAGATTTGGGATGTCTGAAAAAATGCTCAAGAGAAACTTTTCTGAAGCGCTATAACAACTGGAGCAGAACCATTACTTGTCCAGAACTGGAATTTGCTACAACTGTAAGAATTTTATGTCTGGCAAAATATAGTAAAATCGTCACATAATAAACTACTTACAACTGACCTATTTTTATGTGGAGCAAGCAGAGAAAATGTCTCCACAGAGAAGCCAAAGGGGGAAGAGGGGCTCCAAGGGTGTTTGTAGTGCTAAAGGGGTGAAGCATTTGAAGAAGAGCTGCGAGGATGGCCAGGCTCTGTCTCACTGATGAAATATCCTTCATTTTTAGAAGACGGGCACCTGCCAATCGATTTGCACAAAGGTAAGTTTGGAAAGCACCTAAAAGAGTAATATTTGCACTTGAATGGTACTTTGCATCTAGGGGGATGTAGGGGACCTATGGGGGCCGCAAGGCCTGTGTCCTACACATGTAAAACAAGCAACAGAGCTTGCTCCCTTGCTCAAAAACCTCCTGAGAAGCACCGGTTGGAAAAGGCAGGGAATTGCTGATAAAACTAACACAGAACTCGATGTCTGTGCCCAGCACACAGCTCCCGAGAGGCCACAGGGCTCGTGGAGCTGTGGGGAGCGCGGAGGCAAAGAGCAGGGTCTCAGCTCCCTGGCTGGGGACGAGCAGTGACGGTGACGGCGTGACCACGGCCAGGGGCAGTGGCCACTGTAGGAACATATCTACATATCTACATATCTAGGGGACGGAGGGCCTCCGTCCCCTAGATATGTAGATATGTAGATATGTTCCTACAGGCCACCACCTGCCTGCGTGAGCCAGGTGCCGTCACAGAGCGCTGCGCGCACGCCGGGCGCTCCAGGAATCAGAGCCGCAGGGAGACACTGCTAACACTCAGCATTCACATCATGAGGCTGGAGTGAATACAGTCGCTTCAGGCCTTTTACTTGCTTGGAAAAGAAACTTTTTATGTTTCTTATCTTTAGGCTTTTTTTTCGGCTTTCACAAGGACCTAAGAGTTTCTTTTCTATTTTTTTAAAGCAAGCTGAGACTCCTATGCAACCCTATGCACTGAAGTTATTCTGCAGATAGTCATTATAGTGCAATGCATTTGTTTTCCTGTAGTTTTATAGGTTATTTCTTAACAGTAAAGTACCAATCTACCTGTTACCACTGTTTTACAGAGAGGAGAGAGCTGAGATGTTCTGGAGCTCTCTGCCAGGGACATCCATCCATGTTTCTAAGTTTTATGATCATAAGTAACCACACACTATTCTGTCCTTAAAGGACATCTACCCAGCGAATCACAGTACATGTTCTCAAAGAAAGCAGTAATTTTCTTTCTTTCCCCTGTTACGCAACTTAATACAGAATCTATCTGAGCATTTGTCAAATATCTTAAAATTGCCATGTTATTCACCAGCATCCACTGCTGCCTTCTCGCTTGGCTTTCCTTAAGATCAAAGATGTAGTCTTAATCCCATCAAGGCAAATTTCTCATTTCAAAGACTGCCATTGCATCGTTTGTACTTAACTCTGGTAATGTGATAGGAGCTGATAGAATAGGAGACGAAGGGAAGAATTTTCAACCAGAAAGAAAACTGATGGGAAATACCCTTTTCAAACACCAAAATTTCCAGAAACAAGTTAAGATTTTATCCAAACATTTGCCCATTGAGGAAATTACAGTCACATTTCTTTGCTGTCCCACTGGAGGCCCAATTCTATTTACATTTCTTTCATACTGGGATTTTTCCAGAAAACCCTTTTCCTGCTCAACCATTACAGTTCTGAATTTTTCTCTGACTCAGGATAGAAGCGTTTGAAGGGAGAAGGAGGGAGGGTAGGGGAAATGCATTTCCATTCCCAACACAGCCGTGTCCCCATCCACTTGGGCTGCCGTACGGCGTCACACCGTGTTATACTAAGCAATACACGCACGCAGCGAGCCGCAGTAACACAGCGCAAGCTGTTGTATGTGACAGAAGATGACACAGGTTGTCACAAGAGTGCTACATCAAAAAGCTGGGCAAGAGGAAATAACAAGAGACACTTTACAGATGTCTGGACTTGAGTTCAGAGGAATCGACATTTATGCATTGAAGGGGCAAAAACTCTTCTTTGGGTCTTGTACGGAGCATATCTCCTTCTCTCAGTGCCCAATAATGCAGCAGAGTGGGATAGTTTCTACTCTCGTATATTTATAGCCTCTTTCAGTCCAGGTAACATGGCTGACAAAGCAGGATTGATTTGATCAGCATGGATCAGCATGGAAATAAATCACCTGTGCTGCTGCTGCCTGCTCTGTCGTGGTTGTGTTTCGATGGGATTCTTTTCTGCTCTGCTCTTTATGTCTCCTTGTTTGCGGAGTACAGGCAGGTGAACAGTGAGTGCACACTCAGCCCTTCAACCTGCAAGAAAATCCAAGTTCCCCTGGTTTTGCAGTCTTTTTAGGTGTGTTTTCTACAGAGCTTTGGCTGCTCAAGCTCAACTGCAGCTTCTGGGGAACGTGGGTGAAACTAGTGGCTCTGCATCCTCTGGCACAGAGAGAGACTGCAGTGCTGCACCATGACCCTCTGGGCCCAGGCCGGGCAACCAGGGGTGTCACAGGGGCCCAGCGTCCACAAGGATTTAGTGGGACCACAGCAATCCTCACTGCCACCTCCATCAGCACAACGCAGCAAGGTCTGCAGCAAGGTCTGCGGCAGCAAGGAGTGGGCTCCAGAACCAGTATTTCAGCTGGGCCCTGTGCCATGCCACAGACCCCATCACGGTGCTCAGCGCTTCCCTTTACCAGCTGGTTCAGAGGGGAATAAGGATCAGCCAAGATTCGTGTGAAAGGAATCACTCAGGGAATCACCTAGAAGGATGTTCAGCTTGGCACCAGGGCACTGCACAGAGGCAGGAGACGCGTGCGCAGAAGGATCCATCAGGCCTGACCTCGGACAGCAAGGAGTGACTGAGGAAACATCCTACTGACACCAAGATCTGCCTCGGCTTCCAGACCACAGGATCACAAAGAATGAACGGTTTCTTGCCTGCTAGCCATGATGCTGATTCGATATATCTGTGTGCACCAGCTAATGCGCAAACAGCCTGAAAAATAGCTGTCTCCTGGCTCTGTTGTCCATATCTCCCAGCAGACGGCTGTGTGCTCCAGCCGGTCATCCCAGGAGAGGGGACATGCAGTGAATCCTGGCCGTGCTCTCTCCTGCTTTGCAATGCAGGATCCAGCTGGTTTTCTCGGGGCTGCTCAGCCTTGACTCTGCACTGAAATCTCTATCAAAGAAAGGTCCTGTCCTAGTGCGTGGCACTTGCTCCAGAACATCACATTGTGACCCTCTGCATCGTTCTCCTCATGGCAAAGCAGCAAATTTAGCATATTTGCATCTCATTTTCCAAGCAAAACAGTCCTGAACAGCTAAAGGGAAAGAGAAGGAATTCAAGCGTGCTCAGCTCAACGCGGTCCGCTGTCCATGTAACTGCTTTTGTCCCCAGGGAACAGAACAAAAGGAGTCCCAGATGGAGAGCTTCCAGACTGAACGGTTCAAGGAATGGTTAAATATGTCCTCTCCAGAACTAAACAAACAAATCTCTTTTCCAAATAAATTCTACCACTCCCCTGTCACTTAAAGAAATAGGGCTGTTTTCAGTCACCTTCACAGCGAAGAATAAATCTGCAGGATTTTGTTTTAAAGGTAACAGTTAGAGGCCTGAATTCTGACAGTGAAAGATGCATAGCAATAACATTTTAACAGGAGACATAATCCCAGTAAATGAAAGCGGCAGAAACACACAGCACAAAGTGACAGACTGCAAGCTAAAATTGATCTTCAGATAAGTTACTGTCACCAAAATAGGCCTCAAAAATAAATACAGGAACCCCCTAGCAAAACTAACCAAAGAGTTGCTAAGTGATGGCTCGGGTGTTTATGTGCAGGAATGCACATTACATTCCCATGTGCACAAGAGCACGTGTGTACATGCACTCACTCACCTGTGGCCACAGGTATTCATGTACCAGAGAACTTATGATTGGAACAGAAATAAAGAAAGGTTGGATTGGAGCGATGCTGAACCAGTTTGCTTCACTATATGGAAGCTATCAAGAGAATAAGCACAATATACCATAATACTGTTAGTATCTGAAAACAAAATATTTTACCTTAGGGAAAAGTTTCATCACTATGTGAATAAGAAAGAAATGCACAAAAAATGATGTCTCACTAAAACTAATTTCATAAAGCTGTACTTTCAGACAGAAAAATATTCTGTTAATACTTTCTCTACGTGTCTAAGTGATCTGTCGCTGTCACCAAGGAAGCAAAGGCAAGGACGCCGCGCATGGGAAAACCAAGATCACTCTCCGTGCTCTGCCCCATTCCTCCAATGAAGGAAGGAGCTTCGAGGTGCCTCAGGGAAGCTGAACCGCAGTTTTCCCGGGATACGCCCAGAGCACCCCAAGCCCCACACGTCTCTGCTGCCCGTAGAGGTAGCAGTGGCTTTGCAGGGTGCCCATGGAGGCAGCAGTGGTTTTGCAGGGTGCCCATGGGGGCAGCAGTGGCCCTGCAGGGTGCTCAGTGCCATGCGGAGCGATACCCCACGGCGGCACTGCCTGAGCCAGCCCGGAGGGCAGCACGAGACGCGGATGCTCAGGGCGCTGACAAAGTTTGCTCACGATAAACTCCAAGGAGCAGCGGCATCTCCCCGCTCGCAGCGCGGGGCTGCCGGCCGGCAGACTGCGCCCATGGTGATATTATCCACGGGAAGCACCAGCCAAAGACTGCCTAATGTCATTTTCCCTCATTAGCAGGTTATTAGTAATTATGCTAGTAAGGCTGTGCTGTGCACTGTATGCTGACACTCAGCAATATTTCAGGGAACAGCATTTTCTGCTCTAATTTATAGGGAAAGGAAAGGCAAAATTCCCACTGTCAGGACACTGCTGAGGGGGTAGAAGCAGCCCCAGTAAAGCCAGGGCAGCATGTCTGGAGCTGGGTAGCAATGAAGTCATATGAGCAGAAACCAGAATTTCCACCACAGGGAACCCTGCTTGTTAGAGGTTTATGTAAGAAAATCATTCTGTATTAAAAGAAGAAAGCCACGAGTGTGGAAACTGCTCCAGAACAAAGTTCAAGGCAATGCTGACTTACTGAAATGCTATTTTAACAAGACTGATGCACAAGATAACCTGAATATTAATTATAATAAAGAAATTATGTTTAAGTGTAACACTTGTATTTAACATAACAAAATTAAGCAAAACAAGATCATCCCTCCAGCTGGGCTCTGGATTAACATGTCCCACAGAATGTTTTAATTTGATCATGACTGAAATGCTGTGGTTCAGCTGAAATGCCCCCGAGCGGTTCAGTCCTTAGCAATGTTGAGTGGCCTGGATAGCACAACCGTGTTTCCTAAGGCAGAGCCCTGCCCGTACAAAACCCCAAACAGGATCCGAACGCCCCCAGCCCAGGAGCGCTACCAATGCGGCCGGGGGGAGCGCGAGCCCTGCCCTTCCAACCTCCTCCGGATCCCTTGCCGAGCTCAAAGACATTTAGCCACCACATGTAAGCAAAATACAGCAAGTTTCCTGCTCCCGTTTCGAGGGACACGAATCCCTTTGGTGTTTTGAAACCTTTAGAACCGGACCCTGCCTCCCCTCTGCAGACACGAGCCGGCATTACTGAAATCAAACATTGCAGGATATGAACCAGGACACCGATTCTTCAGGCAGGCACGGCTCCGTCTCTCTTATAACATATCAGCTATTTTTATGCATTACAGAGAGCTAAAAAAAGATGATTTTTTTAAAGAAGTACTTCAGGGAAAAGAAGAGAAACTGGATTGAAACCTTCGGTAATTCTGGAGCTCCTTGTCTCCCACGAACACACTCCCCTCCCGGCCCGACCCCCTCGGTGCCCTCTGTCCCTTTGCAGAGCAGACCTGACACCCTGCAGAGCTATCTGGCGGGTTGTTTGTTTGCCTGTCACCAGCCGGGGCTGTTCCTCCATCAACGGTGCTATCAGGGTGCCCCAGTGCTGCTTGCCATTTTTGGCAGTCGAGCCCAGAAATATGCATGAGACATAAATAATTCCTTTTTAGAATTTGGTCAGAAGGACACAGCTCCGACTCGTGCCAGAACAGCACTGAAACGCGGGCTGGGAAGCGCCTGCTCTGGGAGCACAGGGGGAAAACACAGGAGCCGACCCGCTTCCTCGGACCACAGGGAAATGGGCATCACCCTGCGTCCCACACGCACGTCTGGAGCAGAGGCAGAGGTAGCAGGACCCTTGCACCCTTCAGTGCTCACATTTGGGTAAATATGGAGGGTTTCTCCTAAGCTGTCCCCTCTTCACCCCTTTGGGGATGAAGGAAAAGAGAGGAAGGAGGGATCTGGTGGCATCCCCGAGGACTCGGGGCAGGACACGTTTTTAGTGATGACGGGCACTGTGGAGCACAGCAGCCTGTGCTAATCCAGGCAAACTGCAACTGGTCCCTCCCTAACAAGGGCATGAGACAGGTTTTAGGGTAACCCCCTCCCACTTCCTCCATGTCCTTTGGAGAGAGAGGAGACAGGAGCTAACTGCAGGTCACACACGGCCTGTGAGACGCCTGCCCAGCATACCCGCGTCCCCTGGACACTGCCTCCACTCACCCCCTGGCTTCTCCACGGCTGTGTCCAGCCAACGGCCTGTAGATCCCTGGTGGAGACCCTTCCTAGGGGAGTAATCATTTCTTTTTATGACAGCGCTGAGTCACAAAGTACTAAAAGTGCTGTCAACCACTGAGCTCACAGAGGAGACGTTCTCAGTTTCCAAGGATGCTGATGCCATCCCCCAAACAGCTCCAGATTTTTGAGCCTGGCCCCTGTTGTCCCTTACACCTCCCCATCCCATCAGAAAGGGATGCCAACACATGATGAAAAACCCATTTCCAGGGCAACTCAGACCAGACTGCTCCAGTACCACAGAGCTAACACAGCATGGAAATTGGGGGCTGGCGCAACATTTTGCAAATCCTAAAGCAGCTGATCGCATATATGGGAGGCAACAGCATTTGACATAGCTCCGATTCCTAACCCAGGAACCTGGCAAATTCAAGAGGCAAAACCAGAGTGACAGGAATAGGAAAAAACAAATGTGTTTGTGATCACAGTGGCTCAACACCAGCGGACACAGCCCCTCATGGTGCATCAGGACATCAAGAGGAAGGAGGTGATGTGAAGAGTCAGATAAGAAAAGGGACTAGTGCTAGAGTCCTTGTTGAGCTAGGAGCCATGTGCCCTAGTGGCCGTGTGTCAAATTTGTTAGGGCCTCCCCTTTTTGCCCACTTTGCTCCCCACTTTGCTCACTTTTCTCACAGCTTCTTGCTGCCAGACTCATCTCTCCAGATCTGAGCTCCCCATGCATGTTCTCCCCAAACCATTTCCAGTCTACCAGGAGCTACTCCACACTCCCCTGATGAGAGGTGCTCTTCCTGCCCAAACGAGCACCCCTGGTATTACAGGAGAAGCACGGAAAAACTCAAAAGCCCGCGGTGGTTTTCTGCACAGGGAAGCTGATCCCTGTGCTGAGTCAGGAGAGCTTCCTGCCTCGATCTGCCTCTCCTCATCTACAGGGCAAGAGCACGCACTGAGCAATCTGTTAAAATCCTGGAAATGTGCAGGTTGGGCAAATATTGCTGATTTACAGCAGGGTTCAGGGAAGTGTTTACAACACGCAAGACGCTCTGTGTCAGAAAGCAAGCACAATCTCGCGGCCTTGGCAGAGGGACTGTTTTGGCAGGAGGTCCTCACCACGGTGCTGGGGTTTTAACCCCCAGGAGGCTTGTCCTCACCGTTCAAGAGAGCCTACAGAAACACGCAGTGATGTTACACCCCATCCCGTATTAGGGGTGACCCTACACATTGCAAGAGGCTCCCCAAAGCTGGTCTGCAAAGACGTCTCATGCTGAGAGGTAACCTGCCCCCTTGCAATGCCTCAGACGTTCATTAGCTGACACAAACCCTGTCCAGTGAAGTCCTTAGCTCTGACACGCTGTCCTTGTGCCAGGATTTACTTCAGCTCTCCTATTGGGAAAAAAATAAAAAAAGCTGAAATATTCCCCTGAAAACAAAACAGTCGGCGTTTTGCCACCAGAGGCCGATCCTGAGGAGGAGGAGGAGATTTGCACCAGCTCCAGCTGAGCTTTGCTCTTTGACATCAGCGCAAGAACTTGCCCGTGTCTGCAAATCTCCGGCTTATGTGGTGCTGCTGAACGTGCTCCGTCGCTTGGGAACCCGCCGCTGCGCCGGGGCTGCTCGTTTTGGGGTGGCCGGTCGCCGTGAAGGAACACAGGCGTGCAGGGAGGAGATGGACCGTTTCCCTTGGTCAAGTGGCACGTGGGTAGGTCCCAGTGACAAAAACATGACCTGTTCTCCATGAAAGAGGCTTTTCCAGAGGGTTGTGCAGGCTCCAGCTGAGAGGGGTGCCCAGGTTTGCCTGGGAGGCCTTTTGAAGTGTCCCCAGTCGCAGCCTGCAGCTCCGGCAGTGGAAGCAGCTGCCATGGAAACCCCGCGAGTGCCCTTTGCCGAGGGCTCGGCTGGGAGCGCTGCCTCCGCCAGGCGCTCGGCACGGAAATTACCCCCAAGCCCTCGCGGGATCCTCGGCACGCCTGCAAGATGAAGATAAATGGCCCAGAAATGCGGCGCGGAGGAAACTCGCTGCCAATGAAGCCAAGCACAAAAGGATCAGCATCCGGAAATTAGGAGAAAATAATAAAAAAAAAAAGGCTGCTTTATGCCACTATATTTCAGTCCTGTCCCCAGCTAACGAGATTCCTTCAATGACATTCATTGCTACAAAGGGTATTTCCTGGCGCTCTGAGACTCGAAAGGAAAAAGGAAGAACTGTTCCTGCCTGTTGCAGGCAGACGTGGTCTGGAGGGTCTCTCCCCGCATCCCTCTTTCACTGGGGTGTTCAAGGCAGCGGCAATCAGGCACGGGGTGCTTGGCTGAGCAGGGGCCATGGGCAAAACAGAGGCACAACGGAGGGCTCCAAGGCCGAAAGCAGCTTTGGAGCTGGAGCTCATATGGGCTTGAGAGCCCTCAGTGAGCGCCCCGAATCAGCAAGTGCAGCAGAAACCCCCCACTCTGCCCAGATTTACAGATGAATTTAGGTGTCAACACCCAAGCCTTTTCCATCCGTCCTGACTCCCTGCTGTCAGAGCTGTACTCGAACACGGACCCTGCTAACTTTGCAGCCAGATTTCCCATCCTGATATTTATTGTTTTAATAAAGCTTCACAGCAGTGTGAAGCAAGGAGAACAGAGAAGATGTGCGCAAGTTAGCTGAAACAGCTATCAAGGGAAATTTGGACAAACTGATAAGCGGCTAAATGCAGTTCTTGTGACCAGAGTTTATCAGATGGCTTCAAGATTAAGGAGCAGTACTGGCCTGGGGTAAGAGCCCTGCCAGGGCAGTAGGACTCTCACAGTGTGCCCTGAGATGTGCCAAGATAGTAGAAATGGGGATAGACATGGGGGAAGAGACGGGGATACGAAGATCGTGTAAGAGTCATTCACCACAACGCTTTGCTTCAGGTTTCTTCCATTTGGTATTCAGGTCATTTGACTCACTTGTTTCCTTTAGGAGAGGAGGAAGTATTTTGTAAGCCAACTAGAAGTCATTTTGACGAAACAACACTTAAATGTTGCCCAAATGTCCGTGTAGGCAAATCTACGAGGGCAGAGAGGGAGAGGAATGGTACAGATTTCATTCATCTGAGAACAGATCATAAATTTTGATTTTAGCATTTACCTATGGGGCCATAGAGCACCTCAGCCTGCTCCATTTGCCTCGTCCCATGAACCCAGGAGGCTCAAGCTCAGGAATTAAAACTCCAAGAGCGTCACAAGAAACAGTCCTGCAGCAGTTCATAGTGCTGGGTACATCCTTGCCATCCAGTGCAACGTTCACTTGTTGTGCTTGGCTAATCTGTCTTTAATCACTTCAAATTATCCAGCATTGAAGTGAGATGCCATTTATAGGCTTTAATTGCCAAGCTCATACCAGTTTCTGTTGCTGCAAAGCCCTTGTGCTGTCAATCAGAGACAGTCCCTTGTTGTAAGATAACAACACTTAATTTGACTATACAGAAAGAGACTCCTTGCATGAGATTAGCACCTAATTACTGGCAAAATAAAAAAAATGCTAATATCTTTATCAAAATACAGTACAGTGTGTCTGACATACAAAACAACCAAGGCCCAGCACCCAGGCTGGTCACTACTTTCTGGCATTTCACCTTATTATCACATCACTGCCCAGCAAGGAGAGGAGTGAAGGAAGTTTGCACGCCCGCTCCAGGAATCTGCTCAGCTCAAGAACATGTTCCTCATCCTCTGCCTGGGAAAAGCAGTTAAGAGCATCTTCCCTTCCACCTCCAGCAGCCAGCACCCAGCTCAAGAGTTCTTGACAGTTTCTTAAACTACTGCATGTTCATGCATTTCCTTAGCTTTCTATTCATTTTCATGTGCTTTCTTTTCCACCCAGAACTAAAGCAAAGAGCAGGCAATCTATGTCCAAGCTGCTGAAGTCTGTCTCAGGGGTCAACATCCCTTGCTGTCACCGGATGGATGTTCCCATTCTTGAGTCCCTTTGGCATCTTGTCTTGCAGCCTAAAGCCAGTAAGCCTCCTCTGAGCTCATCTAGTGCCAAGACATTTTGGAAGTCCCTATGGATGCCTGGAAATTTCAGGATTTAAGGTCCACTGCAATCCACACAGACTTTCTTTTCTTTCTCTTTCTAACCTTCAAACCTCCCTGTTAAAGAGCCCTGATATCAGTATTTCAGATGCTTCAATTCTGCAGCACCAGCAGACCTGCAACACCAGGACCAGCTGCTGGGAATAACCTCTGCGTTCAAGTTCTGGCCACTGGCACGACCGGGGAACTTGAACTGAGCAAATAAGTGTTCTCAGGAACATTTCAGGACTCCTTGAGCTAAGATAGTTTGACCTCTTTCTCAGGGCCTCTGTGGATCGATAATAAAGAAAATGGCAACAAACTCCTGTCCTGGTGTTAGATCTCCTCCAGGGTCTATTTCAGTCAGGAGTCTGATCTTTATTTGGTCATTTAGTTCTTCTTTTATAGGTGCCTTTTCAGCTCCTTAGCTTCCTGCTGTAGCTCATCTTGGTTAGAAATTCCTGCATTGTGCTAAGGTCTCACGGACTCCTGTGCTTCCCAGAAAATCTTCCAGTCCCAGGCGGGAGGGCAGCACCTCTGTGCTTGGCAGCCTGCGGGGATGCTTTGCAGTCCCCTCTCCAGTACAAACTTCACCTCTGCCTGCAAGTTATCCTCAGCCTGTCTGGGAAACTTCCAGATGCTCCTTTAACTCCCTATTTTCTTTTTTGTCTTGTGAAGCTTGTGGTTTCATATTAGAATTTGCTCAAATCTTATTCTAATTCCTTTTGCAAGGTCTCTAGCTGCTTTAGATCTACTTTAATACCGTTTGCAAAATCTCCACCTCTTATTTTAAGTCTTCATTTAAAGTCTTTTAGCCTTAAGTCCTGTGTTATGTGCACAGTTCATTTATTTGTTCCATTGGATTCGACCGCAGTAGCAGCTCACATCTTGTTTCTTTGAAACTGGATCCTCCTTCAGATATCCAGACTTATCCCTCTTTGATCTGGATCAAAGTTTGAGGCCCTACAAGATAACCCAATTATTAGGAAAACCTGACACAGGACTTAGGCATTTCTCTGATGAAATCCTGCTTATTTATGCAGACTGAACAGCCCTGATTCCTTGAAAAGAAGCAGGGCTGAAGTTTCCTTGCTTATAGCTCCAAGTGTGTGTCAGGGTTGAGGTTAGGGTTAAGCACAGCGTTAGCCAACATTTAACCCTCAGCTGCTCCACTTAAACTTTCCTGGGATCACGCTCCCCACGCTTGCACAGGGGGAATATCTCCCCTGCTTTCCCTGCCTCCTCAACTCTGTTTTTCCAAACTTTTTCCCCTCATGCACAGACAGATGAAAAATCATGACACAAGTGCCTGGAGGCCCTTGCCCCTAACATGCCCCAGGGAGCAGATGTGCTTGGGAGATGCAGAACATCTTAGAGGCAGAGAGCGAAGGGAGCAAAACTCCCACCAACCAGCAGTAAATGTAAAACTTTTCTCCAAGCTTTACATTCTCCCATATCTCAAGCGAGGGCAAGACAAGCCTTCAACAAAGTTTTGCACCAGTTTAGATGCATAATCACAGATCTTGTAAGAACTGATCTGTTCGTCCTGTGCAGCCAACCCAAGAGCAAGGTAGGCAATGTGCATAACTGCAATCCAAACTCTTCTGAGGATCTTCAAATCTCTCTTTAGAAGCAGTGCCTCCAAATAATTATAAGTATCTACCTCTGGCTCCTTTTTAAAAGCTTTTCAAAGCAACCAGGTTGTCTTTCCACACTGTATCTCTTGCCACGGAAGAAAGGCCAGAGCCTACTCAACCACCCAGCAACTGCCCAAACTTGAGAAGGGGAAATAGGAAGGGGAGAGAAAAGGAGCTTGTTTTTCCCTTGTAAACTTTTGGAAATAAAAGTAGTTGCAGGAAGAATTGCATTGGCATGTTTTCACTATTGATAAGGCCTTAAAAAACTGTTGTTTAATAAACTAACTTGAGGTCACAGAAACAGCCACCCTGAGAGAACAGCGTTCTCATTTTATTCCTGAAATTCTGAACCTGAAGTTGCTCAAAAGATGAAGTGGGACAGAATGTGCATGTGACTCCTGCTGACAGCAGGAGGGCAGGGGAACACTAGGAAGATGCGGAAGTCTGAGGAAAAGCAGAAGCTTTCTGTGAAGGAATATAGAATTGGGGAGCTGGAAAAGGTCAGGCCACTCCCCAGCAAGAACAAGTATCAGAGACAGACAGAGGATTTCATGGTCTCTTTTCTAGTCCAGGGAAAAGAAAAAAAAATCCACTTCTATATTTGATTGGTGAGGATTTAAATGATGGGTTCTTCTAAATATCAGGGTATGTTTTTGAGGTTCCTTGCAGAGCTAAGTTGTTGAACCCTACTGCTGTTGCAGGATGGCCAGGGCAAGCCAGGAACATCGGATGTCACTTAGAAGCATTGCCGCACTCAAGTGACAGGCAGGGGCACTTTGACTAGCACCAGGCTGAGCCGGTTGGATTGTAAGGACGTTACTAACATCTGAGTGCCAAATAAAAGACCCCCAAAATCCCCTCCTAGATCAATAATACCAGAATGGTGTCCAGATGCTTGTCGTTTTGGATGTAACTGCCCAGGTAGTTTCTTTGCATTGCACTTAGTTTCTCCCGTGTGCGCTGGGCCCTTCCCGGCAGCCTCGCTCCCGTCGCCCTGGTTCGCTCACAGCTTTGAGCGCTGCTCTGTCAAATAATTTATGCTGACAACTCCAAACTGGGTCTCAGCTCCGGCTGGATGCAAGAGGCTTTTGAAGGTCTATGGAAGTGCCACATCTACAAAGCAGGCATCCTCCCGACAGGAGGGGGAAAAGTTGGGGGAATCACGTGGTAGAGAAAAAGTTTGAGCCTTTTTATGTGACGAGTCTGTACTTGAAGTGTCAGAATGGGAAAATGCCAAGAGAGAACTTTGAAATTCAAATCTTGGTTGTAAGCACAACTAAAATGAACTCTTATAATTTAATTGAAAAAAAAAAGAAAACTGCAAAAGCTCTTTTCAGATTTATGGCTACTTTAAACCACCTCCCAACTATTTTCTAAACTGCTCTTTCCCAAGTCAAAAGAAAGTTCTCTCTGCAGACATTTTGCTGAAAAGGGAAAGCAAGGTACATGGAATTACATTTTGCTTTTGTTTTCTTAGGGAGAAATGATATTCTTCCCATGGGCCAGTACAACTGGAATTGATTATAAACAGTACTACACCAAATGGAACAGTCTGGACTGTAAGGCTAAACTTACATTTTTCTCAAGTTCTTTCCTTCTTGGGTTTGCATGCTTGTGATAATGTGTTCAGCTGACCCGTTATTTAGGCACTTAGTCTCTTCCACGCATAAAATATCTTTTAGAATCTGCCCCTATATTTCCATGATGCAGAAGGGAAAGGCCTTGAAAACCTGCCTTGAAAACAGTCAAGGAGCCTGGATTTAAGGAAGGGATTTAAGGAAGGGATGAGACTCCAGCTCCCACTGGACACCCACATCCACATCCAGAGCTCTCCCTTTCTCACCATGGGCTGGGAAGCTCTTCTGAAAACGCGGCCTCTACTTGGCAACCTTTTTCTCTGCTTTTTTCGAGGGTCTGGCTCCCATCACCCAGTTGCTGTGGATTTTCATTAGGAAGGACATGAGCAGTCCTCATAGCACAGGGCTATTTCTCCAGGCTGGCCAAAGGCAGAGAAGACCAAAGTAGAGGGAGATTTGCAGCCATTGCAGCTGAATGAGAGTGATAATTAAAAGATTCGGAGCATTGTGGTCTCTCAGAGGTGCTGCATACGTTTCCAGGAGTAAGCAACATTATTCCAAATTGGAAACAGCACTGTAATCTCTTGCCAAGAAACATTTGAGATTTTGGACCCAGCTTTTATCTACATTTGGTCAAATATTCAGATATATGTAAATCTGCTCCAGATATCCATATGCATGTAGGAACAGTCTGCAACCATCGGGTAGAGCTAATGGGTGAAGACACGCACATACACACACAGTTTCATTCCTTCGTTAAGAACCATCTCAAAACTAGCCCCCTTCTAAGACAGGCCAAGACATTTCCCTTTCAGATCGATTGAAACATAAGGATGGTTGAGTGGCACAAAATGTGCACAGTTTTCTTCTGCATTCATCTCACTTTGCATTGAGCGAGCACAGAGCGAGTCCCGGGTCTGTAGGACCAGGCAGAGACGGGTCTGCTGCCACGATGTGAGCAAGAAGGGTTCAGTGCTAAGGCAGGAGCGCAGCTCGTCCACGGAGGAGCTTCCCTGGACAGAGGTCGGTGACGGAACCACGTCCACAGCTCACAGCCTGAGACTGGCAGCCTTGGCTGCTGCCAGCAGGGCTCTAGCCTCGGCTAGAACTACCCATTTTGGAGCATTAATGGGAATTTAGAAATCTTACTGAGGGCTGTGACTTACACCCCAGCTCTGTCCTATACAGTATTGCATGGAGACATTAAGAAGCTGCTTGTGGCATGTCCTAGCATGGAAACTGCAGCTGCTTCATTTTCCAACTCTAACCGTCTTGACCTCTCCCAGCCTTCCGTGCACTCCCAAGGGTCCCGCTTTTATCGAGATCACAGTGGGCTTGTGTTTTTTTATCCTCAAGCGGTTAATAAATTATGCTCTACAGATATTTAAGCAGCTCATGTTTATTTTTCCATCAATAAAAGAGAATATTTATTTGACCTGGGAGTCCTGTTTTTCATTGTCTGAGCTGAAAGTTCCAAACAGAAACCTGAGTTTTACGGCGATTTATGTGGCTTGGGGATTGGCTCTGCCAAAAAATAGTTCAGTCCATTCTCATCAGTGGATCTTCCCTCTGTACTTCTGCAGCCGCCCAGGAAAGCAAGAGGTGAAAGATGAACTGGGGTCAAGGCTGGCGCAGGCAGAGCCCACGTGTACGAGTAAATACTCAGACACGTGGCCCTTGCTCAGACTCTGCGGTGACAGGCACGGTGCTCGCTGCAGGACCTGCTCTGCCTCGGGAAAGGTCTGTCATTGACTCCCCCAAGAACTACCACCAATTTCTTGGTAAATTCAGTAACATGCAGTTTTAGCCCCGGAATTCCTGTTCTCTCAGGCTACTGCTTCTCACACCAGCACATTCTGAGCACATTCCGAACGCTTCTCACCTTAATCTTCGTGTCTGCATCACAGTTTCTGAATTGACTCCATTTACTCCATGTTTTCCTTCCTTAGTAAATCTATTCCGCCCTGGGTACACGCAGGGATATGAGATGCTGGACTACAACTCCCAGGAACCTCTGCAAAATCATTGCCAAACCTGCGTTTCACTAAGAAAATCCAGGGAGTTTAATGGAAGGAAAACACCCAGAGCAAAACTGTTCATTTTGCTGAGACCCAGCCCGCAGCCAGAGAGTGGCTTTGAGGGGATTTTTCACCAGCCCGGGCTGCAGCTGCAGCGCTCCCTGCTGCCGGTGCAGGCCCGGCGGGGGGGGCGTGCTGCCGCCNCTGCAGCCTTCACGGCTGCAGCTGCAGCCCGGGCTGGTGAAAAATCCTGCAGCCCAGGGAAGGGAGGCAACGGGAACAGCTCATGAGCCGAGTCCCTGCCAGCAGGGATGAACCACGAGCTCCGCGCGCCAGGGAGTCCTTCGCTTGCACGGCCCCATCCCCAGCCACCCCTGCGTTGCTCTTGGTTAACGGCAGCAGTTTTGCTGTCCCTGGAGCAGCGACACCTTCCTCCCTTCTCTCGCAGGATGCTGGAGCGTGTGCGAGGCATCCCACCCGCTCCCACAGCCTTCGAGCACGTTTCCCACCTATATATAAAGCCCCGGTTCCCTGCCACGCCGAGCGCGTGGGCGCCGGTGCAAGGGGTGGTTTCTGCCACCCATGACAGCCCCGGCGTGAGCGGCTGCTCCCGCAGAGCTGCGAAATCAGAGGTGAGCACTGAGGACGTGTCCCTCGAGAGGGGATTTGCTTTCCCCCTTCCAGAGACACAGAAATCCTGTTTGCAGCTCAGCCAAAAGACAAATATTACCCCGTGTCCCGCTAGGCTTTTCCCAGATGGAGTAACACACACGTGCAAACAGTCGCTGAGGGGACATGGCAAGAACCTCGGGCACACACAGATCCCAGCAAACGAGCTGGAGTTTATCAGCACTGAGCAAGGGCTCAAAGGAGGAAGCATAAACCTTTAAACAGGCTCAAAACCCATGGGAGGAAAAAGTCCTCAGTGGGAAGCCGGGATGCTCGGGGAGCGGAGGGGGACGGGAGCTGCCAGGCACGTCCGCCCGCGAGCAGCCGCCTCGGGCTGCGCAAACCAAGCCAAGAGATTTTCTCGATTGCTAATTTCCCGAATACTTCACAAAAGTATAATTAAAGAGCTCTTCCTTTCTTTCTGGTGGAAGTCTGCTAGTGTCAACAGAGAGACAGGATTATTTAGCAGACTTCTTTTTCCATCCTGCTAATTTTAGCCCCTTATATAACATTTCTTTTCAATACAACCCAGTTTCTCTAGCCCACTGAAGTAACGGTGCTTCGCGCTTGTCTTACACTTGTGCCTGCAGGTTTATCCTGCAACATAAACAGATGATAAGGGGTGATCTCTGCCCAGAAAAACATTCATCTTAAATAGACCATCACGAAGCAGGACACAAGGGCAAAGTAAGTAAGGTCTTAATGTGGCAGCAGTGGAAGGGATAAAGCTCAGCTCCAAAGTGTGACCACGATTTCAGCTCCCTCCCATGCAAATACAAGCAGAAAAGGTGTTGCTGCTTGACCCAACAGCTGGAAACAACCCCTGGAAACCTCTCAGCCTCCAGCCTTGGACAGCTGAACCTCTGCAGGGCTCCTGGAGGCAGCGGCTCCACCTGCAGACACTTCCCGGCTTTTAGCCGTTCCTGCAAATTCCTTCGGTGTATTTGCTGCTCTGCCTCTAGCTGTCATGTTTGACAGGGAATGTTTCTTACCTTCCTAAGTAAACCTCAAAGTTTTATTGTGAAGCTCCAGAGCACATCAAAAATACATCAAAATAACTCAAACTCCCTTTGACGGACCACAGAAAGTTTGCAATTAGCATTTCAAAGCCATGATCCTGCATGCAAGAAAAAAGCAAACAAGGAACAGCCGACACCCAAACCTGTCAATTATCCACCCGAGCTTTTGGCAAAAGGGCTCTGAGAGCCACATAAATAAATGTCACTGGCTAAGATCATCCCTGCTATGACACTACTGAAGTCAGGGGTTTTACACGTGATGTGGTTTGACTTTTCTACATGCCCTTTTTTTGTCTACCCATGCAAAGAGGTTGGTTATCAAGCTTTCCTCTATTGCCATGTGTTGGGATAACATGACTGGCATGTTCATAGCGATCTGACCAGTTAATCAGTTAGAAAAGAAGCATTTCCCACTACAAAAAAAGGAGAAACAAAAGAGTTGCCCACAAATGCAGAGAAATATATACAGGTGAAACTAAAACACGGATCACAGAAAACCACAAGTGGTTCCCAGGAAGGGGGTGGCAAAGGGTCCTGGTGGCCCTGGTCTGTCCCGTGCTGACCTCCTCCTTACAGCGCAGGTCGCTCAGTCCCCTTCCTCCACCTCTTTGCTGATGCAGACACAAGTGTGGTTATGTAGGTGCCATTTGGACAGTGTTATCATTTCCTCTGCATCATTATACACCAAGGATTCCTAGTGAAGCTCTGAATAAATAATGAGCACCTCATTTCACTTTATAGTAATTAATCTGCACTAATTTGCCAATGCTGCGAGCATTTATCTTTTCCGGAGAAAGCATTTTTGTTATTAAAGTTTCATCCTAAGCCAACAGAAACAAAAAGCTCTGCTCAGCCCATGCTGACAGCAGTTTTCAGCAGCAGCCTGGGAGGTGAAATACAGATTCCCTGCAGCACAGGGCTGCCTCCATCCATGCGTTTCTGGGCTTATTTGCAGGCACGTGTGTGTTCCTACATGCATAACATAACCTGCCTTTTGGGCAGTGGCTCCCTGAGGTTGGAAACCAGCTGAGTTTAACAGCCCAGGGCCACCCTCCGCAGTGACGCTCTCCCTGCAGCCTTGGCCTGTCCTTCTCCTTCGCTTCTTCCCTCGAAGCAATGGTGAAACTTGGAGCTGCGCAGCCCAGCACAGGCCTCCCGGGCACTATGGCAATATAAATAAATACGATTCATAAATTCTAACTTTGAGTTTGGCAACTGGTCCTCCAAGCAATGCTGGCGATGGAAGCCCTGAAGAGATGCAACCATCCAGAGTCCTCCTGACCGTAGTAGTCAGCACGAGGGAAACAATTTCAGTTGTTCTTGCATAGGAATTCAATAGGGCTGCTCTAAGTGCTGGCAGAAAATTATTTTTATCACAGTTGTGAACTATTTGATCTGCTCCCTGAAAACACCAAAGGACGCTTATTTTTTCCAGCTCTGAAAGTACTGGCAGCCCCCGGGTTGGCCCCGAGCAGCACAGTGTGCTGAACGCGAAGGGCTGGGGCTACTTATATCACTCAGGAGTCCCCATGGTACATAAATAATGGAAAAAAGCAAGATTAAATGTTAACATCTCTAACACCTCACAGGCCAGTCAGAAGTAGTGATAAAGTAAAAATAACCTTTTTCTTTTTAACAATAGCCTATTTTTTGATTAAAATGATGGATACTGCATTACATATCATTGCTAATAGCCCTAATATGCTAGCACATGAAGTCAGTGATCTCCAAACCCTGAACCTAGAGGGCTGTTTTGCTTATTCGTAGCCATCCTTCGTGTCCCCTGGATGGGCCGCTGGGCAATAAGCAGCAGGAAACCCTGGGCACTTGATCCTGCCACCCCTGGCAGCTCATGATATGGATGGAAAAACCCTGTCTTGCAACATGCCTGGTGCAAAGAACCTTGGCCAGACTTTGCTCGCTTTACACTCATTACCCGCAATTTTGAACACAATTCAGCTCTATTTATGAGCTAAAAAGGTCTGTGGGGATATCCCAGAAAAACTGACCAGGCCAGCACAAGGTAGCAAGGAAAGTCGCTCTCATTAAGGCTAGAAAGAGGAGGGACCCTGCACTTTAATTTGCATTACCCACATTTTACATAACGAGGGGTAGGAAAGGAAGAGAGGGATCCCAGGAA
The DNA here is from genome assembly GCA_013389825.1 of Crypturellus undulatus. Classification (NCBI taxonomy): domain Eukaryota; kingdom Metazoa; phylum Chordata; class Aves; order Tinamiformes; family Tinamidae; genus Crypturellus; species Crypturellus undulatus. Next base: position 61,868 of record VWPW01007488.1, read on the forward strand.
GAGGCAGCGGGGGGGAACACGGCACAGTTTTAGCAACGCTATTTTGAACAGCCCTGCGAGGGTGGCACTGGAAGGGAGCGGGGCCAGAGAGGAAGCTCGTGCAGACAGGGAGCAGATGTGTGAACAGGGGAGCTCGTGGTGCTGACAGGGAGAAAAACCCCGTCGCAGGGCTCGGAAGTGCCCTGGGCTTGGTGAGATCAAAATAAAGGTGATGTGGGAGGATGGAAAGGAGAGTGAAGGGAAAGCAAATGTGAGAGCACGGAGAGAGGAGTTGTCAACGGAAGCAAGAGGGAGACACCATAGCTGTCATCACGGAACTACATCATGCAAATTAATGCTTGAAAAACCCCTGGGTTTTGGGTAACTGGCACTTAAATCCTCTAATTGTGTCGGGCTGAAGAACCCAGTGCTGCATGGGCGGCATCTCCCCTCTCCAGGAGATGATCCCTGAGTGGTACCCACAGCTGCTACAGGGCCAAGGAGGTGGCAGAGCAGAGGCAAAACATCCCCAGGCTGAGTGGTTTCCACAATCATTGCGGGTTTTGAATCTAAATGGGTTCATAAAGCAACCCAAAGTGATGGCTTACACTTAGAGGAGCCCTGGGCTTGCACGGACACGTGTCCAGCAGGGCCACCGGCAGCTCCATCCCCGGCTACGCAGGACATCCCAGCCCTGGCTGCGGAGCCCCACGGGACACGGTACCACGGGGAGCCGTGTGCTCTGTTTCTCTGCGGAGCTTCTTATTGTGACAAGTGAATCATCAGGCACGAAGCTAACAAAGATAGCACCGTAAACTTAACAGAGAAATTACATCCCTCTGGATACGTGTTATATTTTGAGAATAAACCAAAGAGCAAGGCATTCCTCAGCCTAATCCATCTCCAGTGTTTGTCTGGGAGGGAAAAAAAAAAAGCCCTGCAAGGCTGGTTTTCTCATTTCCTTGTAGCTTGCCTTTCTGAAAGGCGAGGAGGAGACAGCCCGTATCAAGCTTCCCTGCAAAGTACAGACTGCCTGGGCACATTTTATTCTCTGCTTCTTCAAGGGGATGAAACATCCAGAGTGGTGCAAGCAGCCTGGCAGCTCTGCACATCGCTGCTCACCAGGTTCCTCTGGGCACCAGGAACCAAGGCCCTTGAGTGCCCTCCCTGTAGGTTCCTGAGCTTCTCAGTGAGGGTAACACGAGGCTGACCCTGACTAGTGCTGTTGGAGAAGGATGGAGGGCTGAGGTCCTCCTCCTGGCTTCCACGTGGCCACGTTATGGAAACACAGAGCAGACGAATGGGCACTGATGGGCAGAGGCAATGTCGGGAAATGGCTCTTTGGTGTTTTTGGTGCTCTGAGGGAACCCTGGTGCCCAGGGAGGGTCTGGATCCGTGCATTTCATTCTGATGTTGCCTATACCTGTGTCAGCCAAAGGCACCATCTACACCTTAAAAAAAAAGTCTGGTGATATCTAAAATGCAGATGAAGAAGCCACGTATGCCTCGAAAGATCTCTACACAGTCCTTCTGAAACAAATTGTCACACTTGCAATGACACTGCTCAGTGTCCTTCTGGCACTAATCATGCTTGTTTCTACCTAAAATATCTAAAAAGGACACAAACCTAAGTGGACTCTTTTGCCAAAATGTTCCTTTCAACTGTTTTCCAACACACATCCGACCTGGATCTGGGCTGGCTTGTGCACCCCGAGTGCCAGGTGAGCTCTTCATCAGGAACCAGGTTGAAACTGGGTCTGAACTGGTGGTAAAACAAAATCATCCTCCCCTTCCCTCTGCAAAGGAGCTATGAAATCCAAAGCTGTGTGGGACAATGGCCACAGACACGACGATTCAGGGCTCACCCCAAGCAAAGTCCCCATCTCCTGCCCAGTTTCCCACTCACGGGACCTAGCTGCCCAAACACTGTTAAAAACAAGCACATTCTTAACACCAAAGCACTTGGAAATCAAGCCAAGAAGTTAGACCTCACGGAAAGAGTAAAGGATAAATACATCTCACTGACTTCTTTCTTTTTTTTCCCTTTTTTTTTTTTTTTTTTAAACTTTTGGGACTCTGGTCAGATTTGCCAGAGTCAAAATGTTGTCTTTTAAATACACGAGATCACTGTGCCCCTGCAGCCGACTCTCCCCTGCTCTGCCTGGAGCAGCATTAACTATGTCTAAAAGAAGTAGCCATGGCATGACTCATACTTTCCAGTCTCCATAATCCCTCTCAGTAGGTTTCAGACTTAAGGTTTTCCTCTGTCTGACTTCGGTTTTGCAGTAATTTATGCACCTGCTTTCAAGTAGCCTTTGAAAATCTGACAGTGGAAAAAAAAAAAAAAAAGAAAGAGCCTGTTTTATCTCTCTGATGGATGGGCTGAAGAAACAAAAACCAGCTGAATTCTGCATTACCAAGAAAATAACTTGTGTGTGTATAACTTTCTAGCAGCCTGGTAGTAATCAAAAATAAACTACTAGAAATCCTGCGTCTGAACAAGAACAGAGCTTAAGTGAAAGAATAAGCAGTTTGGCAGAGGCCGAGACGTGCGGCCGACACAAGACAGAGCAAATGCCTTTTAAATACACACTAATGAGTTATGTACAAGCTCACGCTCCGCAGCCCGGTTCGCGTGCCCGGCTCCCACTGCCCGCAGCAGCAGCCCTGCTCTGCCCCACACGCTTCCCATGAGTGGGAGGGCAGGGACTTTTGTAGAAGGATTTATCATGGATTTTTGGACATGAACATGCACTTTTGTTTTTTCATTGTGCATGGGTCAGAAGCAGAAATTTTTTTTAAGTCGTTTTGGGGTGGCAGTTTTATATGGAGCGATGGACTGTGTCACCTCTGCATCTCAGATCTGCAGGCGAGAGCCTGTTCCCAAGAAAGCCCACGAGGATGCTCCCATCTAGCACAGATCCCCAGCTCCCCAGTTGATGCCTTCCTGCTTCGCAGCCTCTCTGCAGTCTGCCCTGAACACACCTAATTCCACGTTATCCCCCTGCCAGTCACACCGCTTTCAGCCTAGTGCTCTACCTGCCTTCCTCATTGGCATCGGGTACCAACAGTTTTAAAAGTTAAAAGCCAGTTTCTGGACTTAAATATCTCTTTTGCTCTATTACCTGCTTTTCTACACCGTGTATTATTGCAGAAGGGAAAATAAAGATTGAATCCCCTTGGTGTCTCCTGGGAGAGGACAGATTCCAGTGCTCCCATCCTGCAGTAAGGAGCCACATAGGCAGGCCAGAGCATCTTTGAGTTCCCCAGAGGATGAGATCTCCTCTGTGGTTGTTCTTGTGGGACATCTGGAGCATTCATGCAGAGGAAGCAGCTGCCAGCCATATGCAGCCTTCGTATTTCCTATAGCAGCGTGGCACTATATGGCTGTGCCCGTCTGAAGCGACGGTAGCTCAGGGACCTCCGCACTGCACAGGATAGACCCCCTGATGGAGTGCTGGAAGGAAATCCAATCTCTGGGAAGTGGCTTTCCTGCTTCAGGGCCTGAGACGATGCTCAAGAAGTCAACGGACCTCTGTGCCTGCCAGCAAACACTGGGTCCACATGAACTTAAGCAGAAAAAGAAAGGATCAGGCCTCCAATAGAGCCTAACTTGGCGTGAGTGCTGGCTTGCAAGCCGGTGTCCCATCTGCTCAGGGACACTTCCAGACCTCCGTGTGACACCACCCAGCAGATGCCCTCAAGTAAGATCCTTTTTTATGATCTTTTCTCTCTGATACTATGGCTGTTAAGCAGGAAGATTTTCTTTGATTGCTGATGTTTATTTAGTGTCATTTTACAGCTCTGTTGGTCTAAATCAGTTTTTTATTTTCAACATCTCGAACATCACTCCTTTCATCTAGAGAGATGGCGGTGAGTAAGTGTGGAAAAACAAACAATTTTACTGTTGCCTTGCAGGAAGATTTGGTAAATAGCAGCACCTGTTTCCAAGTTTACTTTGTTCTAAAGTGGTGATAATGTCTGCCTTCCTCATGTGGGGCTTCTGAGGCTTCTTTAAGTTGTATTGTTGTTTGCATTTGGGACTGTGTTTTGTACATAGGAGATGCATGGTGCCATTGGGGAAAATTATTATTTCTCACGGAATTCAGAGCTAAGAACTATATGAATTATAGAGGCAGACCCTCTTAAAACAGCTCAGTTTATCCATTCCATTTCTAAAAAGTCATATTACCCAGCCGAAAGCATATAAATGATGCAAAATTGCCATTTTTTTCAGCTATTTCAGAATATTCCAAATCCAAGTGATAATATCTTAGTGCTCCAGTGATGGATTTATCTACTGGTAATCCTTCTGCATTCCCTCTTATTCTGCAGTCAACGACGAGCTCTCCTCAGGAAAGCTCAGGAGCCTCTACCATCCATCATCCTGATGGCTGCAAATCTCTCTTTAATAGTGTGAGCCCCACGAATGATTTGCACCTATATGAGAGCATGAAACTTTACGGGTGCTCCATTCCCTGGATGTGAATAATGGAAAGGGGGTACTGGGTAGTAGAAGGAGATTTAGGAGATTGTGGATCTACATTAAAGAGTGATCCTCCACTGTTCTTGGTGCTCCTAGTATAAACACCTTATACCATACCAATCTCATCGCGTTAAACACATTTAAAAACAGCAAATTTGGTATGTCTGCATTCATACACCTTTCCTCAAGTAGTGGGGAGAAGTATTCACTTGGAAATCTTAGTTATAACACAGCTGTCTTCTCTATACTTAGGCCAGTTAGGTTATTTTGAATGCAGTGTGTGCTATTTACCACAAAAAATTAAAAACAAATGACCTTATATCCCACCTACACTGTGCACTTCTCCAAAGACTTAGGAACACACAGAAGGCAGTCTGCTGCCTTCATGGTACCTAAAGGAAAGCTCTTTCACCTCTAAAAGTCCTGAGGTGGAGACCTCATCGTAGGCTCAACTCAAACACGGGGGACTCTTGTCCTCTCCTGGTGCCCAAAGGAGAGAACTTGCTCTCCTTGTTTTCCTGACAGCACGGAGTTCATTTTAGAGGCTTTGAGCACACACTGACAAAAACTCTGGCAGGGAAGGGGCTGTGCGGGGATGAAGCCATGAAGGAGGCTTCAGGGCAGGGTTTCCAGGGGTTTTGCCAGCACAGAAAATGCTGTTCACTGGCACATCCGTCTGAAGCATCCTGTTGCACCCTTGCTTCTTGTCATCCAACATTAAATCTTGCAAACCACCAGAGAGCTCTGTAAATGGCAGTGGAAATGTAAACAAGATCAAACCACGTGCCTTAGCCTTAATGTTGGTTTACTATCAACTCCTGAGCCTGAATAGCTCTTTATTTTGAGTTGTCAAGCAATCCCCTGGCAACCAGCCTTTCAGCACAATAGTCCCTTGATCAATACAGCTTAAGGCATTAATCAGAAAACCAGGGCCTTTTAACCTAATCTATTTCTTTAAAAGGCATCTCACTGAGCTTAGAGCATGCGCGTGCTGTAGAAGAGCCACATAGCCAAGTTGTTTCAGGATGTTGTGCAGCAGGGTCACGGAGCTCCTGGGATGGAATCACCCCCTACAAAACCTTTCTATCCAATCATCAAGACTAGCTCTCATTGCAAGCACAAGGTAACCTTTGTCATCTGCGGTCTCCACGGCTCTGAAAAATATGGTTGAAGAGTAAACTCTCTTACACATAACACACACAAAACCATTACCACGGGGAGTTATTACAGAGCTGCTCTACGGTGAATTCAAGCCCTGCTTTCCAGCACACCAGCTTTCCCATCTAGGCAGGCCTTGGTGAGCTCCCAGCTAAGCTGTTCTCCGTGCCTGAGTTAATACAGCCGCTTGCTGTTGAGAAAATCACATAATTGCACACAAAACACTAAGTCTAATGAAACCATATTGATTTTGTTGTTAAGGGCTATGTTTCCAGGATTACTGGGCTACCAAAATGTGTTTTCTGAACTGTACAGCAACAGAAAAGCACAGAGAAAGATCATTAACGATATAACAAATAACCCAGGAAAAAAACAACAGTGCTTGTTTTACATTTAAATCCTAAAGGCCATAGATTTTAATGTGTTCAATATCTTACCTCCTGCCTGGTGACAGATACTTTTGAGTGGTTCTCTGGCATTAGTCATTAATTAGATATATAGTTTATACTGTAACCTTTGCTTATAGAGGAGGGGGTTCCCAATGCCAAAACTCTGTACACAAATGCTATGAATATCTGCTGGGAAATGGAAGGAGAGTCTTAAGTGCAAGTAGCTGCTGTGTCAGGGGAAGGGAGAGCAGGTTCTGGCTGCCAAGCTGGGATTTCCCAAGTGGGGGCTGCCCAAATCAACATCCTGTGCCCAGCTCAAGTACTGTGCCTGGGGGCCCTGGACCAGCCTGTGATAAAACCTTGCCCTTTTCTTTCATTTCTTTGCTATTTTTTCAAAGTTTCCAAACTGAAAAGATGCAAAAAAAAGCTTGCAAGGGGACCTGACTGAATGATGAAGAAAGGGCAAGCCTGAGCGTGCAGGCAGTGGCTCCAAGGAGTATTACTGCTATAATGAAAGCACCTGGAGGAGGAGGAGATGAAGGGAATTGAGGCTGTTCCAAGAAAGGAGAAAAATTAAGTTAAAGCAAGTCATGAAAGCACACGCTAAATATGAAGCCTATATTTAAATGTTTTGCTGAATTAGGCTGCATGAAATTAACAGCACAGAAACTGCGTTCAAAGATCTGGTGTAGATATTTGTACCTGGACACTGCAGTTGTTTCCCATCAAACATCTCACAGTCAGGGCAGCGAGATGGAGATCATGCCCAGTGTCAACAGTCAACACACGGTTACTCCAGCTATATCTTAATCTAAGCGTGAACAGCAACTAAAGCAAACATGTGCTTTCCTTATGATAACCACTGAACAAAGATATGTCCCCAGCAACCTGGGGGTTTTAAATGTGCTAGAAAAGTGTGTTCTCCCAAATTTGGCCGTTCACCATCTTTCATGTCCACACATCTGCAGGGCAATAGCTTTCCAGTACTCCAGCCTCCCAGGAAAGTCTCTTTGTCAGAAGACAGCAGAATTTCATGCTTACAGGCTAAAACATAAGCATGCAAGACTACACTGTCCAGAAGGAAAACAGAGGCCAGCATGCATATTAATCGCTGGTGGCATGAAGCCCAGGCAAGGTTGCTGCTCCATAGTGAGGTTATAAATCTGTCCAAATAGGATTCTGAACACGTCTGCCTTGTTTATATTACAAAATTTTATGACCATGTGATTCTTCACCTGGAGAGGAATAGTATCACTGTGCAGCCAGTTAGTGACTGAGATTTATTATCTGGTGAAAAAGACCTCAATGTTCCCTGCAGGCCCCAGTCGCTCCGGGCCCAGAGGGGTTTGCATGAACCCTCTGCTGCCGGCTGGGTGCCAGGAGGGTCTTGCAGCTCTCCCCAGCACCAGGGGGTTCAAACCAAGGAAACTGTTTCAACATTTGCCTCTACAGCACAAGAGCTGATGGAAAATCCCCCATGAAAAGCTCACCCCTTTGTTTTCCCCAACAGAAAGCTTCAAAATAACAGAAGGGTCTAACCAGATCCTTTTTGATCTGACTGACCTGCTGCGAGGACATCGTACGCGTTTACCCTGGTGAGGAATTTGGCCCATCAGGACTGTTGCATGGATCTCTGCTTCCAGAGGCGTTTTGCTGTGCCGTTTGGAAGAATGCTTCCAAATGAGGTCAAACAGGATTCCCTCCACTTTGTCCTACCCTGTCACAGCTGAACTAGTTCTGCAATGTTGACAGGAGAATCCAAATGTCGCTTTTACCAGAGAAAGGAAAGGGGTTGATTTGAATATGCAATGGGAGACAGATGGCTGATTTAAGGAAATACAGATTCCCTTTCCCAATTTTAGTCATACATCAAAGCTCCTGGGCCCAGCACTGCCCTTGGTGAATTAGCAAATGTTATGTCATTATGTTCAAGGAGAACAAGGTAAAAGAGAAAAAAATCACCTAAAAGATACAGCCTTGTGAGGATATTATGATATGGTAAGTGGATAAAAAAATCCTTGGGAAGAGTTTCAGGGGATGATGCTGGCATTGGCATCTACTCTGCTCCTGAAAAGCAGAAAAGCTGAACTCATATAACTAAAAAAAAAAAAAAAAAAAAAAGAAAACCAGATTGCTGAACATCTATTCTATAACAACAATCTCTCCAGGCCTCGTTGGATGCTGGATGCTGCAGATGACACATTAACCCTAAGTACCGAGGGATTTCAACTGAAGGAGGGCAGTGGTCTCATTTTCATAGTAACTTATTCAGCAGGTTCTCCTGGCCTTCTCAGCAAAATTAGTTAATTAATTGCATAAAAACTCCCTCCCTCTTTGGTACAGGCCTAATTTTAAGCAGATGCTTAAGTCTTGCTGGCCTCAGCAAGACTCCTCACACGCTGCAAGTTTCTCACATGCTGAAGTTCTCCACGGTTCTGAACTAAGATAACGAGTGAGGTGCTCGTTTGCCTCTAGCCAGATCCAGGGAGAGGGTCAGGCTGGGTCTGAGCATTACGTGTGCTCAAGGCAGCGAGGCTGGAGCAGCTGTCTGGTTTCATATTCACTCTTTCAAGAGAAATTTTAAAAGGGCAGGGGAAGACATCCTCCATTCCTTGTTATTATATGAATGTATATCTCCAAATTCTCCATTCCCTACTTGGTCCCAAAGGAAAATATTTGAAATAATCCATATTCATTAGCGTTTTTAATCCCTCGCATACCAGAATTCAGCAGGCTGCTAATGAAGAAGACAATTATACAGCACTTCAGAAAAAAAAAAGAAAAGCAAATCAGAACAGGTGCAAAGGCTGGAGCTTTGCCACATTTGCTGTCTGTTCTCTGGTACAATGCATCCCAATTTTACTTAAAATGCACTGAAACATCCCAACAGTTTAAGGAGTCAGTCTGAGAGGAAAGGAGGGGGCATTAAAGATTAATACTAGCTGTTACCACCTAAGAGACTAAATCAAAAGGAGAACAACTGGCCAAACTAAGCTTTATCTCTATCCCTTCTGATGAACACCAGTGCAAGCATGGCTGTACCAACAGAGCAATAAAAAGGTGGATTGTGTTTGTTTTGCCCCTTGAATTAGCGCTCCCAAATACAATTACAGAGCAAAGAAGAGATGCCCTAAGTGCTTAGGTGCTGCCTCAATAAGCATGGGAAAAATGAAGAAAGATTTTTCCATCTTTTGCAGATGTATAATAGAAAATGACCTTTTTGAGTGTGGGCAGAAAACTCATGGCAAAGCCACAAACCCTGTTCTGCCAACATCAGGCTGTGTCCCTGCCCAGCATCTCTCCTCTCATTTGGGGTTTTCCTGCTTGTGCTGCCTGCATGGGGGAGAGGACACACACCGGGGCAGGACAATGCGAAGGGCTTTGAATTCCAGAGCATCCAGCCACATCCCAACCTGCCAGACTCGCCTGAAATATTTTGACTAGGAAAGACTGGAGCAAGGAGGTCAGTGATGAAGGGCTTTTGCTGAAAGAAACTATCTTTTAAAGAGGGACTTGCAAAGTACCTTTGATAGGAAAGGAGATCTTTCTGTGTGAGGAAAGGGAGCTATTACCAAGGTCAGGGCTTGGCTGAAAAAAAAAATAAAAATAAAAAGTACATAAAGGGAAAGAAATATTCCAACAGATAGGCATTAACATAGGGAACAAGGGATGAAATGACAGCAGAGATCTGAAGAACTGTTTAAGGATATGATGGGGAAGGGAAAAGGTAGAACAAAATTAGGAAGAAAAGGAACTCAGTACTTATGTGGTTTCTCCTAGGTTATAATGCCATTAACCGGTAATACAAAGGACCTGATTTGCTGACCATTTAGACACACAATACACTGTATGCAATGATGCATCTAATTTGCACACATTATTATCCTGTTTTTCCACATGCAGATTGGGTAATTGCTTATATAAACTGTGAGATATATTTGCATATTCCAATTACCTGTTTCGTATGCTGAATCATAGTAACTGTGTGTACAAATTAGGTGTTCACTCTTCCTTTGCACACAAATGTTTGCCTAAGTCTGCATAAATGAAGACTATAGATTATGTCTGTAGTATCAGAATTAGTAACAAGAAAGTACCAGCTTATATACTAAAATTGGCACAGTCTTCCTGTTTTAATATTTCTGAATTGCTTTAGGATTAGTTTGTAACAAAACAATGATGCTACCAGTTTGGTTAAATTAAGCAATAAACTTCTTCCCGTATTTGCTCTGCTCACCCTTTTGAAGGTCACCACCTCCATGGGAGAGGAAGACAACCAGACAGGACACTCGATCCCTCTCTGCCCTGTGTTCTGGAGTCCTGCCGCGCACTGGGATCACGGTTAGAGGAAGGAGCCGCGCAGAGCGGAGCGCTGCAGCTGGGGAGCAGGGGTGCCCTCCGTGTGCACTGCTGCAGGGCACGTGAGGACGTGCAACAGGCACCTGGAGACAGCAGCCTCGCAGGTCCCATTGCCTGAGAGCTGAGAGCCCATCTAGAGTCACTCCAAGCACTGAGGTCAAAGCCAGCATGGCTCGCTGTACTTGTTCAGCTCTGTTTTTTTTTACATATTTTTCTACCAAACAAGCTGACTTATTTGGACACCAAACCTTACAGGTCTTCACACAGTTCAGATCGTTTTGCCTCAAACCAATAGAAATATATCACTGAAAGAACTTAAGGAAGAACTTCTTGACAGTGAGGGTGACAGAGCACTGGAACAGGCTGCCCAGAGAGGTTGTGGAGTCTCCTTCTCTGGAGATCTTCAAGACCCGCTTGGATGCAGCCCTGTGCCACGTGCTCTGGGTGGCCCTGCGTGTGCAGGGGGGTTGGACTAGATGACCTCTAGAGGTCCCTTCCAACTTTAGGCATTCTATGATTCTATGATTCTATGAAAGAAGAACTGCACACGTCCTGTTTCTTGGTCTTTTCCTAAGTATCATCCATTACTGTCCACGACCAGAAATAGGTAACCAGGCTTAAAGGGACATTTGTTCATACTAGTTTGCATTGGCATGTCAAAATACAACTTGGTTATCCAATTAATAATTGTGGGAGTTGCAGCCGTACTGTTAACGAGACCTGTTGTACGTGACAGAAGCAGAGATAGGGAATGGCGGACGGACGATCTCGCGGTATCACGGAATGGGCAAGGGTTTAACCATATGAGGTCAAAAAGTGATATCTGGAGCCTAATTGGTACATACGAAAAATTCCACCTGGACAGAGGTTATAAGAGCCAGCAGTGAATTTCAATAAACGTCATTTGGCCTATCATCTCATAGGTGTCAGTGCTTCTTGACCCTGAGGTGGATGGCCTCAGTATTCCCTCTATAACCACGGACAACCACCACGGGTTGATAACGAACCCGACAAATAATATAATTAATGACACAATTAACATTAATAATGGTAATTAAAAGAATTATTTCAACAGCTGCCTTTTCTCTTTAAAAGATATTCATGCCTTGGTTTGAGGCAACATATATGAGTGTGGATCAGGACAGAGATGCACTTAGTGCTATAAAAACTCAGAGCTAAAAAATGCAGCTTGCTACAAAAATCTTCCAAATTAAATAAATAAATAATAAATAAATTGATAACTCCTGGAAGTGACATTCATCATGCCCAAGTTAGCTAGACCAAGAAGAAGGTTCCCAGAAGACAGTGCACACTCACAATTATTTCACAGCCACTGTACAAGACCTTAACAGAATCTTTAGAAAGGACCACCAAGTAAAACAAGAGAGTTTTTTTCATGGCCTCTCATCACAGTCAGAGACTTTAAAAAAATTTGTTCCTTTGCTTAGTGGACATGCAGAAATAATTATACCTGACCCAGTGTTCAGCAGAGATGAAGAGAAGCTGGATATCACTCTGTAAGACCCAATGCATTTGCTTAGTATGAAAATCTCGTATTTCAGTGGGTGGATTTCATGAATTGAAGTTGGCTTTGACCAGGGCTACAGGTGCTAGAAGAGACCATTCGCTGCAATTATTGGAAGTCTAAAGTTACTCCTATTAAATAACATTGTGTATAAACACAGACAAAGAGAGCCCATACATGACAATTAGCAAAATGAACTCTGATAGCTAAACTGATCAAGAATGGACCATAGCTTTCATTTAGCGGAAATGTCTTCTTAACAAAACAACAAAATGTGTTCTGTTAGCCATCCTAAACCACTCATGGGAACCTGGATTCAGGAAGGGATCAAAATACATGAGTGAGTGTTAGATCTACCAGTACCTTGGGTGGTATGAGGGGAATGTGAAGGTCTCAGTCCTGAAAAGCTCCTATTTTAAGATCTGCTTCAATCAAAACAGGGGTAGCAAGTAAATGGAGATTAATCAGACTTTGCACTGTATCTCGTCTTCTTCAAATGTAACTTAAAGAATCAAGAAAGCAATAAATAGGATCTAGTATACCTCAAGCCAGCCACCAAACCTGCAAACTGGACAAAATAAAAGAAACTAATTGCCAGCCATGCCATTTGGCCTCTCCTCCAAAAGGCAAAACTAGGGTTTGATGTCTGTATCAGAAAATCCCTTGTGCTACCAGAGAGTCTTCAGCATTTGTGGGAAACAGGATCCACAGCAGCTCCTTGCAGTCTCTTATAATGACATAATCTATCTTAATACATGGCAAAACCAAGCAGGTGCTTCACAGTGAGGAACTAAACTGCTGCTGTGTCAGCCTTCTTTCTCGGGATCTCAGGTAGCTTTTAAAACATGTAACTCCTCTCAGCTAAATGCTGCAAGATCTGCTGAGTCAATCAGACTGTAACGTGAGGAAGACGAGAGGTTAAGAATTATCATATGTTGACAAACCCCTAGGTTTAATCCTTCCCACTGGCTGTGAGTGCGAGGTATAGCTGGAATGAGAAAGGGCATTTGCTGTCAAAACATCGGGTCCTTTACACTCAAGGATGGACTCTGGCATAGCCTTGGGAGGCAGAAGGGTTAAAAATCCCCTTCACGAGCAGCCCACACTTCCTGGGCTGCACCTTGGGTACCCGTCCTATGAAGTACAACAAACCCAAGCTCTCAGGGAGCGGGGATCAGCACATTTCACCCTGAGGTTCCTCCAGAGAAAGCCCTCTGCTGCCAGCTCCATTACTTTCAACCAGGGATGAGTCTTGCTGCCAATTGCAATTTTTCTCTTGCCAGCAGAGATAATATTCTGTTGGTCTAGGAAAAAAAATGCCTAACTGGCTGGCTTCAGCCTGTGCCCAACATCAGTCAACTTCAAATATAACGGCACTACGTATTGACCGGCCAACTGGTGGATTCACCCAAACAAAATACAACTACAAGATTATAAAAGCTGCTCCAGTTTCAGTACCTTTTCAGACCAGGTTTGATCTTGCTTGTATCTTGGAGATTTTCTTATTTACTATTTCCTCTGCATTGTCATATTTAAGTGGAGATTGATAATAATAGTTACTGCGGCAGGCAGTCGTGAGGATTACTTAATTAATGTTTGCGAAGCACTTTAAGATCCTCAGATGAAAGGAGCTAAGAAACGCAAAGTATAATTATTATGCATTATTAATAAACTTCTGGCATGTTGACGGAAGAGGAGACAACACTTTTTTTTTTCCCTAAAAAGATTTAACTTTCATGCTATGAAGGGCAGATTTAGCCAAAAATTCACAACCAAGTAAATAAAGACTGAGAGTCTGTGCACCCCGGTTCACCACAGAGACCAGGATCTTCTGATAGCAGAGGGCAAGCGTGCAAGTGATTTCTTACACATCTGTTCTATCCAGACTCTTGGCAAAATAACAGTTTTGAGAATATCTAGATATGGAGAAGTGCGAGGATACTACAGAAATTTCTATTAATGGAAGCTGTCAGATATCACGAGAGGTAGTAAAGACAACTTATTTAATACATGATCAGTGTGGTTAATGAGGGCATGTGATGCAAAAAAAAACCCTGTGTAGAACAATAGGCAGACATTTGGAACACCAACAACAAAAGGATTAGAGCTGTGTGAACAATGTTTTTAGAGCTGAGAATTTGCCAATTGCAAATGAGATTCCCAGAAACTTGAAAAAACTTATTCTGAGATGGACTCTTAGGCAGTTAGATAGAACCACTGAACTCTCCAGTGTATTATAGCTACATCCTGAATGCTTATGGCTGGAATCCAAACTCACCAGAGGAAAAAAAAAGTGGTCTGGGGATTAGGGCTGGACTCCCACGCTGTTCCTTGCTCTGTGATAAACCCTGATGAGGAGCTCGTTCCTTTACACCCTCCCTATGCAAACCAGGGATAACTGCACTGCCTGACCTCAGGGGAGAGCTGCGAGGGTGAATATATTGCAGCACGTTCAGACATCTGGGTAGGGAAAACTAGAGCCCGACTGCAGGTGAACTGCTGTAGGAAAGGTGACACAAGAAGGTGCTAAAGGACCTATCTGGGGAATATGGCAGTGCCACCAGCGAGGCAGAGCATGGCCAGAACCAGGGTTGCCAGGTCCTGCCATGTTTGGGTAGGAAACGCTCCGAAGAGACGTGCATCGGATGCTGCGGAAGCCGGCCAAGCAGAGCACACGTGGCATGGGGAGGAGATTCCATGTGTCATGGAAAGTGCGCTTACTACGGCTAATACCCACCACGCAGAACCTTCCGTAGAGAGACGGTGACGTGGATCACCCCTCAGACCTTCCCTTCATTCTTTTAAAGAGATACCACAAGGAATCTTAAGTCTAAAATAGAATTTTGTGACTGTAATTTTGTTTTGAAATGTTTTCATTCATCAGTAGCAGAGAATTTTTCTGGCATTTATACTGTTTTGTAAAGCAAATGAGATTTACTGCTCCATCTTGTTCAAAAATGAGCAAGAGCAAATGGCCTTAAATAAAATAAAACTAATCTGGGCTTTTGGCTAGAGACTGTGTGGATCATAGTCCAAACAGCTTTAAATAAGTTCAATGCATAATAACCTGAACTGCTTGGGTACTATAGGAAAAAATAAATTTTAAAATAAATTGTGCATGCAATTTATTTTCACTGTTCACTCTGCTTCTGTTATTTCCTAGTGGATGCTGTTTTTCATATGAGATTTGCCAGATTCAGGTACAAATAAATGCTTTGGGTTTTAGCCTTTGCTATTGATTTCTCTGGTCTAAATGGAAGCATCAGACACCTAGCTGGGAAGCAGAGCTGTGAGTTATTAAGTAGCCTTCTCCTCCTCGTGCCACTGCAGCGCCAAGAGCTCGGGGGAAGGCTCAGAAGCAGCTCCCAGCAGGGACAGCATTGCACCACACTGCTGAACGCTGGCAGACAAAAAAACCCTCACAGAAACCATGACAAGCCTGGAAGAGACTTGTGAATGGAGACTAACTTTTGTAAAAACACCAACACACCTTCAAGGGCAGGAAGAGGCTAAATGCAAAAGAAAGGGCTGGGTAGAACAGGTTATAGGGCCCCGAGGGGCAATGATGCGACCTCTCTGTGCCTCTCAAACCACCTGTGCACTCAAGACTGACGAAGTTTTCCAGGACCTTCCCATGTAGGCTGGACTGGGTTAAATAGGAACACCTGTGATGGAATAAAAATATTTGATTTCTCACTCCAACTCCTTTGATACTGGAAGAGAGTTGCTGGCACCTTTATGTCTGCAATATCCCACCACGAGCAGCAGGTTTTGCTGCCTGGGGAGTTCTCCTTTATCACAAAGACCTACTAGGGACATTGGGAGGGTCCCCCTCAGCTATGCTCTGGCCTTGCTCAGTGTCCTTGGGCCAATACCACCTCTTCCATTTAAGATGCGGATAATACATATATCATAGGTTTGTCCTGGCCTTAAGTAATCCATCTTTTCAAAGCACTTTGAGAGCTTTGCTTGATGAGTATAGACATTATAATACTCATCTGTTCCCATTACATTCAATGTGAGTTTTACCCTCCACAGAGCTGGGTCTGTTATTGCTATTGTGGGACCTAGAAAAAAAACTGTGCGTGGAATACTTTAATGTTAGTTTTTTTTTTTTTTCTGTAGAGTTATAACAGCATAAATGTGCATGGTGCTTGTGTGAGAATGCTTGGCACTTCGATGGAGTTACACTAGAATAAGGAGTGAAATTCTTCCTTTAAAAAATCAGAATGAGACCTCACTGACTCCTACCAGTAAATATGCTCAGCCAGTGCCAGGCTGCGAAAGAGAGGCCAATAAAAGGGAGAAGAGGAGAGAAGTCAGCGAGCAGTCGAACTCATGGGGAAAGCTTACTACAAGGTTTGCATCTGTCACACTGAGTAACTGAGAAAGCCAGGGGGTGAGTGTGTGGATATTGTCCCATGACTAAACCCAGGACGAGGTCACCTTAGGAATAAAGGCTGTTAAAACTAAACATATATATATATATATGACTGCACTAAAGCAACTGTGCGTGGGGTAGAGATCCCCAAGCTATTGCCAGCTCAGTGGCATGTTGGTGGCACAGAACAACGTGGCGATGCTTTGCCCGCTCAGCCCTGGAAGGGGCATTGCCCCATGGAGAGAAGATCCGTGGCTGAGCTCAGCACATTCACCCCACATTCCCAGGGCTGCCAGCTCCAGCACAACACACAGGAAGCCGCCCCGACCCACGGCACAGCCCCACATCCACTAATAATCACAGCAGGGGTCTGATTGTGCCTCACTTGATGCAGTAAAAGCAGTGAGGATGTATAGCTTCTGCGGAGAAAGACAACATTAATGCCTGCCCACACTCACCGACCACATGTGCCTCCTCTGTTGCTGCCAGATACGTCCATAGAGTAAATCATATTGACTGTGTTTATTACAAGAACTAAGTGATCAGCTGCGAACTTTCTTTGACATAAATATTTTGCCACTAGTAATGACAAATAGCAACACTCATGTTGCAAAAGTACCATTGGATTATTCCTCTCCATGGGGGCTATTTGAGAGAGATCAGACGGGAATTGTGAGCTACAGGATCAAAAGGTACAGACAAAAATGTGGAACTAAGAGCCAGGCATCACATTCACTCCCAGAAGTGGATGGCAAGGATTTATATTTATATATCACTGTATAAAGAGTTAAATGAAGAAACTGCTTTAAAAAGTGAAAATAATTGATTTTCATGCAGCTCTAGGGTGTCTCTGTGCAGCTAGTTTTTAATGCAGCCGCAGTGAGCACACGCCAGGCAGGAAACTGTGTGCTTGACTCAGTAGTGCATGCAACTGTTTTGTTCGCACATGTAACAGCTTAAGCTGCACACGCGCTTGGTGAGCATTACAGCATGCCCCCATTCCCTGCGTGGATCAGGCCCAGGGCTTTTCTCCCAAATCACGTTATTGCTAAGGCTCAGCAGATACAGCTGAACAAAACAAGGATTTTCCGTTCATGTGAGATTTCCTACAATTTTAACTGGTGATATTGGCACTTCAAACCATGTCTGTTCACAGGCTGAGCAAATGAGAGGATGGGAGAATGCTGAGCAGCATGGGGAATGAATCTCTCGGATAGATTTTTCAAAGGTACAAATGAGAGCTGCTGCTTTAAAAATAGAATTGAATGTACTTCTATAGCACATGTCCTCCAAGGAATTCAGCCTGAGCACGTAAGCTCCTCGCCTCCCTCCCAAGCAGACAGTCTCAGACAGATGTGGATACAGAGGCTCGGGGTGGCCAACAAACTTGCTCCAGGCTCCCCTAGCAGAAACCTGCGGACATTTCTAGTGGTGCTGAGTTACAAACCACGGGTTGTGCTTCCATATCTATGTTTACGCATACACTGTACTTTACAGACTGCATGACACGTGCATCAAGAGGACTGTTAGGCGTAACAATTTTAGCTTTCTTGTACAAAAGCTCTTTAGAACTACGGGCTGGTATTATGAACTGCTGAATCCCAAACATTTTTAACTAAGAAATGTCAGTCAATTGTCTCCTCAAGGTGGTAAATATCATGCTAAGGGGTCTAGAGAAACGAACCCCTCTAAAAGGTGAGCATCCTACCTGGGGAGCTTAGTAGAAGCTTATTGTTGGCAAATGCTTGCCAGGAAATAATATGAGATGCTGTAATAGGCATGTGGGAAATATCTCTCATGACAAGTGAACTCGATGGCCAGGGTGCCTCAGCGGTTACAGAGACTCTTGGCAAGTCTCTGTAGAGCCAACAAAGGGTTGCTGGACACAACTCCAGGCTAGAGCATGGCAGGGGCAATGTCAGTGTAAATAAACCATATGGAACTGGATGTGCTGGCCCTCTGAACACTGGCCTGGACCAGAGTATTTCTCTTACTGCATTTTGTCCCAAACAGGGGGTTTAGGGAGGCTGCAATCCAGAGGAGTTTGGAACCAGTGGCACATCAGTACACTTGGAAAGTCGCCAGCTATATCGAAACATTAAAAAGGGACCATTAAAAATCAATCCAACGTATGTCATTAGGCCTCCCTGGGCAAGAGGTTTAAGAAGTTCATTGGAAGGAAAAGCATCCAGAAAAGGATTTGACTCCTGACAGGGAAAACCAACAAGAATGTGCAGAGCAGGATTACAAGAGACTGATACGGATTTGCAATCGTTTGTGCATTCACAAGAAAGTGCTGCACTAGAAACCCAGTGATAAACCATGAACCAAAGCGGTAAGTTCATGACCCAGGGGAAAGGACTTGGAATGAGGCGCTGCTTTTGAGGACCTCCAAAGGCAGGAGTTTTCTGTGGTTGCCTGAAAGGAAGAACTCTGCTATATATAGCAGAGACACCAAGGCAGGAGCTGCATCAGAAAAATGGAAGCCACAGCTGCAAACTGAACATGGGCAACCTTGCTTTAACAGACAAGCCAACACCTGCCTGCAGTGGGAGTCTGGGAGGAGAGGATGTGGCTGAGATGGACCCCTACAAGCAGGGAGAGGGCTTTCCTCTGCTGAGTGCTAAATTCAGACAGGTTCCTGGAGATGAATGAAAACTGTGTGCCATAAGGAAGGGCCAAGAATAGAAATCCCCTGTGGGGGAAGAACGCTCTAGATGTAACAAATGCATCTTCAGGAGGTTTTATCATTCTTTTTTTTTATCCCCCACTACTATCAACAATAATAAGGAAAGAGCTTACAGAGCAACCTCTCCAATCCCTAAGCAATGCACCGGGAGATTAGCAGCACAGAGCAGTGCGCAGCTCGAGAAAAGCTGTTCAACAAATGTAGAGGCATGCATAATAAGATTACTGAATTGGAGTTGCATGTTTTCAAGGATAAATGCGATACTATTGCACTGGCAAAGACACAGCAGGGACAGGGAGAAGAGTGAGAGGCAGCTGCAGAGCTGGGGCACTGCTGCAGCCGAGCTGCCGACAGGACAGTGGGAAGCGGAGGCTGGAAGAGCATCCAAGCCAGCAGCAAGTGAATATCGTGCTCGACATGCAGATATGCAGAGAAGCTTTTGCAAAGCGGGTGATGTCATCGTGTATTTCTCAGCCTTCAGGACAGCAAAAGAAAAAATAGAGGAAGCCAGCACCTGCAGAGAAGTCTGTAAGATGAGTAGGGTGTTTTTTTCCTCTGTGCAACACTTTAATTGCTCAAATATTGATCAGGGGTATAATTTGTAAAGACTAAAATAAAAAAAGGAAGATTTGTTTCCCTCCTAAGAGGCAAAAAGGGCAACATTCTTGCAGAGTCACTGGAGAGGTCAGGTAACCAGAAGGTTTTCGAGACCTGCTGTACCAATTAAGGTGCTGAGTTGGTCTGATTTGTTATTTGTTTATACCGGAAAGCACGGAACAACGGCAGCCCATGATTTGCAGGAGACCCTGATGTCTGGCAGGATTTACAAAAGGGCTGACTGTGGCAAAAGGCACAAATGCCTCCCTAGAAACCCCCCAGTGCTACAGGCAGACCCATGGGTCCTCGCTGTTTGATTAGCAAAAACAACATCTCCAGGAAGGGCTTCTGCTATGGGAACCCGGGGCTGCTATCTGCACTGTGCATGGCAGAAACCAGCTGTCCAGATCGGGTTGGGAGCTGTAAGGAAGAAAAGGAGTAACTAAGACTAAATCCCAAAGTAGCCGCAGGTCTGTTTGGCTTCTGGAAAATGGTCTTGCTTTCCTGGAGAAACTACAAAGCAAAACTATAACATCACAAAAGGCAAAAGCTAGTCCAAAAAATATCTGCACCTCATCAGCATCCAGGGTAAAACAGACATGAACCCTAGAGAGTTCTCTAAGGTTAAATATGGATGTTTTGAGCACACCAAAGTACAGGGAGATTGCTATTTTAAAATACAGCAAACTATTAAAGGAAACTCGGGGAATGATAAAAATAAGCAGGAACAGGCAAAACCAGTGATCACAGGAAGGAAAAGAAGCAGTCTCAAAAATTGCAGCAAGGGTTTCACAGGGATATGAAGGCAAATAAAGTCAGAAGAGGCAGGAGAAATTGATCCTTTAAATTATCTTGTAAGTCATAAGGAGAGAAATGAAAAGTTTTATTAAATAACTGCCTTAAGTATTTTTTCATTTGATACAGAGACAGCGAGTCCCTTGGAGCGCTCGGCACTGTGCACATGACTTTTCCCACTGAATGAAGTGAGCACAGCGGAGCAGGGCACAGCGAGTGCCTCGGAG
The DNA here is from genome assembly GCA_013389825.1 of Crypturellus undulatus. Taxonomy (NCBI): domain Eukaryota; kingdom Metazoa; phylum Chordata; class Aves; order Tinamiformes; family Tinamidae; genus Crypturellus; species Crypturellus undulatus. The sequence continues at coordinate 82,453 of VWPW01007488.1, forward strand.
CTCACTGCACTTACAGCTCCTGGGGCTGCTGTGCTGGCTCACATCGGTGGGAAGGGCGCCCGCACGCTGGGACAAGCAGCTGGTGCAGGGCGGGGGTCTCCGGAGCACCCGTCACAAGGACGGGAGGGCTTTGCTTACAACCCCGAGGGCCTGGAGCATGGCAGGAAAGAAGCAAATGCAGCCCTCGATGGGCAACAACGTGGCCCGCTTGGATCTTTCAACATCTGATTCATCATCTGAGAGTCTGGAGACTCTCAAAGGTGTGGGGCACTACAAAATCTAATATTGTTATTTATTTTCTTCAAGTGCGAGTGTTGTGCATGTCCAATATCAGACAAAAATGAGATATTGCTTGCCGTGAAGTGGCAAGTTTAGAAGTCAGATTAGTCAAAAGATAAGGGTAAAGTCACAGTGGATAAAGGAATGAAAAAAATAAGGTCTGCAGTATTCCTTTTCTGCTATTTCCACACCTTTTCCAGCTTGACATACATCACGTATAATTGCTTTTTTGAAAAACAAAGGAACGAAAAAAACTCATTCTGTCAGGGCTGAACTGGTCCCAGTATGGCCATGAGATGTTCTGCAGTAAGCTATTATGGAGGAGATAGGCTAGGTGTTCTGCAAAAAAAAATACTAAAATATAAACATTGTTTGCAGAGCCAGCAAAAAAATGCCCCCCTCCATTGCTGGAGCAGCAGTGGAATGTAGAATACGTCTTACAAAGGCACTGAGCTGGGCTTATGGGAGAACATGCTTCTAGAGCCACTTTCTAAACTCCTTAAACACAACATGAAGGGGTCTCTTTTTGTGCTATTAAAAGGAAATACATTTTTTCATAGACATTTCACAAAAGTGAGAACTACAAGTGAAATCATTGAGAATTTTCCTGACATAGATCCTTCGGTGGTCATCATTAAACCTCAATATAATTCATTTCCTTCCCTTTCCATGGGGGCAGTTTGAGCTCTCCAGACCTGGCAGAGACGGCTGAGCCTGCTTTCTGGTGACAGAAGTTTCTGGAGGCCACAGCAAAACTGCTCCAGTGAACAGAGCGGCTGAGCAAAGCCGGCCAGCAGCTGTCATGCAGAGGCTCGGATTTAGAAAACTCAGTCTGAAGCTGAGCCTGGGCACAGCTGGACAGAGCAGATAAAGGTCAGGCTGCCAAGTCCCTCTCCAGCATCGGTCCATCATTTCCATCAGGAGTGCAAGACTTTAATACGTAGAGCAAAGTTTCACAAAGGGGATCAAGGCAAAGTGCGTGTTCTGGTATGAGAGGAAAGCTGTCCACCAGCAAAGAGAAAAAAACATAAAGCATGGGCTTGCCAGCTTTGCTTTCCCTGCTAGATAAACTAATGTTCATCATACCTGACTAGAAATCTGTGTGGGGGAAATGCTACAGTATTTGAGGTCTGAGAACATACAGCATCATTTTCATTACAGTAACGAAGCCACAGAATGGAAGCTTTAAATGAGAGGGATAATAATGCATTCCAATTCACTTTCAATTAATCCAGAGCCTGCAATGTCGAATGCACTTACTCCGAGATTTTTTTTTCAGAAAATGAAGCTAGAGTGTATTTCATTTATAAATCACAAAAGACACTTATTTGGCAAGAATGACCCCTGCTCATATACAATAAATCATGAACATCAACAGTCTCTAATGGATTTTGAGTCAGTGCCACAGACAGCTAAGCCCGGGGCCTGTGTTTCAGGATTCCAGGGCTGTGCCAAAGGAGCCTTATAAATGATTAATGCATTCAGCACTGTGTCATCTGTGCCATTGGAGAGAAAAAGACATTTTGGGGCTCCATTTGTCATTAAAAAAGTGATAATCAGTTCAGCAGCAGATCATGCCTCCCCTTTTCCCCTGCCATAATGAGCCATTTAGCCCCACACTTTCTAGAATCCCTTTCCAAAACTTCCTGTGTGCTCTTGGTTCATTATGCATAACATTTTAATGAGAAAAAAAAAAAAAACCAGGAAAATAAAAAATCCGTTTACATAAATATCCCTCCAAAATCAGATTTTATGAGGTACCGAGCTACAGTTAACATTTGCAAGTATATATACAACAGAGGGGTGACACTACAGAAGTAGCTGGGGCCTCTTTTTCCTCTTAGCCTTACTGTGAGAATGCCAGCACATAGAAAATTCAAGTTTGCAATCCTTAATGCTCAATCTCTCATGCTCTCCAGTTCTTCATCCTACAGTTGTCAACCTCTCCCCCTTTATTTTTGTCCCCATGGTTACTGAATCACTGTGTTTGCAGAGATTTTCCTCACTAAAGAATACACGACTAACATGAGACAGCTAAATTACCAGCCAGCTCTGACATTGGTTTCTCCTACCAAGGATCTTATCCTTCAAAGGTGTTCAAATAGATCTGTTGCACTGGCACCAACTTCAGAGTAAGCAGGCAGACTTTGAATAGGCTGGAATCAGGTAATGGGTGATATTCAAATGCTAATTTTAGCAAACAGGTAGCCTAGGAGCATGTGATATAAATACCTAGGAGATGTATTCAACCAGAAAATTTTTAAGTAACTGCTAGAAGTGAACACACTATTACCTGACTGGAACCAAGTCCAACACATCTGAGTTAAAAACATTTCCTCTTTTTAAACACAATCTTGACTAAGCAATAGGAAAAACTTATGTTTGGCATCCGAAGAAACCTGCTACACAATACATCAAGACAGACCCCTGGATAAAGAGGCTACTAACCTCCAGCTGCTAGATGTTTAGTGAACGGCATATGCTGACCCAGGGATCAGTAGTTCTGCTCCCATGCTGAGCAGCCTACACTGATCCCAAGGATGACCAAAACTAGTCCAGTTAAGTCTATCCCAAAAAGTTAAACTCAATCTTGCTTGTATCTGAGAAGCCCTTCTCTGCTTCACTCATTCAGCGACAAGTGTCCACACACCAAGTGAACTGCCAGAGTACCACCTCATATAAGTATCATCACTGAAGCCTCCTTGGAGCCAATACAGTCAAGACTGAGTGGACACATGGAGACCTTACCTTGGCCGCTACGGAGGAGTTGGGCTTCTCCAGGAGGTCCCAGAGCTTTTTCCTTTTGTCAGCACAGCAAGTGTTATCAAATTCCTCCCCTTCCCTTTCCCTCAGTGTCTCAGCTTCTCTCTTCAGCTCCTCATTCATCTGCTCCTTCTTCTGGTGGTAGCGGGCCTGGCAGCAGGACTCCAGGTAGATCTCATCCACCCCCCAGTAGTCCAGCTCCTGGCTGAAGGACAAGGCGCACATCTCTTCCATCATGTGCAGCTTGCCAGTACGATAGAAGTTCAAGATTGAGGTGAATGCCCCGGGGTGCCTGTCAAAGAAGTACTCGTTCTCCTCCAGGTTGTAGTCATCACAGATCTCCATGAGGGAGTCATGTGTGTTGCAGTCTCTGAGCTTACCCAGCCTGGTCCGCGGCAACCTGTCCAAGGTCCGCCAGAGAACCTCGTGGGCCAGCCCCCCCACGTTGAGCTTGACCCTGCGGGAGCAGGCCTTGCTCCTGACGATCTCTGTGGGGTCTGGAGGCAAAGAGGTAGTAGAGCGAGATCCATGCTTATTCATTCCCAGAGGCATCGCTGGTCGCCCTCAGGCTGGACGCTCCAAGGTGCGGCGTGGGGCAGGGCGCGCGGAGGGCCGGCTCTCCTCACCTCTCCTTCCCCTCCATGCCCCAGAGCTGCAAGAGAGGAGCCGACCATGGGTGCGCGCCCGGGGACGCGCGGCCGCCTTCGCGCCTGCCTGATCCACGCGCCGGCCGCTAATCTGCTCAGGGGGCGGCGGCGCTGTCCGCCCCGCGGTGCTGAGCGGCCGCGGGCGGGCGCTCTCCGCGGTGCTGAAGGCCCCACGCGTGGGCCCCGCTCCCTCGGGCGGCGGCGGCGGGACCGCGGGGGGTCTCCGCCGGAGCACCCCGTCCTGGGGGGTGGGTTACGGAGCTTGGGCAGGGGGTCTTGGAGGCGCTTTGGGCAACGGGATGACTGCGGGGAAGGGAGAGCTGCGCCGAGCACCGCTCGCAAACGCGCCCTTAAAGCCACCGGGGCCGCTAGCCACGGGCGCGGACACGTTGCCCGCTCTCCCGCAGACGGCGGCTGGGAACGGGGTGTCCCCGCTGCCGCCATCCCTTCCGCTTCCCCGCGGCGAGCGGCCGGCCCTGGCCCCGCCGCTCTCCGGAGC
>VWPW01007494.1:0-58241 GCA_013389825.1 Crypturellus undulatus
TGAGAAAGGACGGAGCGGGGAGGGTGGCGGTGGTGCAGGAGTGCTCATGGAATGAATAAATGGGGACAAAAATGCTCTCCAGGTGGATGGAGAGAGTAAATAAGTCTAGTCCCACCAGCTCCAATACTCCTTCAAGCTGCCAGAGCATCCGTTTTCACACAATACATGCATTTATATTGCAAAGTTAAAGACTTCCTATGAAAATCTATGACTAAGTAACTCATTCACCAGGAAAACTTGGGCAGGGGCTGCAAGAAGCCCCTGCAATTACAGAGCCAAGGGAGAGGTTATGGCTTCACACACACATCAATACCTAGACCAGGGTCACTACAACCTTCGGAGCACGAGAAGCGACATAAATCCATTCCCGCTCTATCTCGAGGGGAAAGAGCAGAGGCAACGAGTTGCACAGAGACACTTGTCGGGTTGAGCAACAGCATTTGTGTTTCTCGTAAGCCCTTAGATGCTTTGAAAGGGGTGAAACGTGATCCGTGCACGACACGAGCTCGTGCTCAGCGGTGCCAAAGCTGCCCTCTCAATTACACCCGCAAACAGCATTTCCCTAGGCAGAATTAGGAAGGATCCCCCTAATCCTTGGCACCCTGCGATGCTGCATCCCATCTCCTTGGTGCAATGGGGCAGGGCTGGGTACCAAAACCCAAGATGCTCCCAGAAATGAAGCCATTTAATTGGCGTATATTTGGGAAACACAAATACGAAGGTCTGCAGCATCCCACATCCATCCCGGTCCCACCAGGACCATCCAGCATTTCTCTAGCTCCACATCTGGACCAAATTCACCCCAATGGCCACATCCATCTTTTGCCCCCAAAACCTCCCTTTCCCAAATCACCCCCCTCATGTCTCCCCTACCCCAGAAAACCCATTTTTTGGGGCCAAATTACCCAGGAAGGAGCACACAGGAGAGCTCCGCTGCCAATAGCTGCTCCTATCCGCAGAGCCAGAAAACTACTTATCTCCGGGATTGCTTAACGGCGCGCGGAGGATTATCGCCGCGGGTAATTAAGTACTCCGAGCTACACAGAGGCAGATAAGGATCCCGCGCAAGCGGACGGGAAGGAAGGTAATTGCAATTTAAGCATCTTCTCGCCCAGAACTGTCCCAACACGCGCACCCAGCAGGAGGACGGGGCTGTCCTTGCTCTGCATCCAACCAGGGCTGCAACCGCTTGCAAGGACAAAAAACACCATTGCAATATTAAAAATTTCCTGGTTTGCAATATGTATTTCTGCTGGGAAGCTGGGTAGCACGTGAGCCACATCACAGCAAAGCTACCTGGTTATAATACTTAGTTTTTATTGGGTTTAATTTAGCAGATAGTAAAGCCGGCGAGATGCTGTCTCATTTGGCTGCTGTGGTGGCACCTGGGCCTGGAGCAAATAGGAAAAAAAGGGAAAACAGGAAAATGGAGATGATTGTTGATGAGAGCAGACAGGTAGGAAAAAAGCAGCTATTGCACCCAATTATCTTCCTTTTTTGTGCCTATGAATACAGGTTAGAAAAATGCATCTGCAGTGACACAGGAGACATGAAAAGCAACCAGAAACTCCGACTCCCAAAGCTGTTATTTCACTTTTATTCAGGATTTGGGAGGCTCCTGCTCCAATAACACTGATGTCACCGGCAGGATGCAAAGCATCACCCCAATCCCCATCCACCCACCTCATCCCAGTCCCATAAATCAAGGTGGGGGGCAGCACTAAGAGGACAAGCAAGAGCAGAACAGATGCGAGGAGAAGATATTTTCTCTTTAATTCTCACTTCGAGCTGTGTTACCCTTCCTGCCCAGCAATATTTATCCCACAGGGCTTTGAGTCACCTAGAAACAGCACAAAGAACATTTGTTCCTGCTCGCCCCTGGGGTACGAAGGGAAAAGAAACCCCCCAGCATCCTTATTAAGGAGGACAAAGCGATGCTCATCCTGCAGCTCCATCCCCACGGATGACGGAATAACCCTGGCTGAGCTTAGACCGCAACAGAACTGCTGGTAAAACACCACGTTGATAAAGAAAAAATAATAAATTTAATGATTTATTCCGCTCTCCCACCTCTGCAGCCACTTCCCTCCAGCACAGAGATATCCAAATATTGCTTTATTTTATATATGTATTTAAAGACCTTAAGCTCTGTTAAACTCCCCCCAAGGAGACGTGATAAATGGGGGCTCCTCAAAGCCACAACGTTCAGGGCACCATAAATTCCACCTAAAAAAGCGATCCTGGGAGCACCGCTAGCCAAAAAACCCTTTTGCAGACAAATTCACAGTGGTGTAATAGATACACGAGCGAAGAGGTGGGGTTTAGGTAAGCCTTAATCCTTAATAAATTACAGATAATTCGCATTTAAGGAGCTTATATTAAACGCCTGGATACGCTTAATACCTACACAGCATAGAAGAGAGCAGAGAGCTTGTAAGCCAAAGGAACAATTAGTTATAAATTTAGCTACAAGACCAGCTCAACAGCCCCAGCATTTTATTTTAGGGAATATTGGCCTGATAGAGCCATAGTGCTCGGTGGGAAGAGGATGGACAGCAAGAAACAGCCAAAGTTTGGCAAAAAAGGGCTTTTTTCCACCGTTTTTTGGGAGCATATGAAAAGGGACCATTCTGAAGCATCCCAGACAAGTGAAAATTGCATTAAACTCCTTAATATTTTAAAAACTGACCCTTTCCCTCCGCACTGGTGGATTTTAGAAGGTAAAAAATCAGGGCATTGGGGACTACATGGCTTGATGGTTAATTAAACTGATGTTACAGGAGCAATATGAGCCTAATCCCCCTGCAATAACATCCCAACCCAGCCCCAACCGAGGTATTCACATCATCGCAGCCACCAGTTATTAGGGCTATATCCCCTGTCAATATTTTATTAGCCATAATTTGATACCCCAACACTTGATCTAAGCCCAAACTATTATTTTACAGCATTGAGAACATTGACACCGCGTGCTCGGTTCTCGCGCTCTAATGGGATTTACGGGTGGCGTTTAATAGCCCGACAATCTCCATTTACCACATCTACCTGGTAGGTACCGTGTGTATCTAAGTCAATTAATACGTGGTGGCCTTGGTATAAATTACCTGGAGAGGAAAAAGACTTTCTCATGAACAATTACACCCCAGACAAGGGAAAAAGTAAATAAAATAAAGGCAAATATTCCAAGCATCTCAATTGCAAACAAGATAATGTGACCTGGGTAGAGTCCCACAACAGCTGCTGGTAGAGCATCATTTTAGGAAGGATCCTGCTGATTTTTCGTGGAGGATTTCACTAATTAGTTGGGTAGGCCCTCAACGAGCTGGGCACTAAGTTGTATTTAGTGTTAATTACATAGCAGCCCTGTTGACCCATTCACTTGGGAGCGAGACACACGCTTAAGTGCTTGGCTGAATTTGGGGCAAGGTAAACACAGCTCTCAAAGCATCTCAGAAACTGTATTGCTACAGAGCTGAAGAGCCTCAGAGAGGCTGGTAGGGGGTAGAAATCAGAATAAAATGGGAAAATTGGAACATTAAAAAGAAAAAAAAAAAATCTCATGGTTCTACACACTTCAACTTGCCCAGCCCAAGCCAAGGTCACCTCTTACCATCCACTTATATCCCAAATTATCTCCTCTCACCACTCCCATGCATTGGGCTCCTCATTGTCCCCTTCCTCCAAGGCAAAAAGCCTGGAGCATCCCACCTTCTCCCACCGATTTGCTTCTCTTCAGATCCAAATCCCACCAATTTAATCCCAAAGAAGCTCCCAGCAGCTTCCCCACCACTCTCATTACCTCCATCCTTACCTTCTCCCTACAATTCTTTCACTTAATTAATTACCCCTTAAATATCCTAATTTATACTACCTGCCCTTCTCAATTACTACCATTCCCAGGTGCTTCTCATCACCAAACTCAATCCACACACCTGGGATCTGTCAGCGCTGTCAAATCAGTGTTACGCAGTCGAAAAAGGGCCACATTTTGGGTGGAAAGCCTTTTTTTTGCAGATTTCTGCAAACAAAATAACATCTTTTACACTTGAGATGACTATGCATGACTGGATTAAAGTGCTCCCCGGTGACTCTGTTTATGTAACCTTGAAGGGATTTTGCACAATGCCTTCGGTTTTGACAACTGCAGATTTGTTATGAATTAAGACTTTTACACCAGAATAACTCAGAGATGGAGGCGATTGCTAAAGATCTCCCAGAAAACCCATGCACAGAGCGGCACCGCGAAGCAAAATGTAGTTATTTGTTAAGGAAAGCTCTTTTTTGGGTTAGTTACCTGGTCTTTAACCCTTGAGACAGGTGGGAAGAGCAAACCCGCTCCCCAAACCCAATCCGATGGTATTTGGGAAGGCGAAAACACGCACATGGAGACGCACGTATTGTCTTTCTCCCTGGCACAGCCCGGCGAATAAAGGGCTTCGAGCCAAAATCAACGAGATAAAAATCGCTCAGGAACTTTTACAATGTCACATCCTGGTGCGAATCGCCCGCGTGTTTATAGCAACGGGCACCACAACAGACCCCGGCGCTGCCAATGGAGCCAGGGGGGAGCTGGGCACGGGGCAAAAAAATCCCTTTTCTCCTCCCAACATCGGCCAGGGCTGCAGGACCCAACTGGTCTATGCAAGAGGAGGGAGCTCGGGATGGCAATGTGGGCTCTTTTCCCAGGATTTTGAGCCATTTGGGCAGTTTCGGCCTCGTTTTCCCCCCTTCTGTGCAAGGGAGATGACCTGATGCTTCCCGAGCTCATGGAAGAAGCCGTGAACTGCCAAAGACCTGGAAGTTTGGGGCCGTAGGATGCGAGAAGGAAGCGTTATTACGCATGAACGTGTGGAGCCACCTTGGTAAGACATTACTTCATGCCGTGGGTGTAGAAATCACATTGTAGGACACATTAACTGCAGCAAGAGGTCCTCACGTCGGCGTGCAAATGCTCCAGCCAGCACGATTGCTCGGGAAGAGCTTTTTTTTTGGGGATTTCAGGGGATCGCAGAGGAGCAATCCAAGGGGTCAAGAGGGAAGCTCCACCCAGGAGCGTCCTCGGCTCTTCCCATCGCTGGGGACGGGGGCTCCCAGCCTGCCCCATTCCTTTCTTTCCGCATTATCCCCCTGGGCACGGGGGCTCTAATTCCTCCTTCCCGTGCCTCTTTTCCTTGAGCCCCTTGGAAATATTTGAGTGACAGATCTCTTATTAAAACACCGGCGGCATCGGGCGTGCGAGCGCGGGCAGGGCCGGGGCTCCGCTCAGCCTTTCCATGCCCCAGGGAGAGCGCGGCGCTTCCTGGCGCTCGCGCGGGCTCCGTAGGGATGATTCACCCGGCGGGGTTGGGAGGCAAGACGCATTCCCATGGAAGCCGAGGGGAACGCGAGGAGGGAAAGGAGGCTGGATTCAGGAGCTCCTTCCCATGATGGTCCTCATTGAGAAGGACCTACGGAGCCGGTGGCTTTCCTTGTCCTGTTGGTTATCGCCTTCTCAGCAAGGAGAGCTGAACGGAGCTAAATTCCCTTTCCTTAGACCCTTTCCCTGGAAAAAAAGGCTTTGGAGAAGTCAGTTTTCCCACCCTCACCTTCCCTTTTCCCATGAGTTTGTGGCTCTTGCCCACTGAGGCTACAAGCAGCGACGGGCGCAGGTTCATCCATCAGGAGCATCCGATAAGCAGGAATGATCCGTCTTGGAGTTCGAGCGCGGGAGCGTCTCCCTGGATGGAGACAGCACTTGTCAATGGAGAAGAATCCCATCCATCCATCCATACACGATGGCAACAACCATTCCCTGTTCCCACTTCTCCTCTAAGCCATGGCCAGGACTTCTCCGGCTTGGTTTTAATTAGCGGAAGTTTCTTCGGAAGGGGAATTTCGCCCGGCTATCAGCGTTTCCAGTAATGGAAACCCCGCAATGCCGCTCCACGCTTCATTAGCCTCCCTGCAATCTCCATCATCCCGTCTGTCCATTAGGGAAAATCCCCCCGATTTAAGCGCTGAGACGCGTGTCATTTCAAGTCCTGTATCCTAAATTGTTATTTTCATGCACAATTATAATCTTAATTAAAATAAGAGGAAAAAAAAGCACCCCAAAAGCCACCTAGATGATATTTCTCCAGCAGCTGCAATTACAATTCAGGCCCTAGAGCCAACAAACTCATTGATAACCCACCTAAAACACAAGGAAAGGGATTTTGGCACAGCAAGAAGCCCTATAAATAGCAGTTTTTGTTCTGACTCAGACACGTTAATTCTCTCCCCATTCAGAAACATTCGGTCGTGCAGGGAGGAACATTTCCCCATTTGCCAAATGGAATAACCATAAGAACGGGTTATTATTACCCCATTAAGCGAACGCGGACGTTTCCCTCCTCTCCCCGCGAGTTCAGGAACGAAACGCGGCCGGAACGTGACGTGACTTTAGCAACACGGTCTATTTTTAAGGGGTTGTTATGCCGCACTAGCCGTAGCGTAGAAAAAAAACACATTAAAACACAAGGGGATAAAAATGGGAGGGCATTAATGATAATGGGCAGCGACTGCGGTGGCTCTTGGCCCGATTTTGCTGGGATGGATGGACGGATGGATGGAGGTGGGCGCAGACGGGCACATCTGAGCGCGTAACGAGGCCGCTGTGAAACCCAAGAGCGCCGCCGGGGCGTAATTTATGGGGATAATAATATCCAGGGTCGTTAGGGCTCGCGGGAAGAGGCATTTGGAAAGCGGCCGCGGTGTCGGGTACCGGGGCGCGGGCAGCTGCTGGAGGTTAGGGAAAGGGCCCTGCGGGAAGACGGTTGTGCATCGGCCTCATACTCTTCCTCACGCTTCTCTGAGCTGTCTCTGGAGCCAATTCCACTCCTTTTGGGAAAACGGATCGATCCTGGAGCGCCTCTTCCTCTCCATCTGCTCTAGACACGGGACAACCAGCTCCACCGTGACTTTCCATCCCAATCTGCTCCCATTTCCAACCTCCCCATCCCTCCAGCTTGGCTGGAACAGCAAGGATTAAAACCCTCCCGGAAACTTCCCTGGGATGTTTCCACACGCACCAAAAACATGGGAATTCAGAGAAATCCATGAGAAACTCTGCGGAGATTCCCACTCCAGTTCAGAAGCCAAAAGATTTAAAATAAATTTCCTATAGGCAGCCGAACACCAGCTCCTACTGCAGGATTCCTGCCTTTTGCTCTATTTCCAACTCTTTCAGTCCCTTTTTCAGTCTCATATTGGTAAAATGGGGAATTCACCTCATGTAGAAGCTGCTCCCTACGTCTTAATCAAGCAATGTCAAAAAAGCACTTAAAAACCGGCCGCGGAGTTCTTGTTTTCTTGATTTCACAGTGGAAGGAGAGGAAAATGAAAGCAAATTGCTCCAGAAAAGGAGCCTTTGTGTCTCATCTTCCTCTGCCGGGTTGGGTTTCTAAGGTATGTTAAGAAACGGGACCCCATGGGGGTTAGTGGTGTCCATTTAAATCTCTGAAATACCTCCACGCAAATATACCAAGCGCATGAGGATTAGCTCTAAATCGGCCCGGATTAGCCAAGAAGCTTTGCACGGCGATGCGGAATCGCTGGAAAAAAAAATATATTGGAAATTGTCATTTTTTTGCCCACTTTACCCTACAACTCGATCCCCCGTGTATAATGAGCTGGAAGCCTGGTTGTATCCCGGGATCAGGTGAAGAAACAACTTTCACTTGGGAAAAAAGCCCTGGAATTCAGAGGGCCGGAGCATCAGGGACATGGAGATGGGAAACCTGAGGCCACCTAACTCACTCAGCACCGGCTGTGGCTTGTCCAGTCCTTCAAATATATATTCGCACGCGCTATCTATATTTATATATCCATATATTTATATGCCCCTGGGTAATTAAAGATGAATCTGAAAGCTTCGCGGTGATGGTTTTAAGAAGGACGTGAAGCACATGACTGAACACAGAATAATACGAGCGAAAGGATGACCTTGGCCATCTTTTGAAGACCGTCTACGTTATAATACGAGAAAAAGAAGGGAGAATATTGAAGATGAAGGAGGTGCTGCTCCAGACACTGGTTTCGGAGAGGTTTCTGCTAAGGTGAGGATGGAGGACCACGTTGGTCAAAGCTCCTACCATGGGAAGAGGACCTCAAAGAGCGACGTCCAACCCATAATCCGAATTAGCAGATGTGTGACTGCGCGTTGAACCGCATTTTTAGCCCTCCGGGCCCTTTAAGCTGTCAAAAACCACGGCTTTATTTGGGGTAAAATACCAAGCGTGAAACGGTGACATTGGATTTGACGTGCAGGGCTAAATTAAGATGAAAGGAAAGCGAGCGCCGTCGTCATGTACCTGCATTCAAGGGGAAATGCAGCTGAATTTCGGTTGATCTTGGCTTCTTCGTTGACCTGTAGCACTAAGTTCCCCTCTCCTCTTTTTTTACTGCTTAAATAGTTTGCCGGTGAATGATCCTATTCATTAAGCACCGGCGGGGACAGTTCTGCAAAGCTAAATGACACTTAACTGGAGACCTAATAAATCTGCAAGGAAAACAAACCGAGGAAGAGAAAAATGCCTGAAAGCTGAAGAAAAAATAAATCACAGGCAGGTATGAAGGGATATTGTCATTAAAATGGATGGAAACGGCACTATAGGATTGTTCCCATTTTCTGTCCATGTTTATCCGACCGCGGTGTTCGCAGAAGGGAAGGGTTGACCCATCACTAGAGCAATGTGTAAAGTAGAGATATTTGATGTGGATGGTGAAGATGCAGCTCTCTGCATCTCCCTGCAGGTTTCCATTGCTCCAGGTCTGATCCCTTTGGTGCTCCTAAAATTTTGGGCTCTCGAAAAAAAGAATAAATTAAAAAAATAAACAGCAAAGGAGATGCAGGGCAATGGGGCAACAGGTCTACCCAAAGCTTGGCGTGCTTTTTGGATAATGGATATTCCAGACAACGGAAACTGCATTTGATAATAATTATGTAAAAGGGATTAAATATGTAGCTGACGGAAACGGGGGGTTGCGTGAGCAGAAACGATCAAATCAGGGATCAGATGAGAGCATCTGTGCTCCCAGGGAGACCCATGGGCTCAAGGGAGTTCATTAGCACAGCCCCTTGGGCCTCAGACTGAGCGCAATTTTACGTAAGATTTTAATTAAAACCCCGGGCAGAAGAGGCNTGGGGCAACCCAAAGCTTGGAGTGCTTTTTGGGTAAGATAATGGATTTTCCAGACAACGGAAACGCAGGACTGCATTTGATATAATTATGTAAAAGGGATTAAATATGTAGCTGACGGAAACGGGGGGTTGCGTGAGCAGAAACGATCAAATCAGGGATCAGATGAGAGCATCTGTGCTCCAAGGGAGACCCATGGGCTCAAGGGAGTTCATTAGCACAGCCCCTTGGGCCTCAGACTGAGCGCAATTTTACGTAAGATTTTAATTAAAACCCCGGGCAGAAGAGGCACGATTGAGCCATCACCGTCTGCCGCTGACAAAGAGCTGAGTCACACCGAGCTGACAGCGAAAGGATTGCGGATCCCACAGGAAAACCGGGAATTTGCGGACGGGAACACATGGGAAGCACAAACCTCAATTGTGGCATTGATGATGGAGCGATCGGGGTTATTTTGATTAAGGGGAAACATTTATGAAGGGATAGTGGGAGCTATTGCACCAACCTGGTCTTCCCAAGCCCAGAAGAGCCTCCTCATCCAAACTTTTCCGCCATCCCGCGGGATCGCAGCTTGGGAAAGCCGCAGCGGTGACAGCGGAGAATCCCATAGCAGGAAAGGGACTGTGTGGACCGTGATTCCTGAGCATCCACTTCCAATTCTGTTATCATAACCACACGGAGCTTAGTGAAACGAAGGTGTTCAGAGGAACGGGCAAGAAATGAACCCGCTGGAGATAGAGGATGCTCCGAGGAGAGCAGCAAGGCTCCCCGAAACCCTCTCACACAACAGGTTCCGCAACACCCTCCTATTTCCCTCCTGCACATTTATTTTTCCAAAGCTGGAGGGACATCACGCGCCAACCACAAGCCACCGAGGAGGAATGAGTGACACCTCCGTATCGCTGCTCATTACAGGGCGCTTCTCACCGCACAGATGGAGCTAATTATTTCCTCGGGGGTAAATATTAGGCTCGGGCTCGCAAAGGAAAAGGCAGGTAACTCCCCGTCTGGGCTGCTAATCCCATTAGCAGACACCTCCTCAGCACCATTATCCAATAACATAAAATGAAATCGTTGCAGGGGGAAAATATACCATTATATTCCCATGAGGAGGAGCATGGATGGGCCAGGGAATCATTTCTGAGTCATGATCTGCACCCAAGGGATAGAAATATCTCCATGCGGAGAGGCACATGGTGTCAGGGATTGAACGCACTTGATTTTCACCCCCAAAAAATAGTTCCTACGAGTAAATCCTGGTGCAAAAAGCCAATTTGATCTCCTTGAGGTCCTGGTCTGCAAGGGATCGGTCCCTGCTGGGCTCATCCCATGTCTATCCGGTAGAAAGAGCTTGGATGTGCGGAGCACCAAGGCTCATCCTATGTGTGTGGAGCTCCACACAGACCCTTGTGTGGATGAAACAGATGGATTTGGGGAAAATTTACCCATTTTTACCCTCCCAGAAAGGCAGCTGTGAGCAGGAACCCCCAATGAGGGACCTGTCCGGGCACATGCCACTTTATTGCACCATTTGAATCTCGTTTGCTTCTCATTTAGCCACTGGACACCTAGGAGAACCCGCAGGAGAACAGGCACTGCTAAAACTCCACGGAAAGCAGCAATTTTGGCTTTAAAATGATCCTTTCAGAATATCAGCCCGCTACAAATCATTCAAGAGGCAGGAAAAATCTGCAGGGTCTCAAGGAAGAAGTCCTGGTGTTTTCCCATCAGCTTAAGCCTCTCTTTTTTTAATCTCTTGCAGTGAGTATTGCTCTAATACCATAATTACGAGGTGACACCTCTGGAACAGCCACCCAAGCCTCGCGGCGGTGCCGGGAATCGCCGCTGCTGGAAATTTGCTCTTACTGGACGGGCTCTTGCACAAACGCGAGGAAGGAGCAGCTCGAAGCGCGTGTTGGAGCAGCTCTCAAACCTGCTTTAACTCAACTCACTCGCTGCAATAGCC
This sequence comes from Crypturellus undulatus, assembly GCA_013389825.1. Taxonomy (NCBI): domain Eukaryota; kingdom Metazoa; phylum Chordata; class Aves; order Tinamiformes; family Tinamidae; genus Crypturellus; species Crypturellus undulatus. The sequence continues at coordinate 11,125 of VWPW01007494.1, forward strand.
TCCCTGGGACTTCTCCGGGCTGCAGGAGCTCTTGCATCTATAGTTGTTGACTGCTCAACAAAAATTAGTTTTTTCCCATTTTTATTTTTCATGTATTTTGCTGTATTTTACATTTTTCACCACTTCTTCCTCCTTTTTTCCTGCCCTTTTCCACTTTGCTTCTGCAGAAGCCAACGTCGAAGCGAAAGGGGATTGAAAACCCACCTGAACACCAGATCCCTTTTCTTTTCCCTGGGGTTAAATGAAGACATTCATTGTTTTTTGGGGGGAAAAAACAGGATGAAATTCCATTAATCCTTGCAGGGACCTGGGGGAACCGAGTGTTTTGCAGGATGAGCTCAGTGCTTTGCAAAATTATCTAAATAGCGGGTACAAGAAAAGGTGGGTCGCAGCCAGCACTCCGGATATGAGCACTTCCAGCCCTGTAGGGAAGTCGGGATTTCGACACCGGGGCTCATTGCTGGCTCTTAGAACTGGAAGTCAAACAGCCCCCAAGAGCAGCAAGGCTGAAACCCTCCGTTTTCAGCAGTAAGAACCAAGAACGAGCCTGGTGGAGGGAAAATTTAACCTGAAAAAAAACACTTTTATCATTTATGCTCTTTTTCGACCCAAACACTGGCATTGGGAACGTGCTTTCTATGAACATTCAGGAGGTTATCAGGAAAAGGAGTGAAAGTCGTTCAGTGTAAGCGAGTAGCAGGGAGCATTTAAGAGCGCTAATTTTGCACTTAAATAATTGCACCGAGGGAACGAGATGCAAAGATTGTTGCTCATCCACAGGAGGAATAAATCCATCCTAAATGTCTTCTGCACTCATTAAAAACTAGCCCAGACAGCGAGGGTATTGCAGTTTTACCCAGTTTGACTCATAAGAGATTAAAACGGGATTAAGAAATAAGAAAAACAACACTGGAACTTTTCCCACCATAAAGTAAGGTTGAGTCAGAAACAATTATTTTCATCCAGGACACAGGAAATGTGAATTTGGTAAAATTTGCTTTTGCTCTTCGCTGCAAAGCGACTCATTGCTCTTAGCAATTTAAAACCATCCTTTTTTTTTTTTGGAATCTGGCATTTTCCTATTTCTCCTTTCCATTGGGTATCCCAGCAACATCACAAACTATTTCCTAGCTGGGCCCGGAAGGTCATTTTTTTCCCATTCTTAATTGTTTTTAAATGTGAATTTGTCAGAGTGGCTCAAATTAGACAAATCCACCTGGTGCCAAGTGAAAAAATAAGGAACAAAGCCCCAAAAAGGGGCATTTTCCATTCTCTAGAACACATTTTGGCTGAGAGAAAGACCCTATAGTGGAATGAAAAAATCTTCCAGGATGCCAGGCTTAAAATACATTCCTGAAAATTTGCCCAAAAATGCATCTTTGAAGCCTTTTTGTAGGTCCTTTTTTTATGGTTTTGGAACAATCTGCACCTAAAATGCAGTTCAACACAGTATCCTGAATCCCAAATAAACCTCTCACCGACACTTTTGAACTCCTCAGCCAAAGTATTTCCAGTAAATTGCTCCCCTCATCCTTTCCCCGAGTCCTGCTCCATTTAAGACTTGTGGAAACATTTTATTTCGAGATAACGGCGGCGTTGCCGCTATCCAAGAACAATACAGGACAATTATAGATTTCATAGGCCGTCTCATCTAATTCCTGTAGAAACAGGCCAAGGGCCCTTTTTTTTTAAATTAAATCCCATTTCGAGTCCAACAGATACGGTTGAATTCAAGCACAAGTTTAGAAAAAGGAGGTTCACAGATAACAAATCTGCAATAACACATGGGCCCATAACTCTGGCCAAGCAGACGGGTGCCAAATCCCTCCCTTTGCCTGTCACGAGCACGTCGGTGCTCTGCAGTTGTCCAAACCTGGTGCTATTTCCTTAGATTTAGGTGCATGGAAGCTGTAGATGCCCTTGGTGGTTGGTTATCATGTTTTTAAGGATTTGGGGATACTTTTGGGGGATACATTAAGTCCTAAACACTTTAGGAGCGAGTAGAACAACCTACTGTCACCAAGGGCTGCAGTTTTGTCACTTAAGTCTCATGGGACATGGATGCACGTGCTGCTCCAAGCACAAAATTCCCAGTGCAGAACCATTACGGAAAGTTGATGACTCCCATTTTCTCCAGGGTTGCACAGAAGGAAAAAGCTAGCCCACAAAAAGGCCTGTTTAGCACTCTGAAAGAGAAGCAACGACTGTTGTATTTATATATTTAATTTTTAATTAAAAAATAAAGGTTATCTTAATACATCTTTTGCAGCCTTTGGGCAAAACTACACCCTTAACAAGACTTTATGAAACGTGATGCACATCTCTTCTTGGCACACATCTTCAAAACAAACGCGAACTTTCTGCAGCGACTTCTTAAATCCATCATTCTCCCCAAACCCTGAAAACATATAAATGCTTAAAAAAAAAAAAAAACTACAAAAATTAGACATGGGCCCAAAGCAAAAAATCCCAGATCCAAGCATCCCAAAGCATTTTGGAGCAGACTCAAATCCAAACCAGCCAGAATTTCACCCTGGGTCACTGCAAATTCATCCAGCAACCAAGAGATATGGGATGGGAACGCCAAGCCGGGTACAAATGTCACTTTGGACACTTGGATCGCCAAAGCGAACCCACTTTCCTAAAAATATTTAAGTTGGGCTCATCCTTAACAGAAGTAAGTGCTGGTTACACGAGGAAACGGTGCTGTCAGAGCCCCCAGCTTTGAGCAATCCTGGATTTTCCGTCCATTTGCGCTCCATTAAAAAGCAAGGATAAAGCCAAGCGACCACCTCCAAGTCCCAGCCCTATGCAGCGCTTCCCGCATCCAAGGGCTGTCTCCGGATTCCAGACGCTCTGGAAACGTGTCGGAGCCTCCGCTGCTCTCCGCGGGCACCGCCGGAGGGACAGGTCCTCAGCGCTCCCACGGGATGTCCCACCAGAGCACGGCTGATTCCCAAAGGCACAAAGTGACCGAGCTTTCGCCTCATACACAGGTCTACATATATATATATTTATATATATATGTACAGACACAAAATTACATACATATTTAAATATATATATACACACACATATATATATATTTGGTTTTCCTCTTTTTTACTTTTCTTTTTTCCCCCCTTTTAACTTAATGGTGTCGTCTCCTCTGAGGGGGTCTCTGGTATATGATCTGGAGTCTTCTCTACCTCCAAAGAGGCTCCTGGTTTCTCCTCTGTTGATGCAGCCTCCTCGGGTGCTTGAGATCCCTCCGGCTCCTGACTTTGAGCCTGGCTGTTCATTTTCTCTTCTGCTTCGATCTCCTCCGAGGTGGGAATGGAGTTTTTCTTTGGACGCCCTTTGGGCTTTGTGGGGGCTTCCTGCCCACCTTTGAGCACCTGGAGCAGAGAGATTTGCAGTCAAGATCAATCTGAACTCCCCCTGGTTAAATACCCTTTAGGCACCATTGCAGTTTCATAGAAATGCCCTGCAATTATGGAGTGACTTCACCCATTATTTTATACAAATAATACAAAACACAAACCGTACCAAAAAGGACATCAAGAACCAAAAAAAAAGGACAGAAAGAATAAAACAAAATTCTGGTATAAATGGACACAGGTCACTGACATTATGCTCAGGTTCAGAATCCACCCCTTGGAAAACAGCTTTTCAGGAGCACCTGCAAGTGGTAATGAAGCACTTACCATCTTCTTCCACTTCATCCTACGGTTCTGGTACCACGTCTTCACCTGGAGCTGCGTGAGCCCCAACGACTGCGCTAAGTCCAACCTAAAAGACAAGACAGACATTGAAATAACTTGAGAGCAGACAACCTGAGCCTTTAAACAGATGTTTCTCCTTGTTTCTCCTCGTTTCTCTCTTGTTTCTCCTCTGCAACCGCTGGAGAAGATGAGCGAGCCCAAAAGCTTCACAAATTTGCTTGAAACAGCAACGGACTGAGGCTCCACATGTGTTTTTGAGATACCACCAGCACATAACGTCCCTGCAAAACAGGTCTGCAGTGTCTGCAAACACATGCAAACAAAGACACCCAGCATCAGTCTGCCCTTGAAACTGCTGCTCTTGGTCTCCTACTTCATCTCCTCTATCTACATAACAAGGATTATGAGACTTTTTCACTTTGCAGGAAATTATGGCCCACCTAAATCTATTAATTTTGAACGCATTCTGCTATTATATGCAATTCAGAAAAGCTTATAAATTATTACTTGCATGTTTAGCTTAAGGGTGTATGTGGCAAACAGCCCATAAAGCTGATTCACTGTCCACAAAACTCCAAACTGTGGAAGCTCAGCCGTAACCAGTCATTATTTCTATATTAAAACCCCGGATATGAAGCAAATTCAGCCCAGAGTTCAACCCTTTATCACCACACAGGTGACAGGCCACCACAAGATGCATGGGAGTGATGGAGTTGCACAAGGGATGGAGCTGGAAGCGCTTGGAAAAGTCGGACAAGTGTCACGCAGGATCCGCAGGTGGGACAGCTCCAAGGCAGGAGTCGCATTCCGAAGTGTTCTGGATTATGTGAGTTTTCTGGCAAATATTTCTCAGCCTTTGGATGGGGAAACACATTTGTCAAGGGCAGGTTTTTCATAATAAAACTCTTGTTTCAGCTGGGCTTTTAGGGCAGTCAGACTCTCATATTTACCAACACCCACGCGGCCCACACCAGCTCCTCATGGATTCCTGCTTTGGAGTCACTCCGGATTTGAAGACCACTGCACAACACCTGCGAGATGGTCCATGGAGTTAAAGCTAGGTGCAAACCTATCCCAAACACGATCCCATCGTCGCGTGCTTCCCTGCTAATGATCCAGGTGCTTCGCTTGCTCTCCAAGAATCAGGATCTTGCATCCAGGCCAAAAGCAGCAGGAATGGATGCAAAAAACAACCCATTGCTCCCGAGCACCCATGTCTTATCACACTCTACGTGCTACCAGCTACAATCCCTTTGCCACCCGCGTTAGCGTAACCAGCATCGCCTAGGAACGGGACAAAACAAACACAACCAGAGGGGAAGTGGTGCCCAGACAGGAATTGCTCATCGCTCTTGAAACCCAACGAAGCCAAGGAACAGTCAGACCTCTAAATTAATTTAACAGCCCTGAGCGCCTCGTCAACGGTGTCATCTGTGTAGTTTTGTGAGGAGCAGCACGGGAGTATTAGGAGCTCTGAGGCTGCAGGATGAAGATCCTGGTGATCCTCCAAGCTTAAATATCACGTCGGTGGGCTGACTATCCCTCACATCCTTCAGTCGCTCTCGGCAGCATTTCCAAACCATAGGAAGGTAATTACTGCTTCGAGTCAACAGCCTCTATTAAAAGGGACTAAGGGCAGGAAACCAGAACGTTTCCTGGAGGAAGTCACATACATCCTGCAAGGCAAAAATGACTCCAGGATGTGTAGACCAGAGAGAAACTGCTCCATGATGGACAGTTTACACCTCCCTCCCCAGCCCAGCAAACCCCTACCTGTCCGGCGTGGAGAGATACTTCTGCTTCTGGAATTTCTTCTCCAAGCCCATGAGCTGGAGCTCCGTGAAGATGGTCCTGCTCCGGCGGGGCTTCTTCAAGCGCGGCGCGGGCTGCTCGGCCTCCGACTCGCTGCTGCCGTGGGTCTCGGCGGCCGGGGTCTCCGGGGACGCCTGGGCAGGCAGCGCCCGGGAGCTGGTGGCCGCGGGGACGAGGTGAGGGACCACCGAGGGCTGCCGGGTGATGACCGAGATGAGCGGGTAGGCCCTCAGAGGAGGGGATCCTGCCAGGGGAGGAAGCAGAAGGAGATGAAGGTCAGTTCAGTATCAATAAACTCGTTGATCATACACATAAATGAAGACCAAGAGATCAAAAATAGATTTTTTTTTCCATCAACTCTTAACTCTACATCTCAACCCAACCAGTAGACATCAACACCAGAAGTTCTGCTCCAATCCTTTCAGGATGACAATCTCAAACTTTCGAAGATCTAATGCGCATCAGAACTTCTATATTCACAGCTACAGACAGATTTCCCATCAGTCTTAACCCCAGGAAACCAAATACCTCTTTAAACCTCTGAAATGAAATAGGATCCCATATGGGAAACGTGCACTCCTCGCAAGATTGTGCTATACACAACTCAGCAGCCAACTTGCACCGTCTTGGGCAAGTCACCTTCTTGCTCTGCATCTCAGTTTACCTCATTTGCAAGAGGGAAACAATCCTTGCCTACTTTGCTGGTGGTAAAACATGGATTAAAGCTTACTGTACACCCATTTCTACAGAGTATTTGGAGATCTGCAGATAAATGGTGCTGGGGAAAGGAACACATTACACCAGCAGGCCGGATTGGGAAACTCTTCGCGTGAGCTCACCCCTAATGAAAATAATGATCTGCAAACCTCACTGGGGCTATTTTAGCGAGTAGTTTGTCAGCGGTAGGAGAAAGGTGTTGCCACTTTGGCCTGCTGATGACCTATATTCCTTACCTTGTATCCCAGAGCAAAGGGACATGGCCTCATACATGAGGGGAAGCAGCAGAACCCAGGGTATATCAGAGAATCGTGCAGCTCGTTGCCCATCTCTTTACCCCAAACCAACTCTGTGCAAAATCCAGCTCGGAAAACTGCTGCCAGGGACACCCTGCATCTCAGCACACTGGGTACTGCTTGAGCCTTGTGCTCTCCTCCAAGTTTGCAACAGCAAAAATCAAAACATTCCCGTTAAATTATTCCACTTAAATCACCCAGGAATTACATGAGAGATGAGATCAGAATTGCTTAGCCAACCTCTGACTTGTGCAAAATGTGTCTATATTTTTTTTCCGGGGATTTTTTTTTTTTTTTCACACTGATGACTCTACTGATCTACAGTGTCAGCAAATAACCTGGGCCAAATTCTGCTTTGATTTACCACCTCCCAGACAGCACAAATCAGGGCAGAGAGCTGCCCTTTGCTTTACTCTACCTCTGATTCTGCCCTCACCGAGAGCAGCCGGTTACACAGAAGGTACAAAATGATCTGGTCTTCATAGTCTGTGTCTTAAGCCCTAGTCCACATCACTTCTCTGCTTCACAGAGGCCACTATAGGTATCCTGCAAGGGGACAGGCTCCAAATATCCCAATCCCAACCAGCTCTCAGTTAGGGGACCAAAAACTGATGCTGCTGCTCACATGTCATTAAGAAACAGGTCTAGTTTTACTATCTGCTGCTACAAGGGCTGGTTTAAACCCTTCCCATCTGCCAAACCTGAAAGTTCTCTCCTCTCCTTGGACATAGGTGGCTTTTTGGCACCGTTTTGCTGGTTAACTGATATTCCTACCCTCATACCCCCAGGTTTCCAACAGGGCTCTCCAGAAACCACAAGCTTGCTAAGGAGTAATAAATCACTGGAGCTCAGAAACCCCTGCAAAGCTCCCGGGGACTGAAACCTCTGCAGAAAAAGCATTTTACAAGAGACTTTCTCCAAGGGAGGTCAGCAAGGGGTAGTTGATATCAGAGCAATCAAGGAGATTTGCTTTCCTGCACGGCATGGGAGCAGCATGTGGGACTGCTCAGGGGGACAGAAAGGGACCTGCAACAGTCCCAGAGCTTGAAATCTTTGTCTATAGGAGAGGAAAGACTCTTCACTATCAGGTAGGTTTGCTCGGGACGAGGTTTTCCAGGACTGAGCACCTGAAATTCAGCAGCCAAGAGCTGGGACCTGGCCAAGCACTCAGAGCTCAGCGGCTGCTTATTTTTGGTGTCCACGTCAAGACATTGACTGTGGTTTGTAACTGCTGAGCTGCTTGGAGCTCCAGGTGGTAAATAGAGCTGCAAGGATCTTGACACCGAGTGTCTTGTATTTGTTTAGCATTGGTGAGCATTAAGAAAAGCCTTTGCTTATGGTTAGGCACCAAGGGGAGCAACGGGGCTCTTAGAAACGATCATAAATAACAAAAATATTAGCTAACACCGGTATAAGAGTATAAGGAACAAAAACACCAGCCCAGCACCACGTAAGACTTTCATGATGCAGTTTTCTGCCCTTGGCCTGACAAGGACATGCTTCATCTCCCCAAACTAAATATTCAGAGAGATTTTCTCTTATTTGTTCCCTTTTGCACAACAAAAAGGGATGGCGACTTCCTCCCACTTCCACCAAGAAGCCAGGAATGTGAATTTTCCCCATGCCGCAGGCACGGATTTGCAGCCTTTTACACTCACTTTCCATGGGTGCAAATGAAAGGGGTAAAGATCCAGGCATTCCCACACAAGCTCCAGATCCACGAGCAGGAACGGAGACCACTTGGTTTTCAGTAACCAGCTCCGCTCGGCTGCTGGGAGGTTTGGATTAAACTTCTGACCACTGGGTATGACGCAAGAGGCACANAAGGGATGGTGACTTCCTCCCACTTCCACCAAGATGTTTCAGCCAGGAATGTGAATTTTCCCCATGTCGCAGGCACGGATTTGCAGCCTTTTACACTCACTTTCCATGGGTGCAAATGAAAGGGGTAAAGATCCAGGCATTCCCGCACAAGCTCCAGATCCACGAGCAGGAACGGAGACCACTTGGTTTTCAGTAACCAGCTCCGCTCGGCTGCTGGGAGGTTTGGATTAAACTTCTGACCACTGGGTATGACGCAAGAGGCACAACACCGCTGTACCGGATCGCATTGCAAAAGTTTTAATTAAAAGTAAATACTTCAAACACATCTTTTGTCCTTCTTTCCCCCTCCCCGTCTTTCTTGGCTTCTTCTCAACCCTGGCAGACACAAACTAGAGGGAAGAGAAAAGGGAAAGCACTAATTAATTGCACTGTTTGACCGCCGGCAACGGCAGAAGAGTTTTCCCTCCTAGGCAAAAATCAACTCATTCTGTTTTGGAAAGAAAGAAAAAGGAAGGAAAGATTTATGGATGAGCTGCTCTTGGCAGGCCTGCCCTGCTCGGAGGCAGAACGAAACCTCGCTCCGAAGAGGCAGCAGCGAAAGGTAAATAAAAGAAGAAAATGAACTTACGACTCGGGAAGATCGATAAATCTGCCGTCTCCCAAGCGTCAAAACAAAAGGCAACCAAGAAGGAGCCGAGTTTGTTTAGGAAAAGGATATTTTCTGCCCAAGGAGCAGGCAGAAGGGAAGCAGCAAGCCCCAGGGCAAGCGATGCTCTGGATAAGCTGGACCACAGACCAGCTGGGCTTGGCTTTACCATGATGTCCTAACCAAACTCAGAATGCATCAAGCTCCTCCTGAGATCAATGCTGAGCTCCAAGCTCCAACCAAGGCCTAGGAAGGACGTAGAGACAGAAGGGAAGAGCAAAGGGCTTCCCATGTTCATTGCCTTCTTGCATCCACAACACCAACCAATTCTCTCCTCACTTTTTCCACCCTTTCCGTAAGACAACTGCATGGTGGAGAGGTATTAAAATCATTGTCACAGGATGGAGCTTTTGCCATTTTTTGTTGCGGCTGCTGCAGGGGTGAATGTTATTTATTGCACATCATTCCTCTGGGGGTTGTGAGCTATCATCTTTGGACACATTTCTCCACTAAGGAGAAATTCACTCATAAAATAACTATTTTAAAGGTGCCTTTTCCATTGCATTTTCTTTCCTTGTATTTATGACGAGCTCAAATGGAGGGAGAAGGTATTTGGGCCCAAGCAAGGCAGAACTGAAGCTTTTAAATAATGGCAGCAGGGAGCATTTCTGACAAACCAGGGGCAGAACTTGATGCTCCAGTTTTTCAGGATGTAGGTCCCCATCATCCATCAGTCCCAACTGGGAAATTACTGCGCCTGAAGACACAGGACAGCTTCTCACCTAGAATAAATCAGGGGAGATCTTACAGGGGAGGCTTAAATAAAATAGTGTTTAAAAAGAGATACTAGAGCCTCTCCAAATGCTTCAAGTGTTTTTTTTTTTTCCTGCAAGGCCTCTTTTTCTTTGGTTCCAGCTGCAGCTAAGCAGGAGCCAAAGTCTGTGCATATGAGCAGAGGTGAAGGGCACTTTCTGGGCTGTTTTAAAAGCTTCCCAAAAATAGTCCTAAGATTCAGCTTGAGTGTATAGAGCCAAAATATCCATGGGAATCATCTGAGAGCACAGGAAAACGCAGGACCTAAGTGCAGGGCTGGAGCACTAGAGATACTCATGATGCTCCAGGAGAGCATCCACAGAGACTCCTCGCAGCAAATTCCAATTGCTCCTCATCAGACACCACAGCTACAACTCGCACTATATCCTATTTCCAACACATACTGCTGTTCCCCATGTGCTGGGACCCTTAGACCTCTGCTTTCGCCCAAATTAAAAGCCACAAGTGAAATTTCCTCAGCACTCGGGGCTGTGAGATCCAGGCTTTTTTGTTCCATCCCCATTAGCATTTTATCAGCAGAATGTTCCAGGATAACTTCTCCATAATAACAGTAATTAATAAGTTTCAATGCAGCTGAGGCATGCACGCCAGAGGCCCTCACAAAAAAAAAAAAGATAATTAATACTTGCTTAATAACGACATTTGATATTTATATTGTGCTTTTTCCATTTTCAAGGCATTGTGTGCTCAGGAGTTGGCTCAGAATAAATGAGGAGCCCCGAACCAAAACACGTCTCGCTTCCCCCACCAAGGGCAGCCGTGTTGAACCTCATCTAAGTTCTTTCCCGAGCATAGGAAAGATGGAAGGAAGCACCACCTGGATGCTCCAGGGCATCCTCCTCATACATCTTTTCTTCCAGACTGTCTGGCAAGCACAGGAGCATGCCAGGACCTTGTCAGATCCTCAGCGAAGAAGAAAATTTATATAGAAAGAGGATCGTGTTTTCCCGAAGGGGCGCTTAGGAGAATCCATTTGGCCGACGCTCACCAAGTCCTTCGGAGGGAACGTAACGGCGCTTGGGCTTAATTTGCGGCGAATGGAGCAGATGAAACACGTGCCACTGCTCTGCTTTAAATTACCTGGCTTGGCTTTTGGAAGGAAGCCTCCCTTTACTCAAATCCCTGCTCTTAAGCAACCTGAGCACGGATCGGACAGCGACTGCTCCTTGTTTAAGTCAAAAGAAAGAAGCATTTTCTGGGATTCTTCGTCTTTAGCAGATGATCCCTTTAAATGCTATCCGGGGGAAAGGAGATGCTCTCAATTCAAGTGGGATCAGGTCCTCTAAAAACCCATGGGCCTGAAGCCATAACAACTGGAACCAGCTCCAAATGGGAGGTGGGTTTGGATACAAACTTCCCTTCCTGGGACTCCGAGGGAGTTTTAAGACCAGGCCACATTAGTCCCAGAGAAATAAACATGAATATATCTCAAAAAACCCCTGCATTGGATGACACAAGAAAGTTCCTGGGATACAGCCACCAGTTCATTTACCGTATCTGCACCGAGGGACATTTTGGCTCCATAAAACCAACTTCAATCTGAAGACCTTCCTTTTGGACTAAGTCATGGTCAGTACCCGAGCCAAGCATTTCCACTCCAAACTCCATTACCAAGTACAACTCAGCTCTAGAGCTCATCACTTGTTGGACCCAAATTTAGCAAGCAAAGTGGCCAAAAGATTACAGAATCAAATAACTAAAAGTGATGGATTTACAGGCAGTCTCTGGTCTTGTCTATGGGGAACAGGGGAGAAACTCTACATCAAGACAGCAACTCTCAGGGTGTCTAAGCTTGGACTGCAACAACCTCTGTCTTTACAGATGACTCGACATCTGAGGACGCTGGGGAGACGTGTAGGTGGCCAAATTTAATCCCCCGTCCTACTGCAGCACTTCCAGATGGTGTCACTGGTCAAGGAGCAACACTTGGAACTAGATCTAGAAACACATCCGAGCTGAGAGGGTGCAGATCAGGGGAAGGATAAGTCGTGATGTGTTGTTTATACCGTTCCCTAAGTATCTCTTTCTGGCTGCCACCCAAGACACAAGTCTATAGAGGCTTCGGTCTGACATATTATGGCCATTCTTATACCCTTACACGTTTGACAATTCAAACTGCCTTCTCTAAGGATTTCACGGCTTTTGTCCAAGTTCAAATAAATAATATCACGCACGCATAAATCAATCAGTCCTTTACTTCCTGCCCTGTTAATTATTATCACAACATCCATAAGCAAACAGCAGCTTTGGACAGCTGAGTGTCAGCGCACACAAAAGCGCCCTTGAGGTTGCACCAGCAAAAAGCACCCAGCAAAAAGCTTGCCATAAATATCACTACCTCTTCCTGCTCCAAGTTTACGAAACACGGTGGTGAATGAAACACGGGAAGGAAGAGGGGTCACTTGTGTCTAAACATGTGGAAAATGCTCTCCTCTTCGTGGTAGGATAGCAGTTCTGCACTTAAAATTGGAGACACTTTAGTCCTCAAAGGGGGTTTCTGCAAGCACCAACCCAAAAGAAACCTGTCACGTCTTGGCAAAGCCTTTGCCTCTTAAAATCACGGCTTGGTATCTCAAGAGTTGCTCTATTAATAACTCAGCAGCCCCCCAGGACACAGAGATCTCTCCGAGCTGCATGTATGATTCTTTGATCTTGCATCTGCCCCAACAGAGAGAACTCATCTCTGTTTCCTCTACGGCCAAAAATAGACTGGTGGACGATCGGTGGACGATTTGGCCGGGCCTTTTCACAAACAATGCAATTTAGAGGGATGCAAATGGCCCGGGAGGGAGTTTTGGCCAACCTGCCCATCCTTTGTGGTTGCCAGTTAGGTTGGAGGGGCTGGGTTACAAAGGAGAAACACAGAAACGGAGCTAAGGGCAACACTCATCAGAAGAAGCCTGAAATATCATTGCCGCCATGAAGAACACCTTGGAATAAGGATTTCATCATCATACCCAAAAGACAACCCCAAACAGATATAGATTAGCTTGAGGGTGGAGACTGCCTCTAATTAATCACAAGGGTTTAAAGTAGGTTTTTATATTGAAGCCTGCTAGCTTCAATCATGAATTATTGCCATCATGGACAGCAACTGTGCAGAGAACTTGCTTTTGGCACATCCAACCCGAACTCCAAACGAGTCCCTCTAGCCCATTGCCCACTCAGGGCTCCAGATGGACGACCCTCTTTCCCCTCGACGCAGAGCTTGAGTTATTGCCCATCTTGGCTTCCCAGGAGCAGGGCCATCCATCTCCGCTCCTCCCAGGGCAGCCGTCACTGAGGAATGTGGGCTGCTCGGGTGCACCTGAGCTCCCCAAGCACCAAATACCAGATAAAAACCCACCTGCAAAGAGCTGTGCGATCTCCTCTTCCCTCCCTACCCAGGGGTGCACGATCCCCATTAACACTAAAGCCAACTCCAGGCTGTTGCCCGGTCTGCAGAGGGCTCAGGTAGAAGCCACAAGGGCAGGAGACGGATTATTTATCTTGCACCTCCCTAAACCCATTTCCCATTAATAGACTGCACAAGCACCGCACCAAGAACCCTCTTTTGTTTCTTACTTTTATTCAATTCCTTAACATGTCATTAATGCACACGTTGAAGGTGAAGCAACGTGCATAGCCTGTTATTGCACAACTGCCTGCTTGCACAGGAGCAAACAAAAATAACACTTCTCAGCTTTTCATTTTCCTTTTTTAGTATATTTTTTAATCAAGATATTCCACCACAGCTGCCAATTTTTCCATGGTGATGATCTAAAGAATTAAATGTGCAGGGAATATTCTTCACGTTGCTCAAGTAGCAGCATTGCCAGACCCCTCTACCTGGCACTGCTGGGATGAAATTCATCTTAAATCTTGCATTTCCATGCGCTTCCAGCAGACGGGACTCACTTGGCCTGGGTTTGATATGCTTTGATGGGAGGGTTACAATTTTATTAGCTAATCCTGCCAGCTCCAAACATCCTCTGCAATCAAGAGTCCTTCTCTATCTGCATCATCCTTTCTTTAAAAACCACCCTACGCAAGCAAAATCCTTTAATTTAAGCAGCTACAAGATCTCAAATTATTTTGGTTCCAGCCCTCTGTTAAAATGGGGTTAATAAAGCAAAAAAAAAAAGAAAGAAAAAAGATTTGAAAAGCTATGAATCAATCCATCTCAATTCATGACATTTCTGACAGGTAACACATTCCTTCCTATGCAAAGGGGAGGAAACAGGAATCTTTAAGGAAAAGGCAAAATCCTATATTAAAACAGAAATTCAGACAAGCTGCATCGAGAGGCAAAAAAAAAAGGCCTTTTTCTTTCCTTTTTCATTCATTTTTCTTCTCTGCAGGTCACTTCATTAAATCACCGCGAAGAAAATACACTCCCCCCCAAGACGTTAACATCTCATTTCCAGCGCAGCTTCGGCGAGTCGACCAAATCAAAATAAATGCCTTCGACAATAATAAGGCATATCATCCATCGTCAGCGTGTAAAACGCTGTCATTAATCATAGCAGCAACCTGCTTATTACGGGGATTCAAGCGCTGGCAATACAAACGCTTATAAAACAGGGGCTCCTTTCATAATTCCCTGCCCTTGTCTCTCAATAGCTCCGAGGATTAACCCTTTTACAACGAGGGTTGGGCAAACTGGTTTTGCCTAATTCCAAACCAACCTGACGTCACGGGTTCGAAAGTTCGGCCTGAACTCAACCACGGGCAGATGCAGCGAGAAGGATGGCAAGGGAAAGGCGGGGAGAAGGGGGAAGACGGCAAAAAGTATCGGGAAATAGGGCAGGATGTGGACAAGAAAAGCCTGGAAAGGGTCAAAAGATGTGTAAAATTTGCTGATTTTCCCCCTAGAAAGCAATAAAAATGGGTTGCCTTTTGCTATGCGCTACATCCCTAAATACAATTTGGGTGGGAAGCTCTTCCTGCAGCTGGCACATCCCAAAACCAATTGGGTCTGCAGATGGGTGAAGATCAGGAATCATCAGGTCTCTCCTGCAACGCTCTCCGATATCCCACAGACTTCCCAAAATCTCCAGTTCCAGTCACAGATTTGCAGCGTGACTCAATTCCTTCTATTTTATTATTATTACTCCTTAAACACACCCCGAACTTCTCACTCTTTATGTATTTTTGTAAAAACTGAGGCATTCAAATGAAGAAAAACCTTGCAGTGAGAAAGCAGGTTGGGTATATATTTAATTTCCTTTTTCTCCCATGCAAAGCAACCCCAGAGCAAGAACTTTTCAAACCCTTAAATTTCCTTGCCCATCAATTGGGTAAAAACCTGTTTTTATATCAATGACCGGAGCGTTAAGACTAACGCAAACAAATTGTGCCTGGGATCTCCAACGCGATCGATGCCGGCGAACGCGCAACAGCAACGCTCAGTTTTTAAGCATCCGACGAGCGATTTTAACGCGTTTTCCACAAGTTGGGACGTGCCTGGAGATTCCAATACTAGGAAGGGAGAGGGAAGGCAAGGAGCAGGGAAGCCAGGGAAAAGCAGCCTGTTCTCCTCGGGGTTGAAGCCACAGCTATGTGACTAGAGCCACCAAGTTCTTGGTACAATGCTTTGGAAATGTGCACAGACCTGATTAAATGATCCGTCTCTTTATGGAAAAACATGGAAAAGAGCAAGAAAAGGGTGCAATAACCATGTGAGACAGCATACAAACAAGGCAAGCAGCTCAACACCCCAACCAAAGCCAATTTGCCCAGCTCGGAGGACATTAAAGGCAACTGGGAGCAGGCGATGGTTCAGGCTCCGTCTTTCATTTTCCAAACAGCTGCCCCGGGGGACAGAAAACGAGGCCCCCTCGAGCCCGTGGGGACCTCGACGCTCTCTCCTCGGTTACCTTTGCTGCCTCTTCTCATGCTCCTGCCAACCAGCTGGCCTTGGATGGCCAGAAATACATCCATAATATCAATTTCCACGACATCTCTTAGCAATAGACAGGTGCTGCAGCGCTGGGGCACCGAGCTGAAAGGTCTCCCTGCATCAGCAGCGGGAAAAGGGGCTTCATTAAAGCTGTACAAATAATAACAGTAATAATAAAAAGATCTATCAATGTGAGGTTTCGCTTTTGCTTTAGCATAACTTAAGTGCTAAACTACCTTATAATAATGTGCTTTTAAGTGTTTACAGTTCAGGCATAATTGAATTGACTCATTCCGGCCCCGATCCAAGCGCAATTTAATTGACTTCAGTGGGAGGCAGATTGGGCTCCGAGTCATTTCAACTAAAATAATCCATCAATCCATGGGACCTCCCCCACTCTCAGGCTCCTTCCCATCATTTTGGCTCATTCTGCCTTTTTCTGCACCAAAGGAAAACCAACACATTGGATTTTTAGCACAGTTTGTCACTGCTTCATTGAGGATTTTTCTCCATTAGCCACGTAAATAAGAGTATGAGCTCTAGGTCTTGCTGACTTCTGTATTTCTGACTCAATGCCTTTTTATATCACATATTCTGCATTCAGCTAGGTATTTGTCAGGAGAAAAATATCACTGCTGTTAATTTTGGCTCCAGGTTGACAGATGAATGTCACAGAAGACCCTATTTAAGCAACCGCAAACGTGTCACCCATTTCCCTGTCTTGTAAAAGAGACAGAAGGGCCCTTTTACTAAGGCATCACGTGTACTTACACAACTCTATTTTGTTTTTTTATATATGTGGCAATGATAGGACCCTGCACACGTGCAGTAACAGGGTCCTGTTCTTGCTTCTGCACTAATTCTAACGATATATTTATATTTATATATAAAAAAATATATAAAACTGCACAACATATTTGTATTAGCAGGAAAACTGGCCATTAATTATCCTATAACTTGTTATAAGATTCTTATTACTAAATGTCTTGTTAATAGGTCGGTTCCTAAAATGAAATAATTAGCCAAAGCCAAATGGTGAGTCAAATGATTCAAGCTGGTTCACACCGAAAATACTCTCGTATTTTGAAGAAACACCATAAAACAAGAAGCAAGAGGATCCAAGGTGCAGGGAAATACAAATGAATTTACAGGACAAGACCTGAGCCTGCATAGCTGAATGGTTTTTATGGTCACCCAAAGGTTGTTCCTTCAAATCTCACAGATATAAATGACATATATACGTGCAGATTTTCTGTCACTGCATTTTTTTGAAGGAGATTTGAGTTTTGTTACATGGGATGTTTAAAACTGTTCCTCTTTCTTCCTGCCAAAAGGGGAAAAATAGCGCAAGCTTGCAGGGAAAAACTAAAAATCAAACGGGAGAGTTTGGAGCATGTTGTCTGAGAGTAATTTTTTTAATTTTAAGAGTAAGTTTTAAGTAATTTTAAGAGATACCTTAAATTATTTCCAGAAGTAACTACAGGATGCTCTTTGGGGAAAAAGTCCTGTTCGTATTGAAAGTCCCTTTTTCCGATGGAACTCAATCTACTCACTACCCAAAAGACGCCAGCAACCAAAAAAAAAATCCATTGACTAAATAGTGTCTGAAAGGAAATGGGGAACATGGTGCTCTAGAGAGACACGGAGGGATTGATGCCAAGACCCTGATTCCGCTCCCATTTTTATTAAATCTCATCCCATAAACTCAAACCTTGAGCATCCTCCTGGTGCAGGTCCTGGTGGCACTTGTCCCCCCAAGGGGGACACGATGGGACAAGACGATGATGAGAGTCACCCTGTCCTTGGGGTCCATGAGTGGATCCCATGTCCAGGGGGCACAACACTTGCCGGGAACATCCGCAGCCGGGAATATCCGCAGCCGGCACCGCGGAGCCGCGTCCCGGCCGAGAGACAGGAGGGAAAAGGTGCCAAGAAGCAGTCAAAACGTAAGGCTAAATAAGAGGAAAATGGAAAATATTAAGCATTTGCCGCGCGAGCCAGCTCCTAACACCAAATTTATACATATATTTTTAAAAGATGTCACTGAAACGCAGCTTGAGGAATTGCGCATCACTCAACGAGGAGTACAAGCTTCTCGGCTGGACTCGCGCAGGAACAGCCCATGTGCCGGGGTGGGAAATCCATCTCCAGCAATTCCCTGGACAGCAATATGTCCATGAGCTCACCGTTTACAGGGCAAAAAAAGGTCTATCTCCCCTAGATGCATCCACACAAGCAAGGACCTTTTGGAAAATACAGCGTAGGAGACAATTTTCCCAGCGGAATTCCACATTCACCAATACCCCGTAGCCGAGTCATCCCCAGCAGCACCGACGACTCTCCACAGTTTTATTGGAATTACCACACTGATTTTTTGTTTTCCTCCATGTAGTTTGGCCTCTCATTAATTTGTTCTATTCGCCGTTAACAGAACTGAGATACACGCAGCTAAATTCGGTCTGGAATCCACATATTTGAATTATTGCATTATTTAGACTTATTTACAGTTCCCCGCTCCCTCTAAGAAACTCATTTGCAAATTCAGACTCCGCTCTGGCTTTGCTTCTGAAATACCACCTCTAATATTGGCTAGAATCTGATGCAAAAGATTGGCAGCCGCGTCTCGAAATACCCAGTTATTATTAGTCAGCTCGTTATTATTCTTCATATGTCACTTTTTTGGCATTTCTAAACTATGCTTTCTGCTAACGACCTCGGAATACATACAAGCAAGCTGAAAAACGCCAAGCTCTTAAATTAAATTTCATGCCCAAGCTTCAGCTGTTACGGATGAGCCCGCGGTCCGTTCACCTTTGCAAAAGTTGGTTTCCAGCACGACGGACACGCAACGACCTTCGTGCAGAGCTGAAACAGAGGGGAAGTTAATTTTCAAGGAATCGGGACAAAACTCAAACTTTCCATAAGTTGCATCTGCATTAATTCTACTGGGGCAGGGGTATGGAGATGGATTTTATGAGACTGGGAAACCAAATTCTGAATTTTCTGGGTTTTCAGGAGAGTGTCCTGAAACATCAGCCCGGACGTGGCTCTCTTGTAAGGTCTGCATGCAGTAAAGTGATCTCCGAATTACCTTGGTATGAGTTTGGAATACTTGATATCTTCCTTAATATTGGATCAGACTCATCCAGAGACAGAATACTTGAGATTTCTCAGGTTTAATATCACTTTGCCCCTAGTTTTTGCCACTCAGCTGCAGAATTTTACTCATCAGTGTGAGCTGAAGCCAATAAACACAGGGAGGGTTTTTTTTTTGCTTCATGCATTTGCCCAAATAATCACAAAAAGTGACCATTGCTGCAATGCTACTTTCTACAGAAGACCCTTAAGTTGGAGCTTATTGCAAAAGTGAGNAGCAATGCTACTTTCTACAGAAGACTCTCAAGGATCTTAAATTTAAGTTGGAGCTTATTGCAAAAGTGAGCAAATTCCTTCTGATCTGCTTCCTACCTTTGGGGTCTTTGTGGGATCTCCTCCATCCGCAGCTCCTGAACATCCACTTCCCACTGGGAATCTAAGTCTCCCTGCAGAATTCCCTGCTGGTAGGAGACTTGGCACCCTCAGGTGTGATCCATCCCGGCACAAGATATTCCCAACCCCGTCGCATCGGGTTTATTTAAGCGGATTAACCCGGCTGTTTCGCTGCAGATAACAGGCGCCCGGCTCTGCAGCCTCTACCCCTTCCCGGCTCCTTTCCCACAGCTTCCCGCTCTCCCCCAGGATCCCCGTAACAGGATCCGCTCCATCACGGGGGAAAAGATTCGGCAAAATAGTTGAGCCAAAAAAAAGAACGAGGGGAGACATTTCAAATAATGCCCCAGAGCAAACTCAAAGCTTGCCCATTTCTTTCTGGGTAAAATCGGAGGAATTCTTGTATTTTTGTGAGGTCACTTAAATAAAACCTGAGCTGTCTCGAGACTTAATAAATCTCTTTTCTCACCGTGGTTCCCTAAAAGGGCTGACAAGTCCAACCAGAGACCTGAAATATCAAAGCTCTCGCTTTACTGCGCAAGAAATAATTTTCCAAGGCCCCCCAGTGTTTGCAGATATTGCTTGGACTCATCCAGGGAGCAAAAATTCAAATAGATCAAGAAAAGGGTCTCGTATCAAAGAAAAAAAGAAACGAAACCAAAAAGTCCAAATGTATAAACGAAACAAAACGCTTTGGGGCAATCAGGTCCCAACTTCATCCTCAAATAAAGCAGCAGGAGAAAGACTGCAAAAGTTCAAGTTTTGACTAAGTTGCATGTTAGAACTTTTAACACACAATTATATATTAGATTCTTAAATTAGATAAAATTCAGACACACACAAATATAGATACCAAGAACCTCCATCACACAAATATTGAACAAGGTCCTACTCTCAAAATGAAACGAAGCAAATACTAAAAATAAAGAGCTTGAATTGGTGATTTCAAGGAAACAATAAAATTTTTTGCAGTCTTCCTTAAATACACAAACTACACACAAACCCACAACTATCTAACAGACGAAGTGGAGCAATAAAGCTTCAAAAAGATGTAAATGAGCCAGGAAATTAAGGCTGTATCCACTTACAGAAGCCACTGCACTTCAATTATTTAATATATGTAGAGCGGGACAAGTCTTGTTAGCACTCATGCACTTGCACAAGTGGAAAAAAAAATGCTTTTATCAGAGGAGCTAAATCTCAGAGAGAACAAGCACCAAAAACACTGATATAGGGCATCTTTATACTGGTAAAACTGCATTCGTGCAAGGTGCCTTTTGGATGCAATTTTTTCGGCAAAGGAGAAAGCAGCTCCCTCCTAACTGAGATACGCAGCAGGAAAAGGCTGTGCCACAGAGCAGATCTAAATTGCAGCGATGCTGGCAGGGATTTAAGTTATAAATCACGAGGAAACTTTCCGAATTTGTGTTTTCTGCTGTGCGCCGGAACAGGTGCACAGGCCACAAATAATTCTCCCTCCCAACTTGGCTAAAATAAACCGAAGAGTTTTTAGTCCCCTCCTAAAATGCGCAAAGCTGCTCCTGTTAATGCAGGCGTCTTAAATTGGATACTTTGGGGAAGGGTATTCAAGATCCATATTGTTCATTAGCAAGACTTAAGGCTGGAGATACCACGATCACGGTGTTTTTTCCCCCCTAGGAACGACTGTCCGGACTTTTATTTTTCAAGGAATCTTAATTACTTGGATAAACATGAAATATCTTTAATTTGACTGCAAATATACTGCAAATATCCAAATCCAGGATTATTTCTCCTACTTGGACCTACAAATAGAGCAGCTGGATTTTGAACACACTGCTTAAAACAAGGTTAAAACAACAACAAAAAATCATCAAAATCTAATTAGAATAATTATAGATGCATCTACATTTATTTTTTGATGTAAAATTTATAAAATGGAACCATTTTCCAACTGGTTTTGCACTTCTGGCCTCCGCTCAGCTTGAAATCAAGCCTAAGGTTTCTCAAACCTTCAAACGTCTCTATGGCGAAGCGAGAACCACATACATTAGTAATCATTACTTACACCACTTAATTAGATCCCACATAATATGAAAAGCCCATTAAATAATTAAATATAATGAAACCAACTAAATAAACAATATGTTCTCACCAAGTCATCGCAATCCGAAGAGCCCTAATCAAAGCGCTATTAGCAACGCTCCGAAAATATTTGGGTTTAAATAGATTGCTATCTACTTTTTGATCCTAATAACTCCAAATCTGGGCAAGGGTTTTGTAACCTGCTCTATCCAAGTACATTTTGGCTCAATAAATTGGGATTTTGGGCTTTGCCACGTGCTGTAAAAGCCTTTCCAAGGGTTTTCTGGTCCCCCCAGCCCGCCCTATGGGGTGGCTTTGCCAGCCCAGCCGCGCATGTTTAAATATTTAGCACCCGCTCGCAGCCAAAAGGAGGGAATTTTTTCCTTTTTGGTTAGCAGCATTTTCCAAATCGCTTCGGTTAACAAAAAGGACGTTGCTAAACGCGCCGGCTGCACAACTCAAACATCTCCCGGCTTTCGGCTTCAAATAAATTATCCCCGTCTCCTGACTTCAACCAAATCTCAAGGATTAGTAACTCTTTAGCCCACAAAAACACCCCCAAAATGATGATCCAAGGGGCCAAGCGCTCCCAGAGCCCATCCCGATCCGCTGCAAAGGGATCGTGGACACCCGAGCAGCAGGTTATGCATCAGAGCCCTTTATTTCTGCAATCTTTTTAGCTCTCTAGGGCTTTCTCATACATTTGCATTAGGTATTTTTAGAATTCTTCAATTTTGATCCTCTGCCTTATTTCGTTTCTTAGACAACGAGCAAATTTCTAGTAAGAAAATAAGAAAAAAAAGCAAATAAAAATAATAAGAAAAAATACCTCAACACCCCACGCACGCAGGGTTTTATTGCAACCACAGACATCGCAGATGGACAGCGAGTAGGGACTTTTTGTCGACTTTCCTGTGTCTTTTAGCCTCTCTCTGCCTTTCCTTCTTGACCAACATAACCCCATGCAGCACATCCAGGCGCAGGGACCCATCCTAACACAGGGACACGGCCTCGGAAACACCATCCCAGAGGAAAATCCCTTGAAATTCCCATAGGCAAAGAGAAACGATGCCTTAATAGAGTGCGGCGGAGGAGCGCCCAACCTGCATCCCTCGGTATCACTTGTGTATTAACGGATACTTAATTAATATTAAGCTTTTTGTAAGGCCTTCCATGCACAACAGAGCCACAAGGTTAAAAAGAAATTAATTTCCACTCTGGATCTCGCTCCATACGCGATTCCTTCCCCTGACTCGTAACTGCGTCCTAATCAGAGTCTCTCATTAGCGACGGGCCTGCAATTTTCAAACATAACTCAATAGAAATGCCAAATGGACGGCTCTCTGCAAGAGGGAAAATGGCATTTTTTGACCCCAAAATATGTATTATTTTGCCAAGATTTACTCCTTGGAAAGTTTTCTTTGCAACAGTTCAGATTCGTTGGATGTTGGAGAAGTGACTGAGGAAACCGAAAGTCAGAAACGCCAAGGGGGTTTTAAGCGTCGCCACTGGAATCGCGGCATTATAGGAAGGGCATAAATCTGGAGAGCTACATACTGCACCTAAAAATTAGAATTCCTACAAAAAAATAAAAGACACAACCCAAAAATTCCATATATTATGAGAAATAGATATTTCCTATTACTGTACGTTGGTAAAAGCTCCTAGGAGACCGATCTGCTTGAGATATTTCATGAGCAGCCCCAGTCGAGACCCCCTTGGTGATCCCGGCGGATTCAACGCAGCGGGATTTGCGCGGGGCAGGATACGGCGCACGGATACTCGCTCGTGTCCATAAAACCTACGGGAGCATCTCCCACCTTCCCTGGTAGCCTAACCCGCTCCGACAGACCCGCGGATCGGGGTAGGCCCATCTCCCTCGTGCGGTTTTCCGCGGATTACGACGCCGTCCACTTTTTCCCCGCTCCCACCGGCGAGTGGGGAATCCACGCGCCGCAGCCAGGCCTGCTCCACTGTGGCGCAAGGCGCATCCCAAGGAAGAGGCGAGCGGAAGCGCGGGCGGCTCTTCCAAGCGGGAAGCCGGGGTTGGCACCGCAGGTCCCGGCGGGTTTCTTACCGGCGCAGGAGAGCAGCGGTTTGGGCCGCACGAGCAGCGCGGGGCAGCCGGAGCACAGGGAAAGTTTCTCGAAGTAGTCGCACGTCTCCTTGGCGAGGATCTCGTCGATCATGAAGGTCTTGTAGCGCCTCCTGCCTGCGCGGGCGCGCCCGGGAGCGCCGAGCCGCGGCGGGCAGTGCATGGCCGGGCCGGGACCGCCGCCGGGAAGGAGAGCAGCGGTTTGGGCCGCACGAGCAGCGCGGGGCAGCCGGAGCACAGGGAAAGTTTCTCGAAGTAGTCGCACGTCTCCTTGGCGAGGATCTCGTCGATCATGAAGGTCTTGTAGCGCCTCCTGCCTGCGCGGGCGCGCCCGGGAGCGCCGAGCCGCGGCGGGCAGTGCATGGCCGGGCCGGGACCGCCGCCGGGACCGGNGCGCGCGCGGGGAGCATCCCCTGCGCGCCCGCCCGCGGCCGCTCCGCCCTCCCCGCCGCGCTATTTTAGGATGTGCGGCTTTTTTTTTTTTTTTTTTTNTTTTTTTCCCGGGTTTGGTGATTTGCCTTTTTCTATTTTTTTTCCTCCTTCCCCCGCTCCCTCCATTTCCCCCCCCCGCTCTTTATTTTTTTTTCAGAAACCGCCTTTGGGTTTCCTTTTCTTTCCCCTCCCTCCCTTTTAACCTTTTCCAACCCTCTCCCCATAATTTCATTGGGGACATGAAGAGCGCGGCGGCGGCAAATTCCCTCCCCACCCTCCAAGCACCTGAGCAAAAAACCAAAACAAAACTCCCCACATATCCATAAAAAATATATATAAATATATATATAAACTCACTCTTTCTGGGTTCCCGGAGCGGCTGTGGCTCCGCGGCGGCCCCGTGCACAACCCGGCGCTTTTTCCCCGCCCGGCGCCGCTTTTGCTTTCGCTGCCGGCTGCAAAAAGAGAGGAAAAGAGGGGAAAAAAACGAAGCTGCTTTTGTGGAGGGCAACAATCATATCCCGCTCTGCAGTACCGATTATTTAACTATTTTTTCGCCCTCGCTTAACTTATTTCCACCTCACTGTTTGACAAATAAAACTTATAAACTGTGCTCAGTTTAAGCACTTTTTTTTTTTTCCCCAAAAGTGAGCACCCATTGGTTGCAAATTTCCCTATTTCTACCCATTTGGGGAGCCCCAAAACAACAATAAAAATTCCCCCGCTGTGTGACAACACTCCAAGCTGGAAGAGGGACACGAGGGGACACAACCCTTCCAATGCAGCCCTTAAGGGCACTTAAGCTCCATACGGGGTTTCTAGAAACCTGTAGTTGCAAATTATTATTAAAACCAAAATATATTTCTCATTAAAAGCCAACAGAAGGGCATTCTCACCCCGAATAAATCGCATTTCTTTAGAAACTTATTTTTCTCTAATAAACTAAGGTGATTTTACAAACTGGAATTCAATCAGGACAATAAATAAGGAGTTCAAGGAGTTTTCGCTCCAGTCATGTCACTATTTTTCAAGCACTTACACTGTTCCTGTAATTCCTAATCAAACTACAAATATTTAAGGAGATTTCCCCACTTCATTATTCTAGGAATACTCACTTAAGCCAAGCACAAAAGAGATGTTAGCAATGCACTTTTTTTCCCAAATATTTAGGTTTTTAATTGATTTTAAGGCAAATATCAACTTAAAACCTGCGGGCTCAGTTGTTGCAAATGTGTTTCTGAGCCAGGTCCGGATTGCAAGCCTGGAAGAGCAGGAACCAACAGGCAAGAAGCAGCATTTTGCGCCATATCCCGATCCCAGTCCAGACATCAGAGCCCATCGTCTCGCCTCGTGGCTTATGCACAACCAGCCCATGGAGCAGAGTCACTTTTGTCCCCTCGGAAAGGCTTGAAAACTGGAAATGTGGGGCTGATGCCACCAGGCTCTGCAGATCCCCTTGCAGGAGCCTGGGGAGACGAGCTGGCAGGTGGAACGGGGGCACTAAGACTTCCCAAAGAAATTCATTAAATACAAATATATTGAAGTGGCCAGAGCTACGTGGTGGTTTCTACCCTACAAAACACACACTGGCTGTCAATCAAGCCGGGGCTGCTTTGGTCAGGAATAATCAGGGGTTTTGTTTCCAACATTAATGAAGTGGCTGGAATAGCCAACATCTGCCAAGGAGCCTCAAACCCCGCGCAGCTGTTGGAGCCCCCCAGGCTCCCCCCAGGGCCCCGGCTCGCAAACGGGGAACGTAGCAGAGGGCAGAAAGCCAAGGATGCACTAGGAGAGCTGGGAGCATGGTCAGAAAGGATGGGGATTTCCCAATTGGAATTTTGGGGGACAAATTTTACTCCCAGCCCCTTCCACGTGGTCCTGACCCCATTGATGTACACGATGACACCATGTTTTACTTAGGATCCCAAATACGCGGCTGCAATTTCTTCTGGGATTTTTACAGCTCCAAGTACACTGGGATCAGTGGCTTAACAGGAAGAATCTCATCCGGAGCATTTACAGCCCAATGCAGGATTTGTGTTCAAAGAATAAAAATTATACCCCCCTTTTATTTAAGAAAGTGTCCATTCAGTCAAAAAACTGCCTAAGCCTCAGAGTACATTGGTTATTGTCCCAAATTCCTTTTTGCTGACCCGAAGAGCAGAGGAATCTTTCTCAAGCCCCCGACGTTGCTGCATTTCATCACTGGAAAAGTCTTTTTCAGCTGAAATCCAACCCTCTTTGAAAATACAGATACACCAGACATAACCAATCCTGTTAAACAGCAGCAGCCTGATCTTACGCAAATGCCTTTTTCAGCATGATATTGGGGTTGATACCTGATCCAAAACAGGGAAAAAAAACGTGCGTAGCTAGAAAGAGGGAGGCCGGTTTTGCTCAAGGGAGCAAGTGCATCCAGAGGCTACGGATTTAAGGGTCTCAATGCATGAAAATCTTGGCGTAAAAGATGACAATGTGAGTCTTGCAAAAAGTAAAGGGTGTTTCTACTATGTGCCCATTACCAGAGCAAATAGCCAGTGCTCAGAAGGCCGTTTTTAAAAGCAGGAGAGTAAAATCTCTCCTTGCACACATGCAGTTAGATAAACTCAATGAGCCCCTTTGGCTTTTGCACTGCCCTGAATAAAATGCTGAGAGCAACGGAGTCAGAGTCGCCTCCTCCACCTCCTGGAAGGCATCTGTAAAAGCAGGATCCTGCAGGAGGGTAGAAGGAAAATTGGAGAATTATTCAACTGCAAACTTTACCATGGCCCCTTTGCAGGTGGCAAGAGGACACTGCTGGGCACCCAAGGGCACAGCGGCAATTGCAAAGTGCAGAGGTAATTGCACATGCTGGGGCCATCGCCACCAAAACCAAGGCAGGTTTTGCCCTCCGTGGTGGCTGGAGCAGTTTCCATGAGCTCACTGGGGACGTTGCCTTGCCACTCTTGAGGGCACCCAAGAACGTACCCAACCGGATAGAATAAATCATTACAAATCCCGCCGTGCTGGCAGAATCCAAGGCATTTAGGGAGATGTTTATGGGGTGGCTTAGCTTTTTCTGGGTGTTGAATTGATACCACGCACAGCCGAGGTTATGCCAAGAAACACAGGCCGTCTTTCAGCAAGCGGGGATTTGTTTTTTCTTGCTATAGCTAAGAGCCCAGAAGCCGACTTGTAAACTGGGGCTGAGGAGCTTGGGAGCGGCAAGCAGGA
The DNA here is from genome assembly GCA_013389825.1 of Crypturellus undulatus. Lineage (NCBI taxonomy): Eukaryota > Metazoa > Chordata > Aves > Tinamiformes > Tinamidae > Crypturellus > Crypturellus undulatus. Next base: position 38,132 of record VWPW01007494.1, read on the forward strand.
ATGCAGAGGAGCATCCCGTCATCCGGAACCGTCAAATGCAGCGATGGGAGGCTCTGGGGGCAGCTTTGGGACAAGCCCACTGCTGAGGAAGCAAAAAGAAACACAGGAGATATGAAAAAAGGCAACAGGCCCAGATATTAATGGGATAAGAATGGTTTCTCCATGCATTCATTCCTACCAGGAATCCAACCTGCATGTTCTGCTTTTCCTCGCTCTTCTACCCAAATTGTTATCCCTCTCCCAGTGAAAAGCAAGGCACATATTAATACAGCCAAGACAATAAGAATACCATTAACATCACTTTTCTAGAAGATTCAAGGCCAACAGAAAGGGGGAAGCATCTGATCTCATGACAGCATCAGTGTTGGGGATTGGAACATCTTAAAGTTCCTCTCATTTTTTGGCATGGAAGGTGTCCCAAATCTAACACTGCTTCATTCTAAGCCATACTCCAGCCTCATTTGGATGAGGATCCACATCTGAATTCAGACAGCTTCATCCAGCTCTGCCTAAAGTCAATTATTTTTTGCACAAGGCCTGCTAGGTCTCTGCCAAGCCGGACGGTGGCACATTAGAAAAGAAAAACCAAGTTATTTCAGCTCTCTCTCCAAGAAGAACCAGGATGTTTTGGTGTTCTGCAGCGGATGCTTAATCCTTTATTCACCAGGATTATATCTGTTTGTTTCCTTTTTTTTCTCTCCTACAAGACAATTTACCTGGAAGCAGAGAATAAAAAAGCCCCAAACCATTAGAGCAGAAGTATGTCTCCAGTCTCCATAGAGACACCAGAAAAACACTCTGATCATGTGGGCTGTGCACAAGGAGCCTATTCATAGTGGAATGGGTGGCGTTCCAGGACATTAAGTAATTTTGACAATCTGCCACTATCTCAGCCTGCAAGAAGCCCAGAGGGAGTTATTGATGCCATCAAGCGCTGATCTTTATAACTGGTTTCTAGACAGCCTTCTTCATGCCAGGCTTTGCACGACCCCAAACCTAAATCTACTGCTGGATCTGAGCACAGCCACAAGGAAATCAAGGCCACCAGCCCCACAAAAAGCCCAGGTGCCCTGAATCCTCCAAGGTAGCCTTGGAATAAGTGACTTAGCCCTGAGGAATGACCTGTGTGCATCAATGTGGTTGGAAGAAGCAAACCTACCACACACGGGATTGCTTAATGCCAACTGAGGTGCTCCCAGGCTTCAACCACAGTCCTCAGGGAAGCAGGTTCTACCACTGCTCATCCCTGCAGCACCTGCCTCTGCCTCCTGCCCCTTCTGTTTGCCTCCAGACGGAGCTTTTGGTACCACCCCTGCTCTGGCTGGGGACAAGGCATGTCCCCTACCTTAGGGCTCAGACACAATAGCACATATCCACGAGGAACAGGGAGAAATCAGACACAACTCGCTGCCATTCAGCATAACAAGAACATTAAATCCACATCGCTGTTAAGACCCTGGTGCCATTGGGTAAGCCCGGGAGCTTTCAGGGGGTTATCAATGTAAGTGGGAAGCAGCACATCAAACAACTGGTGCATAGCTCCAAGCCCCTCACATTTAAGGACCATATCCAAACTCCTTGACTCAAGTTTCCCAGTTTTCTCCCTGGGTAAATTTATCTTTCCAGCTTGTTGCAGGCAGGAACAAGAACAGTGGAAGAACATTTTAAGCCCAAAAGAGAGAACTCTGCAAACTACCCAGGAGCTCCCTTATGTTACCTTCTTACCTCCTGCTTTGCTATCAGCCTGCTGTGAGCACTTCTTCCTTCCAGAGGCCTTGCTACTCATTACACCCATGTTTTGGTTAGAAAGCACTTGATAGACTAGCCCCAATTTAATCTTTAGCACTTTCTTCCCATTAGCTTATTTTCCCCCTTACTAAAGCCTTTACATTCAGCATTCACTATTAACTATTGTATACTCTATTGCACTGCTTATTTATACAAGCCAAAAATTTTACCTTCAGCTAGAAGGAAAAGCAAAAGGACACACAGCATTTCTCTAAACTCTACTTTGCCTCTTCACAAAAATAAAAAGCCTCAAATGGGCATCAGTCCATTTATAAGAAAGGAAGGGTGCCCACCTCCACATTCCCACCTGCAAACACTAATCAGGGGTCATTTTGCTGAGTGCTTTCTGCACTATAAAAAGGGGGATAAGGCAGCCTGAAAAGCATATGAAATATGGGGTTATTTTAATATAGTGTTTTCTTTAATATGGTGCTATATGAGGTTTTTTTGTTTGTTTGACTCCTAATTTTAAGGAAGTGCTATGTTTGTTAGTTCAGGACTTCAATAGTAATGTTGAGCAGGGTACGTTTCAAAGACTCTGTTCTTGAAATAGGATTCATATATGTGAAGGCTTGTTTCTATTAGCTCGCCATTAGAGGTAAGAGTATTCTTTATTAGCTCTGATACAGGTCAAGGTGCCTTATACATGAAAGGAGCCTTTTTTCCCCCTAAATTCTGTTTGTTGCTTTTATTTTAAAGATATTATATATATTTGGTTGCATTTATACTGTTGAAGCTTAGGGAAACAGATGTGTTCATGTTAAAATGTATAACTGTAGAAGTTGCAGATCAGGCAAAAAGAAGTATATGGACTTATTTAAGATGTAGTGGTAAGGTTGGTATGACTGGAAGGTGAAGAACAGGTTAAAGGTTTTCTCTGCCCTGTTGTTGCGAGCAGAACTGGTATGGCCACATTGCTACATGATGCTCCTGTGTTTGAGTACAAACATCTCCCGTGTTCCCAAGAACTCCCTTGAGAGGAGGCCTTACCTCCAACAGGGAAGGGTTTTGTTCATCTAGTGTCTAGCTGTCTCATTCTGCACACAAATAGCAGAAATGCAACTCCAAGCTTGGCCTGGTATGAACTAGGTCCACTCTGTTTGCTTCTGTAGAGCTTGGCCAACTTGGGCTAGAGGGAATAAGTCTCTTGAGCAAAGACTCCTATTGCCAACTGCTGTTTTATCTTTTTTACAGAGAGTTTTTAGGGACTAGCAGCCAGGCTATCTGCAGGGAGGGTAAAGATGAAGCATTCCTGGGCTTGAGGTACTTGTGAACATGACCTCATTGTGCTTTACAGACAGAAATAAAAGGCTTTAGTCCTAAAATCTGCACTTATAACAGTTTTAAGCATGCAAATGTAGGAAGGTGACAATGCAGGGGACACTTTTTAAAGTCCTGGACTCTCTAAGCTTTTCATGTTCCAATATAAGCTCAAAGAGTAGCTCCCAGGTTAAGCACAGGATGGTGTGTGTGATTGGAACAGATAGTATCATAAAAACCCTAATGCTGGAGGAAGAGGCAAGGGAACAAATTCCCCCCTTGGTTTGCTGCAGCCTCAGTGGCTCTTCAGCCCCTGCTCAAACCTTCAGCCAGGGCTGGTGTGTTTTTGTAACCCACTAAGTCTCCCTTTTGCAAGTGTGGGGTCGCAGACTGCTGGGTTATTCATGTTAAAAGCTGGACCACAAAGCTCTTCCATAAAAGTCCACCAGACAGACACATTAACCCCTGTAATCCCTTCCTGCAGTGTACATGACGCCACCTAGATTTATTAATTAAATGCTGGTATCCGGCGGCCACTGTCAATTAAGTGTTTCCTTGTAATGTGCATAACGAGGGCTCATTCATTAACAAATGTTTCCATTACATTTAAGGCTGTGAGTCTCTCTGAAGATTTCTCTTCCCCAGTAAAGAGCTGCAGGATCTGTTGGGGCTGGAGATGATGTGAGGGGTTAGGAGAGGGAGAGACAAATAAAAGAGCTGCTGCTAAATTGAACAATTAATAATAAATAATAATGCATGTAGGGACTGCATCTTGGTCCATGCAACTGAAATGAGGCAATGGTGCAACTGTGCTGGGGTTGGAATAGAGGGGAAAGTAGAAAGGGATGTTACCATAACTGCCTGGTATCTCCTTGATCTTAATTCTGTTTGCCAATGTCCCTTTCTTACATGCTCTTCTTGAGGGAGGGAGTAGAAGCAATAGGATTTTTAATTCTGCAGGGATTTTTCAGAATAGGACTAGCTTAAAATCCCTCTAGACAACATCAATAATAGTTTGGCCAAATGGCTAAAAATGTGAGGCCTGAAGTGTTGTAAGTCATTGCAAGACTAGCAAGGCTGGCATCAAGTCATGTTGCTGGAAATGTATTGTCAGAAAAACTCTAACCTGGCTTCTGAGAAACTGAAAGGCTGAAAGTTTTATTTAAAAAAGGCCCAAGATGCTGCTTTTATGCAATGTCTGTAATACTAAAATAATGAAGCTTTTAAATGACTCTTTATAAAGACCCAAAATGATTTCTAGATCATAGTTTTTGGCAAAACTGATCTAATAGAATAATTAACTCACTCTGAATCTTCCAGAAGGTTTTTCCAACAGCTACCTCAGGAGAAAGAGGTCAAGAACTGCCTTAATCCACAGCTCTTAGTAAGTGTCTGCCAGTTGTGCTCAAGCAGCTGTTGGGCGGTAGAGCTTCAGTTCCCTCTTCTGGCAAAATGTTCAGCTGCAAGTCCTGTTTGGAAGTGGGTTGGTATATTCAATTAGTCAGAGATTTGGTTAGTGACCCTTGTGAGTCATGCTTAAAGCTAAGTATGTCAGGAGAGTGACAAAATCTGCATGCCAGGAAGCAAACATGACACCTATCTGCAAATAACTTTGAAATAGCCAGAGGAATGAAAGAATTCACTGGCTAGCCTAACCCTAGCAATATTGGCACTGCAGTAGTGTTGTATATTTGTATGATTATCTTAAAGAACTTCAAGACTTCCTCTAGGAGGAGCAAGTGAAGCTTATTTAGAATTTATTCAGCTTATTTTGGAAGAATTTTTTTAGGTTCTTTACAAAAGCCTGGCTGTTGCAGAGGGCAGTGGAAAAGCTTGGGAAGTTGCAGGGGGTGTCTGTGGTCTCTGCTTACCCTGTGCTGGCTGCTGGACCAGACTGCTGCGTGCCACTGTCGGGGAATGGGGTCTGCAGCAAATCCTGCCCAAATCCCTCAGCGGAGAGGCGAGTCAGATGTTCCCTGCGGGCAGACGGGAGGGAATGAGCTGTTAGCGTCGAGCACATGGAAACGGCGACCTTAGCAAATCAAAAGCACTGGGAAAAAACGGCCAGGGCCATCTGGTCACCTCGGAGCGAGCTCGGGAGCGCGCGGGCACTACCCGAGGCAGCCAGGATGCTCCTCCTTCCCCACGCATTCCTGGGACATTTCTAATCATAACTGTGAACGGCATCCCGCAGGGCCTTCCTGGGATCAGGTTCCCCTCGGCAGATGCCCCATCCAGGGTTTGGAAGCAGCGGAGTGTGTTTAAAATCAGTTCTAACACTGAGCTAGTACCCTCAGAGCTGCCATCTCATGCTGCGCCTGTTAATGACTAAGTTTCTGCTAAAATCAAATTTAGGCTTTCAGCATATTGTTAGATCCATTCAAAGCAGCATTTTCAGGGAGCCAGGAAAGCCAAGCAAGGATGGAAAGACTTATTCCTTGTCCTTTCTTTGATTCTCTTGTCAGTGACACATGGATAGAATCAATTATGAAGAGCAGAAAGTAGAAGCTTTCAGAAGCCCACTATTTTCCTTTTTTTAGTGCTGACATGTTCACACAACTGAAAACTGACTGAAGCGATAACAAGTAACGCGGCACATGGCCTTGTCTGCTATCATGCATTCCTATCTGACTATCTAATCTAAGATGCTTTTAAAGGGGCTATCATCAAAATAGCCAAGAGCTGCCACAGGATCTAATTACTAATCTGCAGGAAGAAACACTGGCTTTGCTGCAAAGTTGGAATGAAAGAGCTGAAACGCTAAATCTTTATGGAGCAGAGGGGAAGAAGGCTGCAAAGCATATAGTATGAAATATAAAACGCATGCTTTTCTGTGAGCACTAGATGCATGATGCAATGCAAAGCTATTGTACTATCAGAAACCACAGGATTGTTTTACACTGCACGAGACCATGAGTCATGAAAAATGTGCTGTTCCACGTCCAAAAAATGCTTTATATTGGTCAATGTTATTTGTCTTTCATTAGCTTTATGGTTGACTCTTGAGCACATCCCTGCAGAATCTGCATGTGCTGCAAGCACCCCTGGCCTTGCTATTGCAGCATCCCCAGACTGTACATCAGTATTTTGTATTTCATGTGGGGAGGAAGGGAGGCAGAGATGAGCCGTGAGAAATAGCTAGGGATATTTCTCTCAAATTTCTCCTCAAAGAAGTTATTGAATTACATGAGGTTCATAGTAGCATGGTGTTATATAGACTTTGTTGCTTCCTGGATAAAAGAGGGGAAAGGAGAATGGGAAGTGAGGCTGGGATTAATCTTTAATGAGTTTTATAGAAAGCATCTTGTCTAATTTCTGCTATCTCCTTTCTTCCCTAAGTTACTACATGTCTCTTATTTGGTTTCTATAACTGGCTGGGCACAGTCTGATCCACATTTTTGGGTGGATCTAGCCAGTTTGTAGCTGAGCATTGCAGCAAAAATTATAACCAACTTTATCATCACAGAAATTAAATTCTCATATTGTACTAGTGTGTTTCCATCCTAATGGATATGGACAAGGCTGCCCAGTCCTTCTCCCTGCTGGACTTGCCCTCCCAACCAAGCAGTAACTGCATTCACGGAAGCACAGCAGGTACCTTAGTTATCCTGATGCCTCAAGCCAGATGCCCTTGAACTGCTCTGGTTAGTGATTTGGAGCCGAAACAGCATCTGCTGAAAAGCATCTGCACAGTTTTGATTTGATGGCCCCCTGGAGCAGTGCCACTAGAAAAGAAAAGATTTTTTTTCTAATTTGAATGTATTCAGCTTTAATTTAAGTGTTGATTTAAAGTGCTTGGTGTTTGATTTCTACTATTATAACTTACAGTAACTACTTTGGTTTTGTGAGAGTTAGCTGTGTGCATTTAGGATGTTTTTAAAAGCTACTTTGCAGTCTTGCATGTATTTCCTTACTGAAAATCCACTTTAAAATGTTTGACTTTGCTCCCCAGCCTGGCTAGCCTGGTGTTAGTGAAGGTGCTTCTGTCCTGCCAGGCTTCACCACCAGCGCCTGCTCCAGAGGGATGTGGATCCAGCCATTGGATACAGGTAGATTGAGCGGTGCCAAGTGCCACCTCATCCCTTGCTGCAGCTGTGGCCTTGTCACAGAAGGCCACCAGGTGGCAATCCTGCAGAGCTGAGTAGGGAGCATCTCCAGGCAAGGAAATGTGAGGAAAAGGGAAGAGCAAGATCAGAGTTTGTCTGAATTTAGGCTGAGCACCTGTACCAGGACAGGCCAAACCATCTCTGCATGACCTCTTTTCTCATTTCTATTTTCAATTCTAGTGTTATTACTCCTATAGCTGCTTTGATTGTCCCACTTGCAGCATCCTTCTGCACACTGTTGGCACCTGTGTTGCACAAGAGTGAGTCCAGCTTTGGAGCCCTAAAATGTTCATCTGGCACCAAGGGGAGCTGCAATAGCAGGACTGGGATGGAGTGTCAGGCAGCCCAGGAACAGCAGGGGGAAGTATCAGGCTGTAAGTAAGAACTGCCAAGAGAAATTCCCTGCCTGGTGCTTCTGGAGTTCCCTTGGGTTTGTCTCCCACTCCCCTTTCCTACTATGGGGGAGAGTGGGCCCTGAAGGGAAGTAGATATAAGGGAGAAAATGGTTTTCCAGGGTTTTTTGTGCCCTGGTTGACTGCACAGCCATGCACATCTGAGGTCTTGGAAGGCGCCGCTCACCAGAGGCTTTGGCCATTTGGGTTGCACTTGTGAGTGATGCTGACATGATCCCCTTGACCCGAGTGCATGGGAAATGGCAGGGAGAAAGGCAGTTTTGTCACATGCATCCCTGGAACAGGATGTAGCTCTCACCCCAGCCAGTGCCTGGGTGCTCACAGCAGCCAGCGGTTGGGACACATCTGGAACCATTTACAGCAGCATCTGGAAGCTGTCATGAGCAGCAGCAAGACACAGTTGTTTAATTATTCTGGGTCCATATCCTTCGCCACTGTGAAGCTGTCAGTGGCTGTTCAACCTCTTGGCACGGGTCCCAGCCCACTATCCCTGCATGCTACTGGTCACATCCAACTCCTGGGAGGGTCCATAAAGCATCAGCTTTACCTCAAGCACTGCCCTGATGTGTCCAGCTTGAGCAAATGACTGGGAAATTCCCTGTTATAGCAAGAATGAAATAAAAAGGTCTGGATTACTCGGAGCTAATATTCCCTCTTGGTTGCCCTACCAGGCACAAATGTGGATTTCATTCCAGCAGCATCAATTTGTTCTCTGCAGGGGAGTCCATCAAGAAACCAATTTGCAGCAGCTGTATGGTTAAATTCAGCATTAACTTCTGATATCTCCTTGAAGAGGAAAGGACTTGGCATGTAAGCAGGACAGATTACTACTTTCCTTCTATATCCTTGGTACCCCATGTCCTTATAAACACAGAGCAAAAGGGGTTCTCATGGGAAAATATTGCTTCTGTGTTCCTGTTACCTTGCTCCTCCTGGGAGGTGAAGGAGTTAAGCAGACTGTACTGAGCATTTTCCTTGTGGTGCAAAGGGGGAGACTAAGGAGTCTTGTTATCCCAGTGCTGAACTTCCTCTGGAATCATTTGCATCTTCCCTTTCCGCCTCCAGCAATGCCTTGGAGGTCAGTGCCTTGACCCAGGAGCGATGGGATTAGAGGAGGAGGGAGGCTGATGCTCAGTCAACTGCTTCCGAGTGGGGTGGAGAGCTCTGGTGCTAAGAAAGCACTGAAACATGAGAAAAATGGCATAAAAATAACAGACTAAACAGACCGTTGAGAAGTTCAGGGAGAGGAGGGGACAGGAAAGGGCAGGAGATCCTCAGGGACAGAGGGTCCTGATGCAAGAGCTGCTCCAAGGGTGCAAACTGGACATAAACATGCAGTGAAGGGATAGAGGAATCTTCAAATCAGGACCAGATTCCAAAAGAGCCATCTAAGAGTTCAGCTCACGCTGCACTGAGCAGCCAGATGGCTGCGTATCCCAGAGATGCCGCTGGGAAAGGAAGTGGAGAGGGAAAGAGGGGGAGTGCAGGGTCACTTACACATGACTCTCCCATTCCCAGTGAAAGAGGAAAAGGAAATGCAGATTAAGAGAGGTCCTCACGGGCTGAGCCAGTGCAGGCACAGGGGGCCAAGGCAGCAGAGGAATGTCTTTCAACCTCTCCTGCTTGCATATTTTTCTTGTCCTCCTTTCTCATCCTTTCCAAGTGTTTCAGCCCACTCCTTCCTTATTTGCTTTGCACATCTTCCCGTTTGAGTCTCCTCTTTTCCAAGCCCCAGCATTCCCCCAAATCCACAGGATCTCCCCAGGAGAGATCCATCTTCCCTGTGAAAAAGATCCTGCGTTTTTGGCATTTTCGCCCATCCTCCCTTGCCAAGTTGGAGAGAGGGAGTCCTCAGATGAAACCAGGAATGAGCAGTAGTTAAACTACAGGTCCTAGCAGGCACTAGGCAGCTTATACGGGCTGTGATTAATTTTGAATTAAGCAGAGTGTTTTATTTCAATAGGATTCATTTAAAATATTTTCCTGCTCTTCTTACTCTAACTAGCTAATAACTTAAATTGCTCTGTGCAAGTTTAGATAAATATGGAGTTAGCAGTTTCTTCCATAGGACAGATAAATACATACTATTTTGTGTGCCAGCTCCAAAATCAGTTGCCCTACTAAACAGACTGGACTTCCCATACCAGGACAAACTGTTGTGGGAAATACTGTGAATTTAGGGTTGTGTCAGTTGGTTCAATCAGAATACCTTGCTGTTCTTGGTCCTTGCAGCTCTCATGATTGTGAGAATTCACCTACCTCTTCTGTGTCTTGACTCCCTCTGTAGTGAAATGGGAAGGATGCTTGCATCCCCGTAATTTTGGGTTGAAAACATGAAATCTGTTGAAAGAAACAGAATTAGGTGAATCGGATGCTATTAGTGTCTTCTCTAAGGAGGGCTTAAAGGCCCCAGCACCCTAGGCAGCCAGGAAAGAGAGGGACATCACTGAAATCAACTTTTTTTTTCCTGCTTTTTTTTTGTGTCTTGATCTGTAGGTGTTGTGCTGAANGCTTTTTTTCTGTTTTTTTTTTTCTGTCTTGATCTGTAGGTGTTGTGCTGAATTTGGAGTTTTTTTTAATCCTATTACCTTAGGATGGCAAAGCAAGTCCACCTTGAAGGCAAGGCTACTCCGAGCCCTTTAATGCGCACATCCCTGACTGGATACCCTCCTTGGAGCAGGTCCTGCAGAGGGAATTCCCTGCAGCAAAGGCAGCAGCTGAGAGGGACAGAAGTCTAGCAGCCTCTTTTGTTCCTTTCGGCGAGGATGCAAGACGGCGACGGCGGCTCTGCTATTTTTGGAGATGGTTCCCGAGCACCTCTGCTGACCTGAAATGATTTTGCCAGACTGCACTGAGGTCCCTCCAAAGGGACAGGAGGAGCTATTGGGAATTAACAGCGTAGGAGCTGCATGGTGTTATCACAGGGAATGCCCAGGGGATTCCTGGAGAAAACGGTACCCAAAGCCATTCCTTGGGGCATTCTCTGCTGGCTGTACCTGGGCCAACAAACCTGTTTCTACCTGGGGCAAGGAAGTGAAGATATTAGAGAATTAAGAGACATAACAGGCAAGTGGCATTTTATTTTCCTGATTAACTTATTGGGAAGCAAATGATGCTAATGTGATCTCTCAAAGCTTTTAAGAAAACACTATATGCAGGAAAGGGAAAGAGGAGCAGCCACAAAGGTTGCTTTTCTCTGTTCTGTATGCAGGCTGTGTTAGGGCAAATAAGGTATCTTTTCATCTACGCTTTTTATTTTTAGCAGCGATGTTTGTAGATTTATTTCCCTTCTGCGTGTCTACCTTTGCAAGGAGATTAAAGTCTTCCACAAGGAATATCCTAGTCATTCTCTCCCTGGGTGCTTAAATGACGGGGTGTTGTACTTGAAGTCAGCGTTTTCAGAGCTGTCGGCTTTCATCCTTGCTTTGGATCTCCGTTTGAGACGCTGCTGAGTAAGCAGGGAAAAGAGAGCCGAGAAGGGGGAGGCTTGAGCAAGAAGGTGGCAATGGGCTCTTGCAAAACCTTGCAAACTGGACCCCTCTCATACTGAGATGCCAGAGCTGCAGGTCACAATACCATTACCTCAACAGCAGGAATATTAGGGAAAAATAATAATTTTATGGGTGAGATGCTAAAGCAGATCCTGTAACTTTATATACCATCCTTATTAGCTTGCTCTGATAATTCATCTGTAGGATAATAATTTGCTTTTTTGCAGGTGAAGATATGTGCTCCTTTGGTGTCTCGCATGACCCACAGAGCATTGTCCTCAGTGGGACTGGCATCTTAGCTGTCTCTCTAAACATTCCTGCAATGGGAAGATTAATTGTAGGGGATGCAGCCTGGAGCATGAAATTTGGCCATAATTGTATCATTTGCACTGAGCAGACAGTGCTTCTGGCACCTCAGAGCACAAGGCTCAGATTCCAGATCCCCTGGAGCAACAGAAATTGAAACACGCTGTCCAGAAAGATTTAATGAAACAGTCTTTCATGCACGGAGATGGGCAGCCAGGCTTTCCAAGGGGATTTGCTTTAACTTCATGCCCAGGCCTGCACTGGAAGCCAGAACTCCGTACCTCTTTGCCAATAATTATTGCAGACTCAGGCTGCACCATCAGTATACAGGCATTTTTAACAGCATCCCTGTTTGAGTCTCCCTTAATGAAGTATAGGGTATTTTTATGAGCGGTCTCTGTTTTGCAGAAACCTCTTGGATTCCCAGTTGTGCTCCACATCCCTGCAGTGCCAGTGCCAGTATAAACACATACATACCAGCAAAAGTCTTTCCCCAAGGAAGTTTGTGACGGGAGTTGCTGAATTCTCTTAGTGTCAGCACACAAAAAGGTCCTACAGCTTCAAAAATAATTCCTGCTGTCAAGTGTCCAACTTCAGGGTATTCCATGCTCTGGAAGCAAATAAAACATCCTCAAGCCAGTTCCCACAAAATTAAGCTTTGTTCTGGAAAGCAGGTGCAGATCTTGTCCTTGTGACTAGCACAAGATTTTGTGCTGTGATCTGAAATATATCGCAGATCCAACTAGCCTGCAAATTCCTTATTTTGCAGTGAAACTAAATTGTCTCTACCCTGCCAGTAGCTGGAAGCATTGCTGTTATAACTAATAATCATCCTTTGTACATATGTAGCATCTTTCATTCATGAGTCTCAAAGCACTTAATAAGCAACAATTAATTAACCCTGTAACATCTTACTGCTGTAATTAAGGTATCTATATAAGGAATAATTGCACCACAAGTGATTCCGGATCCAGTCATTTCATCAAAATGCAGCAGATATGTCACAGTGGTTTGCAGTGCAATGCAAGAATTAGCAGCAGCTTTAGAAAGGCCCAGAAAAGTTCTTTATTAGGCCATGAAGAGGAATTTAGGAAAGCAGAGTGTAAATAAGTTGTAAATGTTGTGGGATTTCTGGACAATGTGATTTATCACCTCTCACTTATGAGTTTCCTAATTGCCGGAATAATTTTGTTCATCACATATGTGTTTACTTAAAAGTACTCTCTAGGATTGCCATAGAAACACTGCTGTACAACACTGCAGAAATCCTCTAGTCTAGCAAATCCTTAATTTGCAACTCCAGAGCACAAAGTTTCCGGCTCAGTTCAACAAGACCCTCAAAAAGGAGGCAAATGATTTTGGGTGTCCCACTGATGCCTTTAAATAGCTTTGAGAATCTCAGGTTAAAAAAGGAAACAGCAGCAATGAGCATTTTAAAGTGCTATTAAATGCAGGCTTTTGGGTATTACATTTGCATGCACAGGGTTTTAAGCAGACAACCAGCATCGCCAGGCACTCATAAAAGCCCCTTAATGTCAAAGTGTTTATTAGACACACTCTGCAGCCTGGTTTGGGTGATACTTTGTGTCTCATCACTTTGGCTGCCTGTCTGCTTTTCCTAGTGCTGCATTAGCTTCTTGCCTACCCATTTGTACCTCCTTTTCAGTGAGAGCTGTCCTATCTTTCCATGCAATTCTGGCATTTTATTCCAAGACCAAGGAAAGGAGAATTTGTTCCTTCAAAGAGCTTTCAGCTGCACACAGTGCTTTAAGGCAGCTGCTCAGATTTATATAATCTGACAGCTTAAAGGTGGAAGAGTAATACTAATGGCGAGAATTGCCATGTATGCAGCAGTTCTCAAAGCATTGCTGTGCTCTTCATCAATGTTAATTAAGGCTTAAACCACAGCCAGTGTTTTTGTAAATAGGGAATCTTAAGCATGCAGAGGGTTAAAGGATGTGCAAGAAGTCACGAGGGTCAGGAAGACATTTGGGAGCAGAGATCAGACATCCAACCAGTTAGGTTAGGCCCTAATTTTGCCCTGGCCCTTTCCACTATGCAATTAAATTGCTCTTGCAGGTGCTGGCTTACAAGAGAGGCTGGATTTTTGTTCACCATTGCTGCTGTTCTCTCTTTCCAAGCCCACATTTAGACACAGTCAGGCCGGCTCCATACCCAACGCTGCAGAGATGCTCTAAAGTAGTGCTAGGAATGCTAAAACTTGCAAAAGCACCCCAGGATCTGAACCACAGCAACACATTACTGTTGATTTGGAGAGATTTGGCATTGCTAGGCAACAAGCACATAGCAGTAGGGATCAATATCTCACCAGGTATACAATTTGACATGGTTTTATTGAAGCCAGTGACTCTACCAATTTAAACCAGCCGAAGCTGTGGTAGCAAGACAGAAAGGAAGTCTTTAACACGCACAAGAACACCATGATCTGGAATTTAATCAAAATAGGGAGACGTGTATCTTGCTTCCCCATTTAAGCCGATCTTTGGAAGAGGTCCAAACAAGACGGGGGGCGAGATTCTTCCCACACACCCACTGCTTCTGCCTGAATAAAACTGAGCCAGGTTATTTCTAACACAGGTTATTTCTCTGTGCTGTACAAGGAGCAGAGTCAGCCCCGGATGTGCTTGGAGAACCTGAAAGGCGACACTGTGAGAGTGACAACGGCTACGGGCAGTAGCAGCGTTAACCCAAGGTTCCTCTGGAATAGGAAGCCAATGAGTAGCATAAAATGTGCTGTTAATGACATCTCCAAACCACCAAACCTTGTATGAGTCTCACCTCGGTCAGCAGATCTGCAGGGCTTGGTTTAGGCTGCCAACCGCTCCGCAGCCTTCGTGGCAGCAGCGTTCAGCTATGGAGAAACACGTCCAGCCAGCATTTATCCCGCTGTTAGGAGACATCCACGTCTTGCTTAAATTCATCGGACAGCTTGTGCCTGCTAAGGAACATTTGACATGGCAGCACTCTGTCAAACACCTCCGAGATGGCCTTTTCTGTCCTGAACTGATGTGAAAAACATCCAAGGGGCACTCTAGCTTGGTGCGATGTCAAGGGAAACGCAGCTGATCTACCTGCAGGTTAAAAAAGCCTGCAGTGCTGGGCAGAAACAGGCCCGAATTTCTGAGGTCCTAACAAAATTTATACAGCAGAGACTGTCTAACAACAGGAGGTGGGTTTCTTGCTGCAGAAAAGACCGCACCGAAGGAGAATTCTCTTCTGTCCCAATGCAAAGGAGCCTCCAAACTCAACCCAACTGCCTTGCAGTGAGGGCACTGGGGACACAGGAGCTGTGTCAAAACTGGAGTAAAAACGGAGTTTAGAAAAGGAGACAGGGCAAGTCAGAGCAATCAGTAGCATGCCAGTCAAATCAGCCATGCATTCACCTATGGAGAAGAAAAGGAAAATTTCTGCCTTGGATTGGGTCATCTTCCTTGATAAAGTTTATTTAGAGCTTCTTTAACTTATGGAGCAAAAGCTTTCTGGCTAGAACATGTTCTTGAGCAGCTCCACTAAGAAGCCAGATGGAAATATGTACTTGTTAAAGAAACAAGCCATAGTAGAATATTTCAGGAGAGAAGGCTGCAAACACCTCGGTGTCAGATAGATTCATTATGCAACCTTAAGCATAGCTTGATTTACCTTAAAAATTGAGACTACTGAGACCTTTGAGTTTGTATTTAATCTCCTAAACTTCTCTCTGAGGGTAAAGAAAAACAACAGGACTTAATTTGTCACTGTATC
Organism: Crypturellus undulatus; assembly: GCA_013389825.1. Classification (NCBI taxonomy): domain Eukaryota; kingdom Metazoa; phylum Chordata; class Aves; order Tinamiformes; family Tinamidae; genus Crypturellus; species Crypturellus undulatus. The sequence goes on from VWPW01007494.1 coordinate 53,258, forward strand.
TCTTAATGTCCTCAGATAGAAGATCCTCACGCTTATAAACTGCCTGTTATGTGAAATCATGGGGATAAGAATCTGTTTATTTTGTGTCAAGCACCTAATGTACTGAAGAACTAATAGATTGACCACTGTCAGCAAGTACCAATATTACGACGGGTTCATTCTTTACCTAGAGAGACCCAACTTTTATTTTGGAAAATAAAAATCTGAAAGAAAGATGCCTCAGCTAAGGAAAGGCGGGGAAGTGCTTCTGCAGCATTAGTTCTGCATGACAATTGAAAGAAGGTTTCTTCAGGGGCTCGTGGATTAATATGTAAAAGAGTAGATATGAAAATAAATATGCAACATGGGGTATTCTTCTCTCAGTTTGCTCCACGTTGGTGTGGAGAACCCGCTTTGTTAGCAATGCTCTTGTTTAAATGGCTTGATAAATTGGATTCCTTTGATGCTGTTTGCTCCTGCCTTCCTTAATCTCTCTTAATCATCATAATGATTTTTTTTTTAGGCTGCAATGCATCTGACCTACTTCCACATTCCCCCCATCATGCTGTTCTTTTCAATCTGCATTCTCTGTGAAATATCTGTAATTTTTCCTCCTCTTTTTCCCCATTAAAAAGCAACCATTAAGAATGTGTTAAGAAAAAAAAGAAAATAAAAAGGAAGATGATCCTCAGGCAAACCAGGAGCTGTTTTGATTCTCTCTTCCCAGTGAATGCTGGAAACCTGGTGCTTGGATTCTGCCCTTTTAACCAGCTCAGGCATCAACTTTAATCAGTCCCAAGGTACTGCTCGTCTGCATGGAATTGGCTGAAGTTTTTGAAGCGCAAGGCTCTGACAGAGATGTACAAATTGCAAGTTCTGGTTTTAAATTGTTATCATCCCAGAAAAAAATAAAAAGCAGGATTGAAAATAAAATAAAAAAAGAAAAATAACCCCACAGGTTTGAAATAGGGATGTAAAGAAAATAATTAGTTTTAAACAGTGGCAGATGTATCACTTCAGACAAATTAGACACTGTCCATCCTGGACTCTGTCGGAGGCAGAAGGACAGTCCAGGGATTAGGGTTTTAATAAAGAATTTAGCGTCACAGATTACAGTCCCTGCCCCACCACAGCCTGTGTGTGCAGCCTTGTCCCTTTATAAAACAGGGCTAATGCTTTTTCCCTTCTCTCAGCAATACTGTAGGAGCAGAAACACTGCATATTGCCAGGCAGCTATGGCTAGATACAATTTAAGATAAGTAATTGCTGAATAGGATCTTGGGCACCAAACACGGGAGCTTTGTGGACATGTAAACTGAAGTCCAGAGTCCCTCTCCTGCGCCCAGGGCGCCTCTATTTTTGCAAGTGAATTCACCACAGACTCTCTTCTCATCCTGAAATACCCCATGTAGCTGCAGCTCTGCACAGGCCTCGACAGGCCTTGATCTGAGCAGGGAAATGCTTCAGCTCACGTGCAAACTCCAGCGTAACGCAGAAAGGAGGAGCAGTCTCAGGTAAGATCTGCAGTCACCGTAGCTGCTCTTTCAGCTACCTCTTATTTGGTTTTTATCTGATTCTTTGGTGCTGTGGCAACTGGTACCATGCAAACCCAGCGAGTGCAGCTGGTTGCATGCAAACCACTTCCAAACACATGAAGGTGCTGGCGTGGAGCATGGAAAACCTGGACAAGACTTGGAAAAAGATAAATCAACAGGTCTAGCTGCAGTTGTGTGTGTCTCCGCTTGTTGACTGATCACTTCTGAAGCCGTATTCCCCATTTGCTGCAGCTTGACGGGGGAAAAAGGAGAAGCAGGGCCCACGTTCAGGGAACAAAATGTTCAGAGCCAAGTAAGCAAAGACAAAAGGACCACAGGAATCAAAGGGTGTTGTATCTGGTTCAGGAACAGACAAGGCAGTTAGAAAAATAGTCTCAAAAGAAAATGGCAATAAATGGCAGGTGCCATAGTAGCTAGAGAGCTAAGAAACAAGGATATTTCCTGCACAATAAAGCAAGGAGCATTACAGTAAAAGGAGAAAACAGGAAAAAATCATCCTCAGTGGGTGCACTGTATTCTTTTTTAATGCTTCAGTGCCACCCAGCAAGGCACCCTAATACAGTAGCACCGAAGGCAGCACAGACTCACCTGTGAGCTGCTGTTCAGGGCATCTCTCCCTGGAAGACACGACTTTCTCCCCCTGCCCTCCATATCTCGCATGTGATGAATTTGCTGGGTGTCATCCCTAGCACTTCAACACTGCCAAAATCACCATCTTAACCAAGAGTGTTTGCAGCCTTGTCATACCTTGTAGCGACAGAAGAGCTTTATCCCAGGGCCATTCTCCTTGCAATGTGCATCCGGAGGATTAGAGATCTCATTCCCACTGGCTATCTCACACTTGTCAGAACAACAGTGCAAAACTCCCCTAGAAATGAGAAAAGAAAGACTCTTAGAATAAGAAGGCTTAAAAAAAAAAAAATAAAAGGCAGCTCTGCTTCACAGGCATATAGGTCTAATAGCTAATTACCATGCTAAGTCATGGAATCTGAAGATAAAAAAAAATTAGCTATCCCCAGAAGACGCATGATCTAATAAATGTTCACAGCAAATCTGACTCCTGAATCTGCGGCTCGCTGAGATAATGAAGAATGATGCAGTCCGAGCCAAATACCTTCTCTGTTGCGGATGCAAAGCTGCTCAGTGTTGTAGGGGGCTGTTGCCACCGGCAGCAAGGGACCCAGGGGGTGACAGTCACACAGAGGTGACAGTCCAGCCCCCTCGAGAGCCTATGTGATTTCTACCATTGATGGCAGCGCTGGTTTAAATGCTTATAAAATAGTTCAGCAAGACTTTTAACCTAAGTTCTGGCAAAGTAAGTCCTGAGCTTGCCCACAGGCTTCAGCTTTATAGTTCTGCAGTCCTTGTTAATATCTACAGGGCTCAAAAGTCCACTGAAGACTACCCGTAAGGGCGTAGAGTAGGTGATACTTTGAAGCATTTCATTTCCAGGATCATTTTTACAGAATAACTTGTTTGCTTAAAAAACTTTTAACAGATACTTCTGCAAAAGATGGCTGAGCTAGATCGTGTACAAAATATATGATGCAAACCTATGAAATACCTGATTTTTCTCCTACTTTCATCAGTTTACATCTGGGACACCCAAATGCTAGAAGACTTGAATATCTTTTCTAAAAATAGCCGCATCTATTTATAGATGTTTTCATTCTCCACGTAAATATGCAACAGTAATTCCTGTCTTGCGCTGAGCAAAAATGTAACACCAGGAAAATGCGGGATATCTGGCACTTCTTGCAGGATGCTTGTCCAGTTTGTCTCATTGCTCCTCAGACCCGATCCAAGTGGATAACTTCGGATACCACGTGGATGTGCTGCCTTCCAGGCTGCTGGCGGATGTCCCCGAGCCCAACAGCGCTACAAGGTTTTACGCCCATGTCCTTCCCAACTCCTACGGTTGATGGGCTGATTCCAAAGCCCAGGAGGATTTCTCCATAGGAAATAACAATGCATGTGCTGGAGATAATACACAGACCTCTTACACAGGGTTAGGAAGGTGCAAAAATGCATAGGATGGGACCCTGCTCGCACGCTGCACTGGCTGGGATCACTCTCCAATCTCTCTTTTGAGACGGAGCAGTTTGGGTGTCTCCCAAGGAGGCTAAATAGTTTTTTTTTTTGCTATATAGTTGAAATTAAAAGGTTCATTAAAAGGATGATGTCCGTTATTTTGATGCTGTGGTTGTTCTGGTTCTTAGGGCACCCCATCCCACATTGCACAAGGCACTGTTGCAGCTCCCTGCATCCCCCTTGCAGCCTCCCTGCTTGGTGCAATTGCTACCATGTGGTCTCATTGCAGCGTGTCCTGTACGCTCCTTGAAGCCCCATTCCCACCCTGTGCCTGCCCGGATCCGTGCACTCCCCAGCCCTCTTGTACCTGCGTTGCTCCGTTCACCCTCCTCAACCCCATTCCCATGCTGTGCATCCCTGAGCCTTGCTGCATCCCTGCAGCTCCATGCATGGCTGTGCTCTGTGCATCCCCTTGTCCGATTGCATCCCTGCAGCTCCATGCATTGCCATGCTCCATGCATCCCCTAGCCTTTCTGCTGCTCCATGCATGGCCATACTCCATAGATCCCCTTGCCCCATTGCATCCCTGCTGCTCCATGCATTGCCATGCTTTGTGCATCCCCCTGTCTTGCTGCATCCCTGCAGCTCCATGCATGGCTGTGTTCTGTGCATCCCCTTGTCCCATTGCATCCCTGCAGCTCCATGCACAACCATGCTTTGCGCATCCCCCAGCCTTCCTGCAGCTCCATGCACGGCCGTGCTTTGTGCATCTCCCAGCCTTCCTGCAGCTCCATGCATGGCCATGCTCCATGCATCCCCTTGCCCCACTGCATCCCTGTTGCTCCATGCATGGCTGTGCTGCATGCTTCCCCCTCCAGCTCCATGCAATGCCATGCAATGTGCACCCCGCTACCTTGCCGCATTTCCCCTCCAGCTCCATGCACCGCCGTGCAGTGTGCGCCCCCCTGCCTTGCTGCACCCCTGCAGCTCCATGCACCGCCGTGCCGTGTGCACCCCCCTGCCTTGCTGCACCCCTGCAGCTCCATGCACCGCCGTGCCGTGTGCACCCCCCTGCCTTGCTGCACCCCTGCAGCTCCATGCACCGCCGTGCCGTGTGCACCCCCCTGCCTTGCTGCATCCCTGCAGCTCCATGCACCGCCGTGCTCCGTGCATGCCCCTTGCCCCGTTGCACCCCGCTTTTCCACGCAGCCCTCCGCCCCGTTGCACCTCCCCTTTCCATGCATCCCTTTCCCCGTTGCACCTCCCTTTTCCACGCACCCCTGCCCCATTGCACCCTCCTCCTGCACGCACCCCCCCGCCGGCCCCACGGCGTTTTCCCGCCCTCCCGGCCCCTCCGCGCCCGCGCGGCCCCTCACCCGGCGTCGGGGCGGAGCCGGCGGCAACGCGCATGGGCGGCC
>VWPW01007495.1:0-17303 GCA_013389825.1 Crypturellus undulatus
ATCTGGCCATTTTCTATCAGACTGATGTGACTAACTAGCTTGAAGACTACAGTATGGAAAAACCTACTGAGACAAATGTGCACACAGCAGCTGGCCAGGCATTAATGTCATTGCTCTGTGCATGAGTAGAGGACTTCTGTCCTGAAGAGTCCACTCCGTTCTACAGCTTTAGGTCTATGGCTTCAAGAAATTGAGTGCATAACTTGCATTCTTACATTTAAATTCTACAGCATATTCACAATGTCAGTTTTTGCCTAAAGGTGTAACTTTTGCCCAAACATTTCCAATGAAAAGTATTTCAAAGTATTACAGTACTAAAAAGCAGCCTTTAACTAATATTAATAGCTTATTTCCTTCAAAGTTCTATTTTTAGTAAAAGTGGTAAAAGACTTTGGGTACAGAAAATACAATAAATAACTTCTATGCCAAATACCATTTACTTGAAATCAATAGACAGTAGATTAAATGCATCCTAAAGTGAAATGGCATCCTTAAAACTACAAGAATGTTTCCTCAGAGTACAGACTTTGATTGCAGTAGAGAGAAAAGGGCGCTTTTTTTCTATTTTCTTTATTTAAATAGACTGCACTATTTATTCAAACAGAATCAAAACAAGAAACTCCTACCTGGGAGGCAGAGCCATCGGCGGCCCCCATCTGAGAGTCGCTATCAGGATTGTTACCGGGGCCCTGAATACTCAGTGCACTATTTCCTCCTGGAAATTCATCTCCTCGTACTGAATGGATGAGATCATTCAAGTATTTGTAATACAGGTTGCTGGATAAGAAGCCAGGTAGAAAAACCTGAGAGACAGAAGAACGAGGCCGCCTTAATCAACAAAGCCAGTCTGTGTGATTACTACAGACCACTTACAGGACAGAAAGGGTAAATGGACATGAGTCCTGCGTATTTGGCACACAGTTAAAATGTGCATAATGGAATTCTTCTGAATTAGTTACTGCACTGCTATAATTTGAATCCTACTTCAGGATGAGGCAGCAAAAACAGTCATGTCAGTTAAACCCTCCCTGAAGAGGGAGCAGATTCAGAATGTTTTCCCCTAGAAAGGCCTGGCATGCCAACACTTTCACAGTTATTTTGTTATGCTGTCCAAGAATCAGCAGCAGAAACAAACCACTGACTGCACTAACAGCAACGGTTGGTGGCTTGCAAATGACTGCTACCAGGTAGCTCTGGGGAAGCATCAGCCAGAGGAGTGGCAAGGAAGAAACATTTTCAAAAGATACAAATAAGCTGTTGATGGCAATTGATATGAGAAGGAATTCTGTTACTTCCACTAAAATGTAACAGTTGCACAGGGCAAGCATTTCACAGAGACCTAAAATAAGCCAGGTGGGTTGTATGTTTTCAAGTTAGGCTGGAGTAAAAAAGAAAAAAAAAAGAAAAAAAAAAAAGGACTAATATTGCTATATTATTCAGGTGAAAAAGGAAGTCTGTAAAGTAACAGGAGGAGTTCAAGATAGCACTGAGGGTAATAGTTGACACAGCAGAACCTCCCTGTCGTCCTCATTGCCCAGCACAAGCAGGTGCAGGGAGGGATCTCACCGTCTCCATGGTGGTCCAGGCCTGCCGCAAGGGAGTCGTGAAGCAGTTCGGGAGGGGACCCCCTTCCCTGCAGATGTTGGACTCAATCTCCAGCCTCACGGAGTCGTCAAACCCAAGCGGATGCGTAGCTTGAAGGGAGAAGTATCTGCAGCACAGGCAAGGGGGAGGAAGCAACACAAAAGGTTTTCAAACACTTTGCAGGTGCTCAGGAACTATCTTTTTCCACTGAGAGTTATCAATCGTGCTGCAGCCACTAGATGCTGCTGCTTCAAAATGCAGGTACTACCATACAAAGTGCAGAGACAGAAAAACCCACTTAAATAGGTGTTTTTCATAAAGCTTTTCTCTGCAGATACGGGTAAAATGAGATGAGCACACACACACACTTTGGAATATGGAAGGAAGCAGCAAGTACTCAGAACTGAAGCAGCATTTGCTCTTTTAATCACATCATTAAAACCAGAGCTTGTGGATGAAGCCAGGGGATGGCTGATGAGGTGAAAATGAAAGGAAATTATTCATTTTCTCTCCAATTATTATTTCCTGTGAGGGTAATAATTTGACAAACTGGCACTTAAGCTTAAGAACAAACTTCTTCCTGGAAGTAGTTTTGATGTCTGCCTTCAGCTGCATAATTGATAGGCTGACATACGTAAAGGCAAAAAATTACACTACTAAAGGCAAGGAGGTTTGACATTAAAAAGGTTCTGTTCACTTCTTTAAGGAAAAGAAGAAATAACCATCTTCAATAAACCCTCAAAAGCACTTTTGAAATATTAAAACACCACACTATTTGGCTTGCTTTTGTCTTCCTGGCAGGACTCCTATTTTGTGTGGTAAAAGCTCTGGAAGCCTCTTTTAAATGGATAGCAGCATCTGAACCTCAAGATTTTTCTACAGTTATGCAGCAGCTATTAGCACTAAAGCTTTTCCAAATGACTACCAATTGACTTTCATATAATATGATAGAAACATTAGCTCTCAAGCAACTGAGTTCTGGAAATCCTGAGTTTTGCCGAACAACACATAAGTATTTATAAGAATTTTTGCTTTATGTATAAGAAAGAATTTAAAAAAAAAAAGTTGCCTGTTTATTATGGCAGCCTCCAATGTATGCAGACATTACAGCTTCTATTAAGAGAACAGCACAAGAAGACAAGGCACAGTTTGAAAATGAAAAGTGCTTTTTGCACAGTGCAACACAAAGATGCAAACATAAAATTACAGCTTCAGAAGTAAATAACTGTTGAAGTCACTCACTTGTCATATAAAATCATAGCATCATTCTGTGCTTCTTGCCCATCGTATTGGCCTTCTTTGGCAGCAAGTTGAGACTGGAAGTTATCTGCTGCCAACCAGAACTGCAATACATTAACTGCGTCTTCCTTTTCCATATACTAGGAGGGAAATCAGAAAAAAAGAAAAAAAAAAAACAGATTTTTTTCAAAGAAGCTACAGCAAACACAGACAAGCCTGCTCCTTCCCAATTAAAATAAATGTAGGCCATATATCAATAAAACAAAATTGTTACTGGGGGATACAAATATTCTCAATTTTCAGATGCTGCACTGCAGACAGATTTAATCTGCCCAGTTTGTTAAAGAAATGTTCTACTGAACTCTTTTCCTTAGTTTTTAAATACGTTACCTACTTGTATCATATTAAAGACAGAAAACCCATTTTCAAGCTATGCTTAGCTTACATTGAACATAGTATATCATCTATTCTTTACAGCTTGCATTTTCAAACCACATTGGTTTGTCAGACTCTCATCATGAGTATTTTACTACTAAAAGACCATTCCCTAAAAGACACAGGATGCTGCAGCTGTGAGCTTATACATTTAATCTATCACATTCTGATTTGATCTCCTCTCCAAGCAAAACTAGCAGATTATTCTTTATCAGTAAGAGGGTTAGAATTAACAGTATTTTGCCTAAGGCTTTCAAAGTTACAGTTTCATTTAGCAAAATTAAGAAGTCCATGTTGGCGCTTCCATAAAGCAAACCAAAAACTATCTACTGAACTGAAGCAATACATTAACATTTATTCTACAATATGTTATAAAAGTTCAAATGTTTGGAATAATTGCATGTAGACAGAAAGTTGATAATGCATTTTCTCTCAGGATAATAAAGACCTCTTTCTTATATTGAGGTATCTTTATCAAAACCTTCAAGACAGATGCTTTCCCACTTGACAGGAAAGAAAAAAAATGCAAAAGAATAAAAACCACATCCCTAACACTTACCTCGGAGAAATAAAACAGGGCTGATTCACAGAAAAGTATGTCAGCCAGATAAACAGTCCCGCTAGTCAGCACCTCAATCTGGTATTTACAGAAATGATGACTTCGCAAAAAATCACTAAAGTGCCTGCACACAGAGAGGATAAGTTATCAAGTGCCAGTGGCATCGAGGTGCTTTAGAAGAACTACTTCTTGCCCCATATAACTTAAGTCTGACAAAACAAAAACAAGCAAGACACAATATAGGGTATATGAATATCATGAAAATTATATAAAAGAACACAGTAACAGCAGATAAAACTTCAGTAAATGATCAAAAGAAAGGATTTGGCGGGAGACACAGGAGATTGCACAGAAAAGTTACTTTACAGTTGTCTTCAAAAACACATTTTTATTGAACTGTGTTTTCCCCAATAGTGTGCACAAGAAGTTAAACCATTCAATCAACTTACTCTTGTTCCATTGCATTAAACACTATTGACTGTGCTGTAACAAAACAGTTAGGATCCACTTGTCCATCTTCCCCACAAATCTTCGCTGTAAAGAGAGACCAGGATAATTTTAATGTGCACTTTGTTTAATGAGCTGAAGAACACAAGTGACAAGAGGTTAAGAAAAAGCTGCAGTTCAAACCCAGAATCTAGATCTAGAATCTCAAACTACAATTAGGTGGCTCTGATTGCACAGAGACCTTTTAAAAGACATTAGCACTATTTTCCACAGCACTACACATAACTGGATGATGATATTATGGCTAAAATACTACACTGAGACTCAGATCTCAATGCATCCAATAGCCACCTGGACTGATTTAAGAAAAGTCTGTGAAAGTTCTTCAGGGAATATTACACAGGTTTATTGAAGATGCAGCTCTATTATTATCTCTAGTGAGATTTTATACTATCAAAATAAGCACAAGGAAGTGTTCTGCAAGCATTTTACTATCTTTTATCACTGACTTTAAAATGCATGAAAACAAATGTCTTTCATGCGTATGTGGGGGTGTATTAAAGAAATAAAAAAAAAATTATGGGAAAGAGAGGAATTCTAAAGTAGGAGATGGTGTATATTCTTACCAACAATATCATTTCTCATTGCCTCTGTAATGGGTATTGGTTTAGCAGCATCTGGAGAAATATATTTGGTAAAAGTACTAACTGCGTCCCGTTCTATACCTACAAAGAGGAAATACAGAATCAAACTTTAAATTCACTGGCACGGGTCTAAAAAGGAGTGAACAACAAACATGTGTTCTCCAGAAAAGCAAATATCTGATTAACAGTGACAGTTAATCTCCCATGAAGCTTTCAAGTGCAGTAGTCAATACTTTGCTGGTGGCAAACTACCATGACTGTTTTCTCTATGGACAGGACATAATAAGCCCACAATGAATCAAGTAGCACAAGTGAATAAAGCAGCCTAACTCTTAATTTCCTACCACCAAACAGACCACTTCCTCAGCTGCACACCTCAAAGCCAACAATAATGTTTTTAGAGCTGTGATGAAGTTCCCAGTTTCTAATCCTCACTAGTGTAAAATAGAAAAGACTTGTGGTAAAAAGGAATTAAACAAAAATCTTAAAACAAGGCTCAAAATAAGATTGCAGTGTATCCTTTACATGCCATCTTTCAAAAGAGAGTTGGGAAGCTTAGGGACCACACACACAAAAAAAGCAATTATACTCCAAACTTCTGATTTCTCAGAAAAGACCACGTTCCTTGAAATGCAGTATTTTCATACATTAGAACAGAGGTGCTAGTCACAATCGTGTTCATCTAAGAGACTTTGTGGATATGGCTACATATTGTGGAAATATATGATAACCAACTACACAAGAGGCAAATAGCAAGAGAAAGGGGTGCAACATAAGGAAACAGTTGGGCAAACAAGAGGAACCAATATGAAGAAAGGCGTATTTCCTTTTCTGCCTGCAAGCTTTCACAAACAAGGGAGGACTGAGTAGATGGAGAGTAAAGAAAACAGGTTACTGTATATGTAGCTTACTATCAGAAATAAATATTTTAATTTCATCCTTACTTCCAGTAGCCTTTGAAGAGGTGGACTCCAAATGAGAACAAATCAGTTACAAGGGGAGGAACTCTACCAAATAAATCTAAGAACAGAAAGAGTATGTTCCATACAAAATCTCTACAAATCTTTTTCCAACCACAACTTATGTCATTTTTCACAATACAGGATATTTATCTTGCACAGAAAGTTAATCCTCAGTTTTCAGTCCCACCACAATCTAAATTTTCCTCAATATTTTTAAATGGGGCAGAGGAAGGAGAAGGAGGGAAAAAGCATGATATTGCAATGCTCCTACTTCTTAGGATTACTCATATAGGAACAGAAGTAAACTAAGCTTATCTGAACACAATGATTCTGAAGTGTCTTCCATTTATTTTTTAAGCAACCAAAGGCAGACAAAAAATACATAATCTTAAATTGACTGTTAGCTTATTCAGAATTATCAAAATTCGGAATTCTTGTCAAAATTATTTTCTCCTTCGAGCAGCATACAATATTTAAGAACATACAAAAAACGAGGCAGTTTAATGTACCATTCCAAGCAAGCAGCAACCAGCAGGTCCCCATCCCACTGCTTCTAGAGGAAATTAACACACGACACTTACTTTTCATTAGTTTTCCTGACAAGTCCTTTAGTGCAGATGAGGGGCTGTTTCTATTTGATACTGTGGGCTTGGAAGATTCTTGCTGATCGGCTGGAACAGAATGGGTCCCTGTGTCAGGTCTTCTCAGACAGAGAACACTAGTATTTTCCTGACCTGACAGCACGTGGTTCTGGCTGCTGCCAGCTCTGTTGTTCACATCTGGAGCCACTCGCTTGGTCCTGAGCAGATGGACTGTGCTAGAATCCTCCAGTCTCTCTTCAAGCAACCCAGTTGGAGAAGAAGACTCGATTTCCTGCTGTTTTGAGGGCGACACTGGCTCTGCCAATGAGCTCTGCTTAACTGTGTTCAGGCTATGTGCTCTTATGCGGGACCATGTCGTGGAGTGAAAGCTTTCGGCCTCTAGCCAAAATTTAACCAAGTGTTCCATTCTACGTAGTTCCATGAACTGGATAAAATAAGGGAGCGCTACATTGTCCTGCAAAACTTGTTCAAGGGTCTTTGAAAGGCTTGATTTGGTCTCTTGGGCCTGATAATTCAGACACGATCTGCCTAAAGAAAAATATCAAGGGAACAACTCTGTATTACACCACAGGCATTGGTATTTGATACAAAAGTGTCCTGGAATTAACTGCCGAAGAGACAATTCTAAGGACTGTAACATATTTTTGAAATAAAGCACTTTGTATTATGTAGTTTTATCTTATTAAAATTTAATAGCAGAAATCTGATCCCAGATAGAGAGACCTTACAAATCAGATACAAATACATTGTTTTTATCACAGACACATATCAATAAATTCTGAAGAATAGTGTATTTCATCGTTTTCTTTTAATAAATCTTCTCCTCATCACATTTACAAGATTGAGATCAAAAGACTAATTACATTTTTAGGAATAAACTTTTAAAAACATGACTTTATGAACACTGTGTATGAACACACAAGAGAATGATACTATCCACACCAGCTTAGACATCAAAGTCTGCCAAATACGGTGTTTAATGGGGCCAATTACAACAATTTAAAGGATAGCAGGAGAATTTCTACAACACAATGGCTGCACATCAAGGAACATCTTTTGCTGAACAGGAAACAAGCAAATTGTCTATTCAAAAATACATGCTACTGCAGTAACAGTGCCAAATTTTGTTATTACCAAATCTACTCACCTCACAACCAAGGGATGGCGAGCAAACCAACAACAATAAGTAGCATTAAGTGTGTTACAGAATAGAGGAGGCCTTACCTAAGTCTCCAAAATGAGCAGCTTCCATGTGACTTGGCTGCTTCTTAAGGGCAGCTGTCCGACTGCTAGAAAAAGAGTCCATGTTGGCAGAGATGGCATTGATTGCCACATGGCTTGGTCCTGCAGCCTCCAGCAAGGCATGATTTCTAGTGCTTCTTTGAGGGGAATGTACTGGTATTGGAGCTGGAATGAAGACAGCACTGATTAGAAAGAACCTAAGACTTCTTCTGTGTGGCATCCAGTGCTAAACACCCCAAGATAAACTAGAGCTTGCATGCGTCAAGCTCACTAAAAATCTATTGTTCCCTTGTGTTTCATTTTTGATCAAGGGCAGATAATAAAGATGGCAGAGATAAACAGGAGTTATTGCAGTAAGAATAACCTCACAAGGAAATCAGAAAACCACCATTCCATGATGTCTTACCCATTCAGTAGCTAATCAAAAGACTCCCAGCTTAAGTTTATGGAAAAAAACCCCACACCTCCTGGTCTTCGTGGCTGCTTGAGAACCAGTATCATAGCAGTCTATCACAGCACCATCAATACAGTTTAATTGCAATGGTCATGGTAAATTTATTCAATATTTCCAATTTCATTCCTTCTTCAAGTTTTATATGTGTTCAGAAAACTCTGAACTGTGAAGCTATCTGTGAGATTTAACAAGAATATTTCTTTGCAAAATAATTTAAGCCTATTTAGTTTAGAGGAAGCAAAAAAAACAACATGTAAACATCTCTGCTGAAATTCAGATGATTATAAGGCTTAATCTCTTTTAGCTGTTTTAGAACATGGTTGGCTACTTGAGGCCAAAGAGAACAAAGAATAATTTCCTCACAGAAAACCATCTGCAAAAAAGAATCAAATATTTTTTTAATTGATGACAAAGCTAAAAATAAAATAACATATCACTTTCAAAGCCTTAGGAAATTACATTTGATTAGGATGTCATGCAAGGACACCTCACACCCCAGACTCTTAAAAATAAAGCAAGTCAGATGACATGCTATCTCAGTACACCGCTTCATAATGATGCGTTTCGTCAAGGTGTCAAGAAAGTTTGCTTTGATGACCTTCATACTGCATAATTTCATTTTGGTTCACAGCTTTGTGATACAGGATGACAGAAGCTGACAATTTCACACTTACAAGTCAGGGTACCAGACACCTTAAAAACAGTGGTATAGGACAGCTAAAATGTTCAAGATATTCCAAAGTATTTCTCCAGATGAAGTATTTGGTAGCAGGATACTGCTTGCCACCCTCTAAAAAGCCTTTGGTATTAAATATCAACAATAATGGAAAGAAAAACAGGGTTTCTAGGCCAATGGAAGTCAGCCAGGTGCTTGGCTGATGCCAGTAGCCAAGGATGACTTGCTGTAGAATGACAGCCACACTCCTCACAATTGTTTAGGTTTTTGTGAATTGGATTTAATTTTGTGTTATAAACACTTTGGGTAAGTGTGCTGTATTTAAGTCAAACAACTATTCTCTAGTGTTTCTAGATAACACTATATCACTAACATAACATCTACAGATCACGGAGCAGCTTTTTGTCAAACCAGAAAGATGTTTCTTGTTTATTCAGTGACAGCTGCTCATAACTTATAATAAAATAAAATTGAAATTTTGTTTTTATTTGCCCAGAGACCATACTGCAGTCTGTCCCTGACTACCTGTTTCAGCTAGTCACTGGTCATAGTAATTGCACTATAATCATAATGTCTGCTATAAAATGAGCAAGACCGACAGTTTCCAATATTTGACTTCAGAGACAGACCAACAAAGAGAAAGAAGCCTTTAATTTTCTCTTGATATTCACAAAACACAGGGGAAAAAAAAAAAAAAAAAGGAATCCACAGAAAAGAAGATTTTGGCTGAGGAAAACATAAAAGCAGCAGATCAGATTTATACATATTACTTCATCTCCTTGTAGTAATATAATAAAAAAATGACAGAATAAACTAACATGTTTTCCCATAGTTTACTGACTTACTTCCCAATAAGAAACAAGACTTTTTTTTTTTTCTTTCATACCAGATAGAGCAGCAAAGTTTCTGTAGCACATGGAGCAGTATTAGAAGAGCTGAATATTCTGAACAAGATTCAGATCATGAGCCTCACAAGACATTAGCTGAAGTCAAGTCAGGCACTAGCATCTTATTTTGCAAATTAGGCACAGTAAGTCTGCATTTTCAAAACTACAAAATACACAACTTACTAGCATGGAATCTCAGAATCAACTTGCTTAGAAAAGGAGTAACCGCTATTTGCAAAGTGACTGGGTTTTACTAACACTTCGAATTAAAGATCATGTCTGACAGTTTAATAATCTTCTGTCCTTACAGATTCAGCAAGATCATTAGGAAAGATTAGTTACTGTAATAATTAGAATGGAGTTTCTGATCTGCTTTGATTTTTTGTGGCACAGGTCATGCCTGTGTTATGGAAACTGCTGCTCTGCCTAAAATAAGGATGGCAGAAAATATCAGAGATCTGATTTTATAAAGAGAGTAAATATTGATCTTACTTTTAATTGCTTTCACATCTGTGGTCTTTTCTTGTTCTTTGCCTTTCACTGTAAAGTATAAAGGAAAACGTTAGGGCTATTTTGGGTGACTAATGGCATTTACACATGAACGAACATACAGTTGGAAGACACAAACCATGATTTTATTAAAAGTAATTTTTTGGAACTGACATCAAGTAATTGAAAGAGAATTTCAAGGTGTTTCTTGGCTTTTCAAAAACAAAAGCTTGTCATTTATATTCACAGATTCAAAGAAACAGCGTGTTCATTTTATAAAAGATTCTCAAATATGTTTGCTGTCCATATGGTTACACCAAGGCTACACTCAAGGTTACTTTAATAAATGGTATGAAGCAGAACGAATGGAATAGATGTGTTTTAAGAGCAAAGTATCAGCACATGTACGTATGTTCTATGAACGACAAATCAAATGTCTAAGCACAACATCTCCCTACTGTTACAGGCAAAGCAGTAGAACATGCACAGTGGGAAAGATGTAAATGGAACAAGCTCCATAAAAGCAGTCACTGCTCTCACTCAGGAGCAGAAACCACAGAAGTGCTTCGGAAATTCACCATAAATATTAATTCCCTCAAACAATATTGCCTAAATATCATCAAGCTTATGCCAGACAAGTGATAGGAAGACAGCAGTTAAAAGAAAATAGTAGTTAAAAGTGTTTTTGGTTTTTTGTTTTGTTTTTAAGGAAGATTTTAAACAGATAATAAGACAATATATCTTAAAAAAAAAAAAAAAAAAGAGTCAAGAAACTGAACAAATACATAAACATGATGGCATGGCAAGCAATAAATCAATCAGTGGTATGTAACTATGCAACCTGCTAATGAAACCATCCATGTCTGCTACAGGCTGGCACTATTACTACAAATAGGTCATCTTTGAACAAAGGTTTTTCAAGTCCTTCAAAATTTAGCCACAAACCATAGCTAGACTCCAACATTTGCATTACAAAACATGAACGGATTGAGAAGGAAAGCCCTTCTATTCTGACCTAAGCATTTCACATATTTTAAAGGGAACTTCAATCTCTTGTTACATAATGGCCCTGCACAATCGTAGCTGCAGTATTACCACGCTGCCAACCTTTCCTATGAGGACTCTAAGTGCTGCAGCTCTGTAAATCTGCAGCTCAGCATTTAGAAATTATGCTACTAGTTAGCACATTCTCTTTGCAACAGAAAGGTTTAAGACACTTCAACGACCTTTCTACACCTGTCTCTAAAAGTTCAGTTTAATTGTATCAATTTAAAAAAGTATTTAGGATAATCGTATTTTACATAACTGATATGCACAAAAAACACTGAAAAATGTGTATATATCTGAAATAATACTGAGGAAGAATGGAAATGACAACCTACATTATTAACTCTTTTTCTAAAATATGCTGCTGATTCACCCAGCAGCAATAATTCCTGAGTTTCCACACAACTCTATAAGTTAATTTTTAGTTTAAACATACTTGTTATTTCTTACGAGCTCCCCAGATCTTCTCCACCTGATTACCAGCTTATTACTAGCAGTGTCCTGGTGCACGGTGCCAACCTAGTGTCATTACTGGCCTCTAGCATAATAGAATTAAAAATTAACAGTCAAAGACAAAGGAAAACTGGCACATGCAACAACAGTGCCTTTTAGAAAGCAAATTATCACTACAGGAATTTTGTTTCATTTTCCCCACAAAGCCAGATGTCATTTGCAACTGGTACATGATTATCAGGGACTAGTTTGTCAAAGTTTCTAGTAGCAAACTCTATTTGCACAGGAACAACACATGGAAAGGACTGAAGCCAGCCACACAGGATTGGAGAATCATAACTCCCATTTTAAAATACAGAATGAAGAAACCTAAACTGTCCATGCAGGTACTTACACAAAAAGGAGTAGTCAATTTGATGGGTCAGCCAGCTAGCAGAGCCGTGGACGCAGTTTCCAATGTATCCCTAATAAACGGGCTTCCAGTCTGAATGTTTTCACTGATAACAACTTCATCACCTGCCCTCAAGCACCTAGCTGCTGTTCCAAGTGTTATCATCAGTTACTTCACTATTATTTTGGGGATTTCTCTACATATCAGTAGTTTTATCCTTCTTTTTAATTTAATTTTATTTTATTTAAAAAAACCTTAATCTTTACCTAGTGTTGCACCCTCTTAAACAACTATAATTCACTCAATGATAGTAATGCTTTTTTAAGTGGTTCTGGACTGTAGGTGTCTAGCTCAAGTTTTACATAAGCCTTTCTATGTCTCATTTCTCCCATTTACAATTTAAGATCATCTTTAGAAAGCACTATCACTAATGGAAGTGCACGATGAAACATTATTTTAGGTACAACCCAGAGGAAAACACACGTATCCCTTCTCCGTAAGGGTGCCTCTCTAGTGCATTTAGTTCTGGCTATGCTTCTCTGACCAAAGATCTTCTAATCAAAGTAATATAAATAGACACTGGGCTAGACATTTGGATGCTTTCTCCTTGAAAAAAGTACTGTCAAACCTACCCGTTCCTACGGTTAAGCACCAGCAGACTACCAGCTCCACAGCTATCTTTGGCTGTGAAGCAGTAGAGGATGTTTTGAAGGGTTTGAAAGCTGCACAGAACTTGCATTCTGCAACTCAGCATTACTACGTAAACACCCCATAAAGGATTATGGCACTTGCAAAATCTTCTGTGGATTTCAAAGGGTTTTCAGCACTTCTCCTAATTAGAACAGAAGTTTAAACTCTTTCCTTTTTCCCCCCCTTCTTTCTTCCAGGACTACTACACTAATCTCCCAAAAGAATGAGTTTTTAATGCCGCTACTTTGGCTGAGAGAGCTTATAACAGAACATGTCAATCAACAGCAACAACTCAGGCTCAAATAATACATTTTTCCCTCCTAACTTAGTCTCATCTCCCAAGAAGTGCAGTTTGGGTTTCAATAGCTAAGAGGACTTCTAGCTTTCCTAAAAAGGGCAATTTCAACAGAAGCACTCAAACACCTCATATCATGAGCATCAGAGGCACATTACACTTCGACATTTTATCACATCTGTATGTTTTATCACAGGCTGCAACACCAGAGACTTCAGAAGATTTAACTCTCAGAGAACAGTTATGCCATCCATAGGAATATTCTGAAATGTAAGGGTCTCAAAATGCCTAGAATTTAACTTGTGCCACAAAACATATACAAACGCATTGCAGGGTAAATTCACATACACACACAAAACCCCACTTCTGTCAATAATTCCTTCCGCTTTTATGAAGGACTCTGCATTGGGAGGTTTCAGTTTTTGGTCAGGATTTTTAGCGACTGCTATAATGTATAAGGCAATTTATATTTTAACCCCTCCTCTCTCCAAAATATACTAAAATTGTAAAAAAATGCATTAGCTCAATAAGAAGTGAACCGAAAGGCTCACAACTGCACGGAGCAAGCAGTATTTTACACTAGCCCCGGGCGGCAGAGTGGCCGCCGCTTCACCCTGCCCGGCGACATCTCTGCCCTGCGGGAGCGCCGCGGGGCCGGGGGAGCGGCGGCTGCAGCGCCCACCGAGGCCCCCAGCGCCGGCGGGAGGCAGCGGCCTCGTCCCCGCCGCCGTTGGGGCGGGCTGGGCCGCGGGCGGCCCCGCTCTCCCGCCCCGCTCCTACCTTTCCGCCTGAAGAAGGACATGGTGCCGGGGAGGGGGCGAGGCGGCCGCCGGGGAGGCCGGGGGCAGCGGCCGGGCTCCCTATGAATGAGGCTCCTTCCTCCGCCCGCCGCCTCCTCTCCCTCCGCCTCTTCCTCCCGCGGAGGGGCCAGCGGCCGCCATGTTGTCAACAACCGCCCCGCTCCTTCTTCCGGGCGCCGCGTGAGGCATCACGGGATGCGGCGCGGCCGCCGCCGCCGCCGGGCTCCCATTGCCCCTCACCCAACATGGCCGCCTCGGCTTCAGGCAGCCCGGCTGAGTCGCAGGGTGGAGCCATGTTGGGTGAGGGCAAGAAGCCCCGCGCTGGGAAAGAGGGGGATTTAAACAGTGGCCTGGTGGGTCCATCTTTGATGAGGGCAAGGATGAGGCTCAGGCAGCCATATTGAGTGAGGGCCGTTCCTGCTCATTGCACGGAGTCATTTGTCCGCCTTCCTCCGCGCGCTCCAAAGGGCTTCGCGAACACTTATTAATTAAGACATATTAACTACATATAGGTGCATAATGGGCATAGAGGATCTCTTGAGAACCAAAATTAAGTCATTCTCATCACCTACAACCCCTTATAGCCGCTGCTCTTTCTCATTTAACGGTATTATTGCTTTTTGGTGCAGTTTTATGCAGATACCCCGAGGTAGTTTAAGGAATTCTTTGGTGCATAATGGATTATTTAATTCATAGGCACATTGTGGGTTACCAATGGATTAAATTACTTGAAAGCTGAGTAAATTTAAAAGAATGGGAAGAAGCAAGTGAATATAAGCCACTAAATTAACATCTTCTGTCTTTAAAATAATGATAATAACAAAAGTTTTGCATCCAGCCATCTGTGAGCGTGTGTAATAATGTGCATTGTGATTTCTCTTTATTAAGAGAAATCTTTATTAAGAGAAATTTCTATGCGATTTTCTGTAGTTACAAGGTCCAGTTCTGCAGTTCAAGCTGTGGGATTGGGACCATAACGTGTACAATTTAGAGACATAAATGAAACCTGAGACCCCCTGAAATGTTTAATAAAGCTTGCAATGATAACGCTAAAGCTGGATTTTTCACCTAGTTTCTTTCCATAGATTTATGGTGTGGTGCAGATTGTGGGTATCCGCAGTAAAGAAGAATCCAAATTATAACCCCCCAGTTAAAAAAATCTCAAACCACCGGCAGCCTCAATGACGTTACCTGGGCTGGAATTTTGTCCTTGTTTTGGGGANGACATAAATGACATAAATGAAACCCGAGACCCCCTGAAATGTTTAATAAAGCTTGCAATGATAATGTTAAAGCTGGATTTTTCACCTAGTTTCTTTCCATAGATTTATGGTGTGGTGCAGATTGTGGGTATCCACAGTAAAGAAGAATCCAAATTACAAACCCCAATTAAAAAAGTCTCAAGCCACCAGCAGCCTCAATGACGTTACCTGGGCTGGAATTTTGTCCTTGTTTTGGGGATGAGGGAGGGCAGAGGCTCCAATCCGCAGAACATCCATCAGCCTCAGAGCCCGGAGGCCTAAACTGGAAGCAGGAAAAGCTGCAGGTCTGGAGCCTGTAACGGAACGGGACGGTTTAATTAACTGAGCAGTCAGCTGCAACGCGACTCGAGGACACGGGTTGGCCAACATCAAAGAAGCCGGGGGAAGCCTTCCCCCAGCTAAAATATATAAAGAAAAATGAAATTTCCCTAGTTTCTCATTGCCTGGTAATTTTGCCATCCCTCCGTAGCGAGAAAAATAAACAGATGTTAGTATTTGAAAATATCTAAGTGGGATGTGCTGTGTGGGCACAATTAAGAAATCGGAAGCCTTTTTGGCAGCTTGGCATCTTTGACAGCTAATTAACCAAAAGGAACCTCTCCGTTGAATCACGGCATTCAGCAAACACACACCTAACAAACCCTGATACCACTTGGGAAAAGCAAATAATAAAAAGAAATCTGAATATGGGGCTTCAAAGCCTGAAATCGGGATGACAATATATTAGGAGTCGGGATACCTTTACAGAAATACACTCCAACTTAAAATTTGTGTATTCTAAACACTGCCATTAGCCCTGTTAACAAAATTAGATTAATGAAACAGCAATAATTAATAGTGACACATCGTGTGGCAACAGTTGGGTATTTCTGCAAGCCAGGGGTGCCCGGCAAAGCAAATTTTGGTATTTTGTCCCTCCAAATGTTTTTTTTCGGGCGGTTTTAGGAGTGAAATCGCACATCTCGCTCGGCAGCAACCTCGGCGCGGGCCAGGAGAGGGTGCCAGGCTCCTTGCTCTGAGCCGCTGCTCCGGTTCTACCAGCATCGCCCCGCACTGAGTCTCAAAGGGTCCTCATTAAGAAGCCACCGAGCAACAAGCCCCAAATGCGAAGGAAAAGTTGCTTTTTGCCCCAGAGATCTGCCCTCCCTCTGCTGCGGGGGCAGCAGCACCTGAAGGCGCTGGAGGACACGAGGGCTGAACAAGTTTTGATCATTAAATCCCGTTTTGGTCCTTATTTCAGGACGCCAGGGAGGGACTCCGGCTTCTCGGACCGGCACCTGCACCGCCCGACACGGGGCTCCCGGCTGGACAAGCCACGTCCCCTCGGACGGTGCTGGTGGCCCCATTGGGACGGGATGAGGTGGCCACGGAGCTGCTGGCGCCGCNCGGACCGGCCCCTGCGCAACCCGACACGGGGCTCCCGGATGGACAAGCCCCTCGGACGGTGCTGGTGGCCCCATTGGGACGGGATGAGGTGGCCACGGAGCTGCTGGCGCCGCTCGCCAGACCCTGTGGGGCCCGCGGGATGCGGGACGAGAGGCAAATTGTGCTGCAGAGCAACGCGGGGGCAACGGGAATAAACCCGGGGCAAAGGGAATAACCCCAGGAGTGACAGGAATAAACCCAGGAGTGACGGGAATAAACCCGGGGCAACAGGAATAAACCCAGGAGAGACAGGAATAAACCAGGGAGCGAGGTGGGCGATCAGAACGAGCCCTGCAGACCTCCAACGTGCAGCAGAAGGAGCTTTTTTTGCGTTGACAGGAGCAAATCCCGGCCGCCGCCTCGGAACCAGAGTCGCAGCAACCGCTCGGCATTTTTTATTCCCTTTGCGTTCGCATCTGCCAGGAGGAAAAAAAAAAAAAAAAAAAAAAAAAGACAACAAAAAAAAAAAAAAAAAAAAAAAAAGAAAAGAAAGGAAAGGATGGGGGGGGAAAGCGCATTTTCCCTTAAGCGGGGCTGAGGCGCTTCCCGAATATCCCGCGCGCCGGGAACACGGGAACACCGGGCGTCCTCGCGAGCGGCTCCCACCCCCGCCCCGCCCGCGGCGGGTGCCGCGCAAGGGAGCGCGCGCAAGGGAGCGCGCAAGGGAGGGAGGGCGCAAGGGAGGGCGCAAGGGAGCGCGCAAGGGAGGGCGCGCGCGCT
>VWPW01007498.1:0-21585 GCA_013389825.1 Crypturellus undulatus
AAAAAAAAAAAAAAACTTAAAAAACATAGAGGAGCAGTTTCAAAAAGCCCCAATATTTGGGGGGGGGGCAAATTTTGGGTTCCAGATGTGATATCTGGATGTGGCTACACGATTGCCAAGAAACGCTGCATCTCTGAGCCAGTGTAAGCAGCTGCATTAGACTTCAATCCATTAGCAGCTCCTGTTCCCCCGACACTATTTTTACTAAATTTGTTTACACCAAGAAACATCCCCCTCTTCCCATTCCCCTGCTCTCCTCACCTATTAGAGGAACATTGTGGGGATATTTATAGCTTGGCTGAGCTCGCTAAACGCTTTCTTCAAGGAAAATAGTTAATCAAACTGTCTATCCCAACTCTTCATTTAATCTCTGCTGCCCATCTGCTGCCGGGCCGGGAGCGGGTGCCGGGCTCGGGGCTGTGGCAGCAGCTTGACGGGTTTCTCCCCATCGTGCATCCCGTAATAACCCCTTCAGCGTGCCCCAAGGAAAGCAAAAATCAGTGCGGAACAGCCCTGGGCCTGCAAGCAGCCCTGCCGCCCACCTACAAGCGCCTCCACTCTGATTTCTCTTGATATATAGGAGGGAAACATCTGAGATCATTGTGTTTTTTATTGTCCGATTTGGCAGCCTCTTCGTATTTGCTTGGATTGAGATATAAATTGAATTTGGTTTTCTCCCGCTGACTCAGTTATTTGTTATAGGACGGAGCATGTGGCAGTGGATTAGAGGGGAAGGAGGTTTCCTGCAGGCGCATGCGGGGTGAGATTTGCTGTGTTCTGCCCCGGGTCTCTCAGGGGGTTGCACCACGGACAGCTTCGCAGGCGCTGCTCCTTCAACATCTACACGTGATCGTTTCTGGGGGCACTTGCTCCTTTTCCTCCAAACTCCACAGCATTTTAGAGGAAATGTAACCAACAATGAAATCATTTTCTGGACCTGCTCCCTACCCCAAAGCCTTGCCCGTGCCCAAGACCCATCGGTCACTTTGCTGGAAATGAGACACAGCATGCCAGGGCTTCTGCATCCATGCCGTCCATCCTCCCTCCCTCCCCAGCTGCGTCAGAGCAGACAGCATGAGATGCCCCCCAGCTTTCCTCATCTTCTCCCACATTTGAGATCTTGAGCATCACTGGACAAAATGGAATCCCATGAAACAAAGATCTATTGGGCCCAGGGCAGGAGGTCCCCAGGAGCAGCGTGGTCCCGCTGGGGTGGTTCTAGGACCCTTCGACGTGACACCCTCAGCGGCACCAGCGCTGCACGAGCCCGCGGGTCTGCTGAGTGCCACCGCAGCACCCTCACGTCCTCCCTCCATCTCCACACTCCCAGCACCAGCCCAGATGTGCCGGAAGGGAGCAGCCAGCTGCGCCCACGGCTGTCAGCCCCAGTCCCTGTGCCATGGACCACCTACTGGCAAGTTTTCACGGAAAAAAACAAGAAACCCTCCCAGCCCCGGCGTTGCGCAGGGCCGCGGGTGCTCAGAGCATCCCTGAAGCCACAGCACACCCTGCAGGCCCTCGCGCCGAAGGGACCCTCGCGCCAGCTCCACGCTGCATTTAGAGCTCTTCCTTCTGCACTCGCAGGCGGCAAAGGCAGCGGGAGGCATCGACCCTTCGGCGCCCGTGCTGGCCTCCCTGGCCCTGCCTGCAGCTCGCGGGAGGTGGCTCTGTACCTGCATTTACTTATGTGTTGACTTAGGTTCTTTAATGCTGGGAGACTGAAATATTTTGGCTGTATCAAGCAGGAGCAGGTACCTGCTCTGCTCTTGCAGCGCTTGTGGTGTGGAGGGCACAGTCCTTCTCTGGGCACTCACAGAGCTTCTACGCTCTTCCAAAAAGTGCACGGGGGAATATGATAAACACTTTAGGATGAGGGACCTGGAGCTATTAATGCTCCGGGGATGAGCTGTAATTAGAGGGGAGCAGAACTTGCTCTGTGTAGATCCCAAGAGTGGAAGTGAGACTTTCTGTATCGTTTCTCACCTTTCTGCATGAGCTTCCTTCCCTGGGGAAGCTGCTGCCGGGGCCGCAGGGACGTCACGGGCCCTGCGCGTTTCCCATCGATGCCGCAAGGAGCAGTACAAGAGCAGCACTAGCTGTGCCTCACCTTTCCTCCTGGTCTCCACGTGCCCCTGCTGCTTTCCATCCACGGAGCTGTAGACACCTCTTTGCACTAAAGTTGATCACTGTGTTAACAGCCAGGCCGTCCTCCTGCAAAGCCCAGCAGGCTCCTAGAAGGCAGAGGAAAACAAAGCTGTGTTGGATTTGCTGATGGGCCAGAATAAGCACCTAACAGATGTATCTGGGTTTAAAAAAAAAAACAAGCACCTCAATTTTGAGGATTTTCCTTTTCCCCCTGGACCCTTCACCTAGCTAGGAGTATCCTCACAAAGGTGCCTACTCACTTCAAAATGTATTAAGGAAAAGTAAACGGGTAAACCAGCAAGGTTCAGCTCCCTGTAGCTTTTGTTTAAGAAGCTGCCGGGCTGCATGGAGGAGATTCTGCTGGCCTTGTCTGCCTCTCTTCTCCCAGCTGAGGTCGCATTCCCTGTCAAGCACGTGTGCCTCTCTGAGGCATTTAAAAATAGAAATAATAACAACCTCTTTTCTCTTTCCTGCCTGGTTGGAGAAATAGCTTAATTAGTTAATAAGGGGTTTAATTTGTTGTGTAGCTGTGTGAAGAACTTACAGAGGGTGAGCTAAGTCAAATAAGTCAAAGAAATGAGCGTCAGTGGTAGCCTGAGGTGGGGAGGGAAGGACAGAGCTTGATGTGCCATGCGGGAAAACATCCTTTTCCTGCAGGGACCTTCGGGGGGAAATTCCAGGCCAGGTCTGAGGAGCTCTTCCCAGTGTGGAATGGTCGTGTCCCTGTGGCAAAGCACTCAATGTTTGGGGCAAACCAACATTTTCTGGTTTTCTAAACAGCCCTTTCACCTCCAGCTAGACATAACAGCAACAGTGTCTGGAGCGAGCTGCCTCTGTCAGTCCCAAAGGGCTGGCCAGCACCTCCCCTGCAGTGAGGGAGGGATGTTATCCCGGGACAACAGGGATGGGAGAGGACAGTTGTTCTCCCAAGCTCGCAGGGTGTCAGTTGGCTTTTATCCTCCTGCACAATCTGAAGGGGGAAGCACAGCCTTGCATGTGGCACGCGGTCAGCCTGTGCCGTCAGTCCTGCTATTTGTGTCACAATGTGCCCAAATCATTTCCAGCGCTGGATGTTGTGCTCCACGAGGGGAGTGTTTGCACTAAGAAGCAGAGATGTCCACACGTATTAGTGTATGGCCTCGCATGTCCTTTGAGTGCTCTGTCGCTGCAGAAAAAGGGCTTTGCCTACAGCCAGGCCTTGCACTCTTGGGTGATGGTCCTTGGAAATCTCCAGCTCAGCCCATGCCTCTGAGCAGCCAGCCATTAATTTCCTAAAAAATGTGACAGAAGCATTACGCTTGCTTGGTTGCAATGTCAGAAACACTCAGTGGTTATTTCTATGGGCACCTCTCCTTTACCCTTCTCTGTACCAGGATGTTGGATGCCCAGTGTCTCTCCCCAGTGCTGAGGAAAGGGACGATGGTGGCAAGAAGACAACTGCTTATTCTTGTGGGCTGAGACCGGGTTGAGGCTCCCAGAGATGGGGGGAGACTGGGGCCAGGCTGACATTTTAACCAGGGCATGTGGCTGGATTCAGTGTTTTGGGTCCACCAAGAGCTGAGTGGGAGAAGCCAGAGAGGAGACCAAGGGATCTCCCTGACAGCAGCAAGCCAGGGAAGAGCCACGGCAAACTTACCATTCCTTTCCCCCATCCGAGCACGGCCAGCTTTCTGCATCCCACTATGGGTATGTTATATAGGTCCTTATAGGTAATTCCGTGCTTGGCATCTCATCAGAGGCGGGGGAAGAGACACACCAGTCTAAGAAAAGACAAAAGGGCTCTTTTTTCATCAGTATTAACCTCAGGCAGCTCTTGAGAAAAATTCTGGGCAATTAGTGGAGCATAAGAAGATTTATAATTGAAATCTAGTTTGTAGCATTACAGGCGGCTCCCTCGAAAGACTTTTTCAGACATGAAAAAAGGGGTGGGGAGAATAAAGACAGAGTGGGAGAGAGAAACAGTTAAAGAGTTTTAAAATCTCTCCGAAAACTCCATTTAGTTTAACATTGTATGATAGCTTTCATAATTCAGAACAAAGTGCAAAGCTCTTTAATGAGGCCATTAATGACCCTTTAATTTACTCCACGAGGGCTGAATTCATAAAACATTTATGTTCCATTTACACAGGATTTTCCTGAGACTCTTCAGGGCAAGTCACCATCACAGAGCAGGTGGGATGAAACAGAGGGCCCTTCTCTACTGTGCTTTCAACTTTTCTCTCTTCTTCACCCTCTCACCAAAACTCTCTGTGTGTCTTTTAACTCTGCTAAAGAAGCTGCAGGGCCCTGAATGGAGAAGAGCCACTTTTGTCTCTTCTGCACAGTAAATAGATGCAGTGCATTGAGTTGTATTTCTGTTCTAGGAACAATGAAACCCTTTCCAGGATATAGCTGAGGTATCCAAAGCCAGATACCAAAAAAAAAAAAAAGTGTATATTACTGACCAGCTCCACTTTATTCCTCACTTGCTTTCTAGGACAGCTGTCTATTGCAATATCAGATTTGCTTCTGGTGTAGCTCTGCTGATCTCAGAGTATGTGGGGGAAATGTCTCACCAGGTTTCCAGGCTGCTTCCCATCACTCTGGGCAGTGATACAGGATGGGAAAAGGGGACAGGGAAGACTAAGGATGCAGCACCCAAGACTGCTCTTCCAAACCCTGGGAGGGAGGGATGGACTAGGAGCTGCTGACAGCCTCAGCAGAGGTGTCTACCCAGCCCAGGGAGCTTCCTCAGCACAGCAGAACGTGGGTCCTGTCCCGCAAAGCGCAGAATCAGTCTCCAAAACCCTCCACAGTGAACAGCAGGGAAGATGCTCACAAGCTATTGGCAGGGAAAAAAGTTAGATGCCGTTGGAGAGCATGTCAAGAGTCAAAATTTTTAGTACTTGTAAATGACAGTAATAGGAACAGTCCATGCTTGAAGGTCCGTGAAGCCGGGTCTGGCAGCAGGACGTGTCTCGTAATGAGTGGGGACGGAGTCTCTCAGGGAGTTTTACTTTCCATATCACTTGCTCTTTCCCTCTAAATTCAGGTTTTGTTGTCATTCTCATTTCCTTTTTCACTCCTGATTTTGCTGACGCAGGTTAGAAACCTGATGGACCATCAAGGTACTGACACCACTTGCGTCTGAATGGTTCATGAGTCATCCTCCTCACTTCACAGTTAAAAGGACTGCTGACGCTGATGGCCTCGGAAAGGACACATCGGCGGGAACATCA
Organism: Crypturellus undulatus; assembly: GCA_013389825.1. Lineage (NCBI taxonomy): Eukaryota > Metazoa > Chordata > Aves > Tinamiformes > Tinamidae > Crypturellus > Crypturellus undulatus. The sequence goes on from VWPW01007498.1 coordinate 5,364, forward strand.
GTACATCTGAACCCATGTCAGTGCTCATCAGCAACGCGCTGTGTGCACATGGGTTAGTTGTGGTAGGGACTCTAGCAGGCACCATGTTCCATGCACTGGGTTTATTATTGTAGGGTCATCCTTTACTTGAGGGGAAGGGCACCAGACAGGGAGATTGCTTGTCCTACCTGGGTTATTTGTGCAGAACTGCTTTGCAACATAGGGTCAGATTTGTCAGAACACCTCGATATCAAAAACCTGTGACTAAAAAAATAATTTAAACATGGGTAGGAAAAATACAGATACACTACAATGGGGAGAAAAAAATAGAAGAGCATTTTCCAAATGTTCTAAGTGATTTAGGCACTGAAAGTGCCAGACCTCTGACAGAAAAAAATAGGAAAATTCTTCTCAAAACGTTCTAAGTTTGAAGTGCCCAGCATCAGCAACACAACTGTTACTGTACAAGATTGGTGAATGGATGAGGAGAGAGACCATGACAGATGAATGAGGTAAAAAATGAAAAGGCCTGCTCAAGAAATCAGAGCATCAGGCAGTATTCACCTACAGACACACATTTAGCACAGCAAGATCCATGCAATTAGGCGTGCTAGGGAAAGAATATTCCTTTTCCATCCTCACTGATTATTCTAGAGCTACTACAAATATCTAGGAACCACTAGAGACACATGCAGACCACTAGAGGCACATGCAGAGAATTGTGTTCATCACAGTAAAAGGGATGTACCTAAAAGGGATTAGCCAATCTCAAATACAGAATGAAGCTGGTTGTCCTAGCAAGGCTTGCTACAGAGAAGGACCAACTTTGGGCTGGAAATCTAAACTGGTTGTAAGTGTTATAACTCTGTCTTAGCCATTTGTCCACAAAAAAAGTGATCACACTGGTAGGATTTGGTATGACTCACTGAAGGGCAAGACCATGGTAGAAGAACAGGCTCAGGGTTGGGTCTGAAGCCAATCCTTCTCTTTAGAAAGGAGTGTTGGAGCTGGCCGTGCACAGGTGTCACGTGGCACATTCACCACTAGGCGTTTTTCTTATGCTTTATCTTTTCTTTATCTATACCTCCCCATTGTGAGCAGATTTTTTTTAGACAGCTTCAGAGGGTCCAGGGTCTCTCCCAGTTCTTTGATCCCTGCATTGCACTGCCTATCACCACACATGGGCTCTAATATAAGACTATCAAAAACACACCAAGTAGCTGGGAAGATTCTTGGATACATTTTCCTGCCGCCTGTGACTTAATATTCTCCTGGACCACAGAGAGAAATTCTGCACATGAGAAAGAGAACATGAGTGAGATTGTCTTACCTCGGCGGCAGCAGGAAGAACGTCCACCTCCATCAGCCGTGGAGGGACGTTCTCCATCCTGGTGCAGAAATAAGGTGCAGCTACCTGTGAGAAAAGGCCATGCAGCTGAGAGAAGCCCAATTTCCTTCCTGATATCACCCTCCAAAAGCAGCACTGGGAATGGAGCAGTCTGTCACCAGGGTACGGTCATTCTTGGGCACTGACCCGTACAGTGAGGGTTGACTGACAAAGAGGAGGGGAACATGCACATGTAGGTGGCACAGGGATGTCCTGCTGCCACCTGGAGCTGCCTGCACACCTGCACCCTCTGTTCACAGGCATCAGGAGACATCATGATGCTCCAGGTGCTCTCATCCCCTTTGGCTCTGGCAACCAGCAGCTCTGGTGGCTCTGGGAATGAGCTGCCTTAGCTTTATTGTCATCTGATTTCTAGAAAGAGCAATGCAGAGATCTGATCCAAAGTAGACCCTGGACTGTTTACACAGCACCGGCTGCCATTTAGTTAGAAACACATGGGCTCTTATTATTACATTTCCTTGGAAAAACAATGATTTAAATTAAATACAAAAATATTTAGCGAAAATCAAAACTTTTAACACAGACGGAGTCCCTGATGCTTCATAAATGCTGAATTCTCCACTCCCCCCATCCTGACTTCCTGCTCTGCACATCTCTGCTTACAACGACCATCTCCATGGGAAGCCTCCAGCCAAAGGCTCCAGTTTGCTTAGCTTAGCATGGTTAGCAATATTGGTTTCTCTGCAGATTAATGAACTCTTTTCCCCTTCATTGCAGGTTTCCTGCAGCATGCCCAGGTTGCCAAACTTTCTCCAGCTACACGAACCCAGGCTCTCATCCTTGGAAGCACAGGCAGGCTCCTTCGGCTGCCTGGATCCGCACCAATTCCTTAAGACTTCCCAGTAAATTCAGATTTCCCAGTTGCTCATACACCTCATAGCTACTTTCCTTGGGAGCACACAGTGTGTGGAACCAAGGCACGCTGCTGCCTTTATGAGAATCTCACTATACATCAACTGAGATCAGGAAATACGCAGTTAGGGACACTTGTGCGTGTATCCTGCAGTGATCAGTGGACTGGGCTCCTCTGAACGTACCAAGATCGCCACCTCCTCTACTGTCACAGCCAAGGCAAAGGCATGTAGCCCTGAGGACCTGCACGTGGCCCTTTTCCTTCTGCTACCCCCAGAGAGGCTACAGGTGAAAGAGACAAAGCCTGTTCCATCATCAGGTGCTCCACATCCTCCTGGAGGAGGCTGGTGATCGCAGGTGGTCTGCATCGCTATCTGGTAACCCGGGAGGTTTCGCAGCCTTCCGTGAGCTATGAAAAGACAGGAGCAGCAGGCCTAGAGGGAAGTCCCTGCAGGAAAGTTTTCTTTAGTGCAGCTGCTGGGTCTTACGATCAAGGCCATCTGATATGCTGATATCATGCCAGTAATGGTATAACTCAGTATCAGTCTAATGGCACAATGGATTTACAAAAGGAGCAGTATACACAGAAATATGCATTCATGCTTGTTAATCCCTCATAAGCCTGTAATCCTGATTCTTTTTTTCCAAATAATAAGTGCAGATCTATTAAGACTATCACTAGCTGCATGTGAAATTCTCTTTTTTTCCCCTGCTTGGAATCTGCTGTGTATCCCGGGCATGGCAGAGACACAGCGAGTCCTGCTGCGAGGGGAATGCCATCCCTTGGCAGTGCTTATCCCCTCCTTACAATGATGACTGTGATCCCGCATGCTTGAAAATCCCATCTGTAGAACAGAGAGCACATGGAGGCGGATACAGACTTGGAGCTGCTACCTTGCTGGAGGGACTGCTGGGAAAAATGGGCACGGAGGACAAGCTGAGGGCACAGGCGGTGTGTTTAGAAATGGGATGCCCTCAGACCATGATTTTCTGACCTGCAGACAGTTGTGGCATCCTTCACCTGCATCTTCTCCACGGAGCCTGGAGCTGGCCCCCCAGGGAAACATGAATCTGCATTTAATGAGAGCGCGGGGCCAGGCCGGCACGCAGCAGCCTCCTGAGCCAGCCCCGGCCGCGTTTCTCTTGCCCGGTCTGCGGGCTGGTCCTAGGGGCTGCCAGATTCCTACCTCCAGCAGCCCCCGCAGCCCCGGACTGCGATCTGCAGAGAGCCTCAATAACAAACAGCATTTCATAAAGCATTCCCGAGCCATTGCACACACACAACCTGGAAATAATCCTTCCAGGAGTGACAAAGTAATAGCCGCTAATTACATAATTAATTTATTCTTTGGTACTAATAAAGAAAAAAAAGGATTTGAGTTACAAAGGAAAAAAACAATTTAAGGATTTGTTTTAATTAAAACTACAATGTACTGAAAAAAGAAGTAATTTTAATGATACAGACAATGCTCTGCTTGTATAATTAGTAATTAATTACCTAAAGAAATGACATTTTTTTCATTTCTTTAGAACTATATTTTTTTTCTTTCTTGTTTTTCTTCTTTCTCTCCAATGCAGCTGTCTTCAGGGCGCACAGATCGCGAGAGCAAAGTGCTGCCCGGCTGCAGGCTGCACGTGCCGTCCCTCACCTTCCCCGTCACGGAGCGGCCGTGGTGCCGCCGACACCGACCCGGCTCCCCGGCCTCCAGCAGCCTCGCGCCACGTCCGCCCTCAGCGCCGAGGCAGAGGGCAAATGGGCAGCGCTGCAAATTGTGGCTCTGGGACAGAGCCGTCAGGCAACGGAGGCCACAGCCTTCTAAGAGGGGGTCTAGGAACAAACTGTTAGCCCAGTGCTATATATATATTATGCTTATATGTCCTGATGTTAACCAATGTTATATATATATATTTATTAAGTATTCATATATTCATAGCTATAAAGGCCTTTTCTCTACTTGAGCTAAATTGCATAACTGTGACCTAGTGTCCCAGAAGGCTTTTTATTCATGTTAAATGGGTACTGAGATTACAGTACTCCTTGGTAGTGGGTGCAAAAGTGTTCTGGAGGAGACAGGGAAGATGGATGGTCCTATTGAGGCTCAGCAAAGAGGGCAAAGCACCTTTCATTGAAAACACGAGAAGCAAGTGGCTCTGCAGCACGACCAGCTTCGCATGGAAAACAAGTTGAGCTGAGCAATACTGCAGGAGGGAGCTGAACTGCCCTTGCTTTAGAGCATCTTCTGGAGGCAGGCGAAGGGAAGGACCCTGGAGCACTAGGAAGGGGATGGGGACAGTTGGGGTTATCCCTATGCCCACTGCCCAGCTGGAGGAGGCCAGTGGCCCAGCCTGGACCGAACCGTGGGATGGAGAGAGGGGCCATCTAGGAGCGTTTGCACTGTGGGCCAGTGGCCAGGATGGCTGTTACTCCTGACAAGCAATGTCATGACTCCATGGGCCACCAAAACAGCGTAGTTCCCAGTCTGACCCTGCAAGCATCCCTCAGAAAGACATTGCTCCTGATTCTGGAAACCCTCCTTCCAGGTGCACAGGCAGCCATAAACAACCCTCCTTATCCGAGGAGATGGCAGCTCCCCAATGCCTTGTCCTATTCCTCACATGCAGGGCAGAGCTCTGCAAGGTTCAACGAGGAAGAGTGGGAGAAAGGAAGGTGATTTCCTGCATGGAGCTGAGCGTTCAGCCCTGCTTGGCTAGTTAAGCCTCCCGTCGCTTTGCTCACTGCCTGTGGCCAAGGTGCTGGCTGGGCCTCATGCGCAGGGCAGGCACCCTGGGCCCCCCTCTCATTCCAAGGAGAAGCTCCGTAACTCCCAAGTGCAGCCTCTGCAGTTATGGAATGTGTTGTAGTCCTCAGCTCAAGGTCAAGGCACAGCCAAAAGGCTATAAAAATATGGGACAGCTTGGCTGGGAGAAGGCATGGGAGGAGGATGCCAGGCAAGGGAGCAGAGCAAGTCCCACGCACAGGGCTCATCAGTGAGGGAATCCGCGTAGCTCCGGGGCATGCTGGCAGCTCCCAGGGCAGGGAAGCTTGACCTCAAATCCAAATCCTAGGTTGAAGATCAACAGTAGCCCAGGGCTGAATAAGAAAGAGGATCTCCATTAGTAAGTAAACACAGTCCAGCTCAGGGCACAGGATAGTTTGCAATACTGAATGATAAAAAACCATACTTGCTTCCTGCAGAGTAAACAGCTCCAAAATAATGGAAGCGCCATGCATGGAGGTGAGAGAGGCTCAGTGCAGAGCTGCACTTCCCTATTAGTATTCACAGGGAAACACAACCTTTTTGCAAAACCTCCACATCAGCATCCTGCAAGGAACCCCTGACCCTTTAGCCCTCTCTGTCCAGCCAGGAGATCACTAAAAATCACATTAGTGAGGAGAGAACTGGCTGGAGAGTAGCAGCCAGCCCCCTGCTCAGTTCTTTAACTTTGGCTGAGGTCTAAGGATGACTTTAGCTGCTGGCTTTGAGACTCATGGTCACACAGACACAAGCAGTGACATGTTCCCGTCCACTTGGCTGGAAGAGCCACCAGCCCTCCCCTGTCCTGGCCATGCCAGCTCTTCTTCCCTGGGAGCACCTGGCTCTCTCTTGCTGCCATGGGCCTTCTCAGGGCACTAAATTGCCACTGTACACAGAGACGATTCATCCTGGGAAGGAATAAGTGGAGAGGAAAATCCAGATCCCTTTTCCCTCCCATAGCCACCAAGGGAGAAAGAGAAGGAGCACCAGCTGGGCCCCGGGGAGGAATTCTGCCACTTCCTCCAAGTCGGGGCTCCCCAGCCTTGGTTACCTCTGTGCTGCCTTGAGAAGAAATCAGGACAGGACTGGCCCGGGTGCCAGTACCAGGGCACGCGGTGGTGGCTGGGGACGCTGGTGTCCCCTCGCCCGCTCTAGCACACGGGCAGGGTGGGAGCAGCAGCAAGCTGGCTGCTACGCTGGTGCCAGATGGCGGATGAGATTAAAAGAATTTGATTTTCAAATAATCCATAAACCTGGCTGAGCTAATGTCGTTTCATATGCATTATCTTGTAATCCCAGGGAAGAGAACATTTCAGAGCAAAGAGTCTTATTCTCCCTCCCTGCAAGGACTCTAACAAGCTATAGATAATCCCCTTTTTGTTGGAAGGTGCTTACAGGGGACCTACAACGGCCCCGCGCCTGGATGGGGGGGAGCTGCAGCTCTGTGCCAGTGCCTGGGATGGGAGACAAGCGGAATGAGTGGAAAATCCTACACTGCTTTCTCCAAAACAACTGCCTCACAGCAAGACCATAGTTTGTTGACTTCTACCTGCCTGTGTCAAATGTCTGCATTGCAACCATTTTTTTTTGTCCCTTCCTCTGCCCCATACATGTAAAATCCCCTCTTCTCCCTCACCCCTCAGCAGTCCTAAGCATCTGCTCTCCATCTTCGGGTGCTGACTGCCCCTTCCCCTGCCCAAGCCCCTTCTCCAGCTCAGGCTCAGAGTGCCCTGCCCGTCCTGCCCTCAGGCCCTGCAAACGGAGCCCTGCAGGAGCCCTTCCCCCTTGGCAGCCCCACCAGAGGTGGGCAGCATCTCTGGCAGCCTCCAACTAACCCCGTTCCAGCCATGCTCAGGCCACCTCAAGTCTCCTCTGAGCCGCCAGTTTCTTGTCAACCCTCCACGCAGCAAACGCAATCCTAAGCGATCCCTGGGGCCCTTCCAGGCACAAACCACGAGGCCTGGGTGCAGCAGGGAAAAGCTTGTGATCCCACTTCCATGATGCCACGCTGGATTGCACCTAGCACAAGAGGCAATTTTGAGGGGGAAGGGAAGGAAAACTCCATGGATGGGATTTCCCAGTCACCGCCTGCCATCTAGTGCCTAGTGCTTGGTGCTGTTTTATAGGCAGGAAGCAACATCTGACTGTGTCCTCAGGGGAATTTAGCTCTTAAATTAGAGGCAGTGACATTTGTTTATCAGTTCCCAGTGCGGGGAGGTCCCTGCCATGCTCCTCACTTGGTGCCAGGGCAAGGGTTCTGGAGTCAAACAGCTCAAATCCTGAAGCCGATCAGGGGTGAGGGGTGGTGATGCCCTGGCAGTGCCCAGCGCTGCGGGGGAAGCCAGGGAAGAGGCTCCCGAGCAGCAGGCGGCAGGGGATGCTCTGTGATCCGAGCTGCACATCCCGCTCGCCACGCATGGCCACCACCGCTTGGAGCACCTCTAGCAAAACAGGACGTGAACGCGTCATGTGACAAATGCCATGGATGGCGAAAAATAGAGAGGCAAATGGAAGTGCGAGGGGAAGGAGTGAACGGGGAGGCTTGTCAGCTGGGCAGGAGTTGGATAACCTAAAGAAAAATGGGAAATAAAATAAAAAAAAAGAACAACAACAAAACCCCCATAACAATGCTGATTTCACAACTCAAATATTCCTGCTCTCCAAAACACTATTGAAATGTTTCCTACTTGGCTCAGTCCCTGGGGAACCACGGCAGTAGAAATGTGGTCCCTACAGCCCTCTCACTGGCTTCAGGTCAGCATCAACGGCAGATACCCTGGCACGAGGGCAGAGGGCTGGAACTTGCATTAATGCACAGAGGGCCAAGGACCTCATCCTGCATCACTTGCACCTCTCTCCATCCTTCCACAAGGGTGTCAGAAGAGCACAGATCCAAGAGCAAGGTTGACCCACAGCTGATGACTTGGGCTTGTGCAGGCACAAGCAGGAGGAAAGAGACAGCTCCACAAAGTCATCCTCATCCAACACAGTGCCAGGACCTGGCTCACTCCTTGCTCCCTGGGCCCTCGGGACAAGATTACTGGGCAACTGTCCCAAGGACTTGAGGTGATTTAGGGCCTTTCACAGGCGCAGGCAGTCAGGAGGGCTGTTGATCTCTCTCTGCCTTCAGTAAGGGCTTCTCCATTTCCACCTTAGGAGCTGGTCATCTGTCAGCCTCTTGTCCCTCTGAAGGGGTTGTGACACCTCCCCACAAAGAGAGGAGGGAGCAGCCAGCAAAGCTGAGTCACCACAGTCCTGTTTCCAGGCAGGAGGAATTAAGGGAGCCAAAAGGCAGGAGGGTCCCTCTCTCCTTACCCAGCACCGCGTCACTTACACACCCGCTGTCCCTCACACCCCAGTGTTTCCTAAAGCTCATCCACCACCCACGGCCTGTGCCAGGGAGCAACTGCAGCTCTGCAGAGGGGCACACGGGCGTCTGGCACAAACGGGCTGCTCTAGTCGCTTGGCAAAGCGAGGGCAGGGCAGCAGCTTACAAACACACAGAAGCAGATTTACTGATTAGCACATGGCTCCGATTTCCTCCAACACTTCCAAAAAAGCAATAGGCAACATTAACAAAAGGATTACTCAGAATTCAAGAGCAAATGGGATTTGTGACCCATTATATTAACCAGGGACCGGGGAAAGCTCTACAGAGAGCGAATACTGCTGGCAGGTCACCAAACCAATTATTAAGAGCTCACAGATCACGAGCTAGATATATACACACACATCGAGATAAATTTCTATTTGCCTGGAGAAGCAGGATGCTGGCTGAGCCACCCTCCCACCCCAGCATGCTTTTTTTCTATGTGCCCATTAAAGCTGGATTACATCTAGTTACTTTCCCCAGTAATTCACTTCCCCCACAGGTTTAATGCTGAAGAATAGCATTCGGGAGGGTAAAACCTGAAAGGAGAAATGTAATGTGCGTAATTACTTTGATAGATGATAGAGAACAGAAAGCAGGCGGCAGCACGTTGGGGAAGCAGCCGGCTCCACGCACCCCGACAGCCCTCACCGCCCTCCCGCATGCTGCCCCCTGCCTCGGGCCACCCCAGCTCCCCTCTGCCCCGAGCTCGAGCGGGACAGCAGCCCTTAGGCACAGGACCACCTGCCTCCCGTATTAGCTGCTGCCCCAGTCTCCAGCAGAGGTAAGTTTAGGCAGCACTTTGCGAGCTGTCATATCTTTCCCTGAATTTCTGTCTTGGTTAATTATATGACTGGACATTCTTGACAGCCATGGAAATGGGCAGTTCCTGTGAGCACCCTGCCCAGCCTCTGGAATAGGCTGTGACTGTGAGTCCTAAACCCTTGTACATGCTGCATAAATGCTTATTGCCTTGCCTATGCAGAAAAAAAGCTCTGTTTTGATGTTGCTGAGAAGCCCCTCATATTCTGATGAAGAAATGCCCTTGGTCTTCAAGTATTGCCTAGCAAATCCTGCCAAAGACCTTTTAGGGAAGAGTAGCCTTGACAGGAAAGCCATACCCAAAACATCTTGAAGGCTGTCAGTGTCTTGTACGCATCTCCCAAACTCGTGGCTTTGCTTTTTGAGGAGCTGGTGTTAAGAACTGAGTATTACGGCCAAGTTTTTAGAGCAATTTTACCCCAAGTTCAAGTTTCCCAATGAGCCACCCTTCCTTTACATCTGTTCTGATCTCTGCAGAGGTTCACTCCAGCATTACCCTCTACCAGTATCCCTGAAACCTTGAATGTTATGTGAAGACATAGGGAGGGCTTCCCAAGGAAAAAAAAAAAAAAAACAGAAAAAAAAAACACAACAACAAAAAAACATACCCCAAGACAGCAGGATGAGACCTATTCAACTCACATCACCTCAGCCAGCTTTTCCAGGCCATTTTCTGCAGGGTCTCCCAGTTGTCCCAAGTGGGGTTTGTTTTGGAGCACCCAATGCTGCTTCCCCTGAGAGCTGCTGAGAACAGGAACAGGTCCCATGCACAGAAACCCTGGGGAACACCAGAGAAACCCCCTCTGAAGAGAAGCATCCCCCCAACACAAACACTCGGACCCCTGAGCTTCCCTGGCAGGGAGAGATGTCACAGGGAGCAGCTTTCCCTGCCCTAACAAGCTGCAATTGGGAGCAAGAGCATTTCTCCTCAGTAGGGTTTTCAGAGAGCTGGGAAAGGTACAGCCCGTGAATCCACCCACCTTTCCTGGCTCTGTTTGCACCCAGCTTCCACATGTTGATGCTTTTTGTTGCTTGGAGCCAGCCAGGAGCAAGAGATAACAGCTTCCCATTATACGAGAACGGTGCAGTTCTGAACAGCTCACATTGGATCACCATGTACATAACTGGGGCTCTGCTCGGAGAACAGCGATACCTACCTGGAACTTCTGCAGATAAGGGGAGATCAGCTGGAGAAGATATTTGGTAGGGGGAGTAGAGGAAACCTGTATCCATAAAGCTTAAAAGTGGTTTTATAAGGATTTGTTATCTCTCCTTTGCTGGAAGGAAGTGCTGGCATCCAATTTGTCACAAAGAAAAACTTGATCTCCCACTTCTGACATAGTGGCCTAAGCAATAACTTAGATGCAGGAGTTTCAGACTGCAATTTAGCCTTCCATTCATTTCTGCTTCTTGAGGCTTTTAGCAATGGCAGCTGGACTGCGTTGCACCACAAAGAGGTCATCTAGGTACATCTCCTTAGCAGGAGAAATCATCCGGCTGCCGTGAATTGCCCTCATCAGTGGAAGTGCTCTGTACTGAAAAAGTTTCAAGAACAGACAGTGTCTGCAGTTTGACCATCAGTGCTCTCCCAGCTCCTCCCCAGGTGGTACTGTTTGGGGAAGAACACCCCTGGTTATCCTGCTACCTGCAGCACTTACCTTATGCAGAGCTTCCCACATGAGCTCCCTGCTGCGTTCTCAAATGGAGGAGTCCCGGGCCCTTTGCAACACACGTCTCTGCACACACTTCCAGTGAGGGGTCTCCAGTTGTTCTAACTGTACCTGTCACCGCAGAAAACTTGATGCCTTCCAAGTTACCAGGAAGACACCAGGTTGCTTCATGTTCTCATGTAGATACCTCATGCAGGGAGGTCTTTACCAAGGTGCGAAACACGTTAGGCTTTGGGCACAAACAAGTGCCCAGACAAAGATCTGAGCAACAAATACTCATACAATTCACTATCACGTTTGCATGGTAGTTTTGTATTTTGTGCTCAATGCAACTGAAATCCAAACCATAATGACCTACTATGGGACCTCTGGGAGTACAGAAGAAAGGAGGAGACGCAAGATCATACTCTCCCCAGGAGACCTGCTCAACACCCTTCAACCTTCCCTCTTAGGCACCAAGGTGAGGGGCAGCAGGCCAAAATGAACAAAAAAGGAGCAAAAGCACCTGAGTCAGAGGGTCCAAGATTGTTTGCAGTGACTGAATGAAGGTTTGCAAATAAACAAACAGCAGGGAGGGAAAAAAGGCACTGCTCATCCCGCTGGAAGCAGAAAATCCTATTTTAGGTGTTGAAAAAACAGGTATTGCAGTTTCCAGATAAGGCCAAGTTCCCTGCACACCTGCTACCTTTAAAAACAAGGGTATGAGTCTGAGGGAAAAATAAAGGACATAAAAAAGGATGTTGATTCTGGCCTGTCCATCACTGGAGAACACTACCCATCTTGCGGTACAGACAGTGCCCACAGGCTTGTTGCTTGAGCAAACCACAGAATAAGAACTGTCTGGGTTTGAAGACCAGACAGCCCTTTCTCTCTTCTGTGCTCCTAGTTCTGAAGACAAATAACTACCATTCAAATAGCATTTTACATGCTTTGAAAATTTGACTCCAGCAACACAGCCCCTGCCTGTGGTAGGTGGAATGTGGTAAAGACCTTGGCAAGGGGCTCTGCTTGTAGGCTCAAAGCTGCAGCCTGGAGCAGCAGGGCCAAGAAAAGCCTCTCCAAAGCTGCTGTCCCCATGGCCCTAAGCCTGCTGGGGACACGAGGGTCACAATGCTGATGGGAGGGTACTCACCTCTCCCCTCTGCAGGAGCTTCCAGCCTCAGAGAAGCCAAGAGTCTCCCTTCAACAGCGCTGGTCCAAGACAACAGCCAAGAAAATGTGTAGTTTTGCAGGCATGTACCCTACTCTGCATTTATTTCTTCTTTGCAAATGCTCTTTCAATGCGGGCACAGCCTCCTTGGCAGGTCTGCAAGGGTGTTTCAAGAAACCAAGTTTTGTTTTGTTTGTAATTTATTGCAAGCCTGCAGCTCCTAAACTGCCCGGCATTAGAAAAGAGAAGACTGCTGCGCTACCCCTCACCCCAATGGTTGTGGAGTGATTAAGGATAGCTTTAATTTGAGGCCTGCAGCTCAACAGCTCCCAAAGGATTGATAAAATATATATAGCAATCTCCAGTTCCACCTCTGGAGGCTGAACTCTCTCCGGATGATTAACGACAGCTATTTTCTTCATCTCTCTCCCTGCCACTGAGAAAGGCTGATTCTCTGCAAGGTCCTATCAGCACTGGCCCACACACTCTGACTAGCAAACAGCAACATTTACAATCAGAAGAACACTGCAAGAAATTGAGCCAGCTCCACGGAGGCGAGGCAGCACCACACAATGAAAGGACAGCTCTTTTAATAAATAAATTGGGGTAAACAGGGTCAGGCTCCTGCAGCAAGCCCTGCTGGGCTGGGTTAGCAGCACTGGCATAAAACAGTGCAAACAGAAGTGGGAATTCCTCCGTGCAGCCTTTGTACCTGTCCGCAGAAAGCAGGGAGGCTGAGAGCATCCTTCCCAACGCAAGTGAAAATGAGCCTCTCAGCACAAAAACAGAAGGTTTTTCATCCTCTCTGCTCATTGCTACAGCTTCAAGCTCAATGGGATTGCAGGATGGGTGGGAAAACAGCACTCATTTTTATATTAAAGAAAGAGCTACATGAGGAAGAGCTAACAGCTGTGTCCTCCATGATCACCACTTATCAGGTGCTCTCGGGCCAAAGGCAGCAAAACAGTTTAAATTTAACCTTCAAAGCACGCATACCATACACGAACAAGGCTGTGATGCAGAGCTGTGAAGGGCCTGCAGAAACACCAACCAGTTCTCCAGAAACTTGCCTTTCCCAGCCTCACGGGCCCTCATGCGCTGCCGAGGTCTCCATGGGGCTGGTTATGTGGTATCTGGTTTATGGAAAAAGCTTTCAGCTGTGGGTGAGCACGTTACTGCTGGAGAAGCTGAAGGGCTCCACAGATGCATGGACAGAGCCCAACTACGGACGCAATCCTGAAGGGATCAGGGTATGGTTGGAAATACTCATGGGGCTGCTCCAGGCCAACAAGAGTTAATCCTTGGAAAAATGATGAGTGCTGCTCTGCTGCACGCTTGATGTGCACTTCCTCCCAAGAGGGGTCACAAAAACTAAAGTCTTAGGGGCTGGGATGGTGCCTAAAATCCAGAAATATTTCAGCTTGGTCCCTTGCCAGATCTCCTGGTACAGCTAGCTGGTGGCAAGCCTCCTGCTTATACCTAGGAGAGCTTGTTCCTACCTGAGAGCACAGGAAACTCTCCAGTGCTGCTCTTTAAGTAAAAAGCAGGTGCCAGGCACACAAGCATTAGCTGTTATTAAAAAGAAATTGTGCTCTAGACTGTGACAGGAATTTGGCGAGGAGACAGCTTCTTGGGTACCACAGCCTCAGGGAACAGCCCACTTGGGAGAGGAAAAGGAAGTCACAACATGCACTTCCAGAGGAGGTGGAAAATTCAAAATAAGCAGAGAACTCCCCAAGGAGAGCTTCACTTACAAGTATAAGTTTTAATATTTATTTAGTACAGGCCTGGGGAAGGAACTGGGAAATAAGGCAAAGGCAGATTATCCTCCAGAGCCCATTTCAACACCTCATACACACAGACCATGGGAAGCAGCAGCTGTGTGCCTCCCCAGAGTCATGTTCTACATCTTCCCCATCTGCTGAAGCACAGCCTAGCACTTACAAGTCCAGAAGGAATCGATTGACTTTCTTCAGGTATTCTGACTTCAAGTAACCTCCCAGCTCATCCTTTGTAACCCACAGGAAATCTTCTTTCAGTTCCGCCTGGGACAAGTCATTGCTCTGGAGGAAGGCTTTGAAGAAGAAGACTTTGGCTCCCACGTTATCCTCAGTCCTGATGGCCCTGGGGAATTTGTACTTGTAATGCCCATACGGTGCATTCCCCAGGAACTTGGCCTGGATACGATCTCCTGCAAGACCCCAGGAAAGCAAGAGAAAGAAAACAAGACATAAGAATACAGAGCAACAGCAACTGCTTTGCCTAAATAACAGAAAGAGCACAGGACATATCCGGTTCAGACTGACTGTACTTTCTTCCCAGCAGAGATATTGTCAATCGTAAGTTTCATTTCATGAAAAACCAACTGGTTCTGGTGTCCTGCAAGTTGCCTAAAAGTGAGGGAGGTGGGGAAAGAGCACCAAGCTCTGCCAGCCCATCGTGAAAAGAAAGGAGTGTGGATTTGCTAACACCCATTTGCCACAAAAGTGGCTACAGGGTGACAAGAGGAAAAGTGAAGCTGTATCTAAAGCAACCCCAGACCACTCAGGAGGCAACTGGTGATGCTGAAACATCAGGCTGCAGATCAGTCTTGGCACTCAGCTGCCAGCCCAGGTAGCCCCTCACATACTCAAGAGCACAATGCAGCTCCAGCCCCTCTGCAGCAGGGCAGTCACAGAGCAGCTTCACAACTCGGCCTTCACAGCTCTTGCCGGAAGCCCCATCAGATTAGCTCGGTCCTCTGCCATGAAATCCCTTTTCTCAGAAAATGGGAGATTTTATTACTGAGAATTGCAAATACCCCTAAGTTAGGAGAAAGGAAGAAATAAAACAAGACCAAGAGGAGAAAAAGGTCAGAGACAGAGCAGACTACCCACCCAAGGTGGCAGCCATGGCTCGCTCTGCTGTGCTTCGCAGCGTCTCTCCAGGCTGCCATTCTGCTTGAGGCAGGAGCCACAGCTCCTCGTTACCAATTTTCCGTTTCACCAGAAGCATCAGGTTCCTGTCCAGCTTTCTCTCCAATGACGTTCGAATGTTGTTTTTATCAGCATCTGCCAAAAAACAACACAGTCTCTCAGCAGCAGCCCTCTCATCACCACAGTTCAACACTTGCCTTCTTCCGAACCCTGCCAGCAGTCATACATACACGAGACTGATACACACAACAAGATGAAAACGGAGACAAAGCTCTCAGTCCCCCTGGAAGCTCATGCATGATCCAAGTGGAACCCACTGCTAGACTGCACTTACTTTGAACAAGATTTAAAACCACCAGTTTGCATTTTCAGTTTGATAAAAGTCTCCCACAGGCCTATGCAAGTCTGCAGATGAAGCTCACCGAAGTGCCTCTCATCTCAAAAGAAAATCCACTTGCACCCCTTTGTAATGTTGTGCCCACAGCGTCACTGCACAGGAGCAAAGATTCCCTGTAAGCTGGTTAACTCCTCTCGTGCCAACTGTGCTGCCACACAGCCAAGACCCTCCATAAAGGCTCCGCGAGCGCCTTCACCCGGCCGGACAGCGCTGCAGGGGGCAGACTGCAGCATCCAGCGCACCCCTCGCCGCGACACGGCCGCTTCGCGCTGTACCTGTTACCCGCGAGGCCGCTTTGAAGAGCTGCAACTTCTGCTCCCACTTGTCCTCCAGGTCCTGAGCCATGATGACGGTTTTGCCAGGCCCTTCGTCATCGTCGAACTCACTCTCCTTCCTCCTCCGGAGCCGCTCCTCCTCCTCCTGCTTGCGGAGCTCGTGGTCCGAATAGCGGCTTTTCTCCATCTCTATCTGGGAGGGCGGCACAGGGACCCGTTTTGCCCCGGGCGCCGCGAGCAGCGCAGACCGCGGCCTCCCAGGGCCGTGCCGGGATGTCCCCGCACGCAGCGGCTCCCACGGAGCCGGCACGAACGCGGGACGCGACGGCTGCTCCCTAGGGAAGGGCCGGGAACGGCACCGGGATGCGGCCCCAGGCCAGGCCCAGCGCGTTTGGCCTCTCCGGGTCCCCGCGCGCGGAGCCCCCGCGGCTGGCGGGACCCGGGTCCGCCATGTCCCCCCGCCCCGCCGTAGCCACCATTTTCCCGTCCCCGCCGGGTCGCCGCTACCTGCGCCATGAGCGCCGCCACCTCCTCCTCCTCCCGCGCCATGGGCTGCGTGAGCCTGGGCAGCCGCAGCAGGCAGAGCGCGCCGAAGAGCCGCCACGGCCGCCGCGCGCCCGCCGCCGCC
>VWPW01007498.1:21830-47349 GCA_013389825.1 Crypturellus undulatus
GCGGGGAGGCCGCGGCGGGGAGGCCGCAGCGGGGCGAGGTCGCAACGGGGAGGCCGCCGCGGCGCGGGGCTGCCCCGGGACTCCCCGCGGGGCTCGGCCCAGCCTCCCCCTTCCCGTTGTCTCCGCAGGGGCTGCGGCGCCGCGCAGCGCCTCGGCATCCGGAGCAGCGCGGGGAGGCCGCAGGAGCTCGCCGAGAAGGTGGCGGCCAGGCAGGCAGAGGACCAAGGCCCCGGCGACCTGGGGTAAGGCGGCCGCGCCGCGAAGCCTCCGCTTCCATTTGCCTCGCGCTGGGAGGCTTCTCACCCCCGAGAGCGGGTGATTGGAGTCAATCACGAGCACAGCTGGCGCGTCCGTGAAACCAGACCTCGCTCGATCCCTTTCTTTTTCTGTCCAAATTCCCAGGAAATATGACATAAAACTCGGCAAAAGTTAAAGAGCAAGTGTCCAATAACTCTTGTTTTGCTTCTCAGCCCTCTGATCCTGCAGAGGAGCTCCATGCGATGGGATGGAAAGCCATACGAAGAGATCCCAATAGCGCACATCAAAGCCACGTACAACAAGTAAGCACACGGCCTCACTGTTTGGCCTGTTCTCATGCAAAATGGAAGTTACGGTGAACCTGGGTTATAGCCAGCCGTCACTGCAAGCAAAAAAGCCAGCAAGTCAGGGAAGAGAGTAACGCAGAGCCCAAACCGCAGTGCTGTTCGGGACGTGCAACTGCCTGTGTTGTATCTGAAACAGGAATAGGAGTATTGTTACACATTTTGACTGTGTTCTGATACGAATAACTAGATGCTGACAGCTTTTAATGGCAGGTTCATTCCTGCCCTCAGTTCTAGCAGTCTTGCTGTACTTCAGTTGAAAGAGCTGTCGTATTATCCTCAGGAGGGGGCTGTTTTCATTAGCGATCCTTAGTGTAGTATTTTACCATTTCTTAAAGCTCTCTGAGGTTCTAAATATGCTCTGTGTATTTTTTTTTAATAAACAGAGGATGTGAAATGCTCACAGCAGCAGGTGCTTCTGAAAGAGTTAAACCTCAGATGGCGAATACCTAGCAGGAGAGGATTATCCAAAAAGTTTTTACCATCCCTGATTCTCCAGGTTGACTCAGAAGTTCTCTGCAGCTGGTTAGTGCAACTGAGATAAGTTGGAGTGCTGAGTTGAGGGCTTTGAGACAGGAGGCAAGAGCGGCAAGCCTTGCAAGTAAAACAGAATGAGAAGGAATGGAAAAATCTTGTTAGTCGTTTCCTCCTGTCTTCTCTTACTACAGCACCCACATCCAGGTTGTCAGCTTCGACAACAGGTCCTTCTCCCACACGTCCTGCGGCACTGAAGGCTTCCAGAACGCCAAGAAGGGCACTGCCATCGCAGCACAGACCGCAGGAATTGCAGCAGCAGTGGTGAGTGTGCCTGCTGCTCTCACCCTCTCGCAGGGGAGAGCTCCTCCGGGGCATGCTGCCAGGATGCACGGAGGATAAGGGCATTTTGGGAGACTTCAGTTGTTTTCAGTGGGATGGAGAGGGGAGGAGAAATTCCGCTTCTCGTTCACACTGCCGTGCCCTGTTCATGGGCAGCAGTCCCGGCCTCTGTCCCGTAGAGCTGAGCATCACACTGCCATTTGCGGACTCTTTCCCAAGCTTCATGTGACACAGTGAAGGTTTGGATGCAGACAGAGAGCAGTTAGAAATGCCCAGGTGGGGAGCTTAGCTGGGCAAGTTGCAACTGGGAAATTAAAGTTTTAACTTCCCCTCTTCTGCTCCAGTTTGTAAAGCTGCTTTTTCTAGGTGGACTTTTCTCAGTCACTGGGGAAATGTAGCCACTTTGTGTGCAGTTGTTCAGTTTTTGCACTGTAAGGGCTGGAGAAGTGGCTGTAATTACTTGCTGCAGGTTTTCTATATGCTCTATGGCACAGGAGAACTGACTTGCTGCCAGCAGTTGCAGTCACAGAAGGTGATGTCCTTGCATGTGTAGTTTTCAGATCCATGCAGTGCATGGTAATCACTTCTAAAAAAAACATGTGGGTGTCCAGATGGCAGAAGAAAATGAGGCGGTCTGTGTCATGGCCCTCATTATAGCAGAATGAGGCAAGGTGAAACTGAAAAACCTTAACCTAAATTAGGTGGAACTCGCTCTAACCTTTCAGATTAGAGGTGTTTAGTGCCATGGCTGGCTAACAGCTTACTGGGGTTGGCTCAGCAGAATATAAGAACATTTCTGCTATTAATCTTTGCTTACAGGGGTCTCTTAACTGCTGTATGAGTGCACTTCGCCAGATTTGATCCTCTACTTGTTAAAGTGGATTAAACGCACCAGAATACAGGAGAGAAAGCCAGAAGGGCTCCGCTTGGTGGCAGTACTGCCACACTTTACAGCACGTGTTTTTCATCTCCAATTTCTAAGCCCCTAGAATTTTTGTACTGAACGTGTGGACTCCTGCACAGCAAATCTAAAGCTTCCATGCTTTTCTCATTTACCTTCCAGAAGAAATCCACTCATCACAGGATAGAAATCACTGCATTTGACAAGGGAAAACAGCATGGAATTAGTCCTTGCTAGGCCCTACCCAGTTTAGTCACACATCAGGGATATGTCATATTCTGTCCTGACTGTAGGTTGCAGGAAGTTTGATTTAAAGCTTTCTCTAGCTGCAGAGTTGGCAGCCTAACATAGAAGCTCTCTTGAAGACTTTTCTTTTGACTAATGTCTTGCTTTATACAGTGATCCCAGCATTTGTGTTCCGTATCCATCCATTAGTGCCTACCTTTTATTTTTACATAAAGCATACCAGGTAGTAGGTCAAAAGGAAATGAAATACTACAGAGGAGCCAAAGCAGAAGGAGAGATATCAAAAAGAAGGTTAATCAGTTCTTCATTGTTTCCTCAGAAAGCACGTGGGAAAGGTGTGCTACATGTACGAGTCGTGGTGAAAGGCCTGGGACCTGGGCGCAAAGTAAGTGTCTCCATTTCTTTCCATATTTTTCTTTTCCTTTTTTTTTTTTTTTTTGTCTTAAATTCAGGCGAGACTCATGATTATAGCTATTAAATGCCTCTTCCTTCCTCCTCATAAAGAATCTAGTCACAAAAAGAAATCATCCTACTGGTGAAATTTTACCTTGAGGACAGAGTAGAAACCAAACATAGGTTGCTTCCAACTAAAGTAGCATAACTGATAGGAAATATGATGAAAGGACTGCAAAGAAAGGAAGGCTTGAACTGGGTTTCCTAATAATAATTATTTATTTTTAAGACAATGGCAAAGTAGAAGCTTTGGTCACTTCTAAAATCAACTTGTCCCAAGCCTCTTTCCCCTGAGCTGCTTCTCCCTCGGCCACGCTGCAGGATGCTGCTAACAGGAGCTCATCTGCCACCTCACTCTTGCAGGCTGCTATCAAGGGTCTGACGATGGGCGGCTTGGAGGTGATCTCCATCACGGACAACACCCCTGTGCCCCACAACGGCTGCCGGCCCCGCAAAGCCAGGCGCATGTGAGACGAGCAGGGGACAGTGGCCTGCAGTATCAGCGGGTGCAACGTGGACTGCGGGGAGGGCTGCTCTTGGGACAGATCCTGGGAAACCACCTTCCACACAAATGTTTGCTGAGAGGAACTTGAAGAGACCACCTTATGTTGGTGGGAGAAGCAGGGATACATTTACTTTCTTAATGGGAAGTCTCTTGTGTACAAAATCTGTTGATTAAAATGTTGATCTTCTGACAGCCGTTCCTGCTGTGTGCAAAGAATTATTTTGGATTATTATTGCCTCTCAACTGCTTTCTTCCTCTCACTACAGTATGTGGCTCTTGTCTAGCCCTCAGTAGTACTATTGCCCCTGTGATGTGGAAGGGGAGCCTTGGGAGTGTATAAAGAATCAGTCAGTCCTTTCCATAAAGTCCTTTGCACGGAATGCTATCGTCTGAACTCGGTATTGCCGAAGATCTGACGTGGGGCTTTGTTCTGCCTAAGCTCTAGCTGGCCTCTCGGTGTTACTGGCAAATAGAAAAGGCCAGACCTTCTACAGGGCCTGGGATCTTGCCAGACTTGATGCTTGCAGGCTCTTTGGTCCTGTCCTGGGTACCACAAACTGGATTTGCTGGGGCTCCTGGGGAAAGCAGGCGGGGGGTTGGCAGGCCTGCGGAACAAAGAAACACTGCCAGGGAGATTTAAAACACTTAAGACTTGAACTGTACCTCTGCGCATCCCCAGGCAGCATAGGCTGTGTCATGGCTCTGTAATGTATTACTGCTGTCCCAGCTCCACCCAGAGAGAATTCCTGCCAAGCAAATATGTCTGGGTCTCTCTGGAGCATTAACTAGAGGCGGCAGCAGGAGCAGAGCATGATGCCCAGCATCCAGCCCCACACTGCCACCAGAACCCTTGGCTCTACACAGTCTATGCTGGGCAAATACTTCTGTAAACAGACTGTCTTCTGCAGCCATCAGTCTTATCACAAATCCAGCATCTCCCCTTCTATTATTTCTCTTTCCGTGGTTCCTCCTCAGTATCTTAAATTGCATAATTAACTATTCTCTTCCTCTTTAGAGGAGGGGTACCATGGCAACAAAGCAGTGAACCTCCTTCGTGGGGCTGAAAGGCATAGAGCAGGGTTTGAAAGAATCAGTCTGTTTAGAGGAGCCTGGTGAGGTACTTGTGACGAGAATAAAATAGGACTCAGATGAGCCCCCTACCTTACTCCGACCCTGTGTATGAATTTGAATAGAGGGGAGGTTGTCTAGGGACGTTCCTTGAACGGTTACCGATTTGGCAGCAAGGAAAGAGATTCACCCACAGACACAAACACCTGAAGGACTAGAAGAGTTTCCCCTCACTCCAGAGACATAGCTGAGTTTCCAGTGAATTCTTTAGAGAAGATGCTAGCTATAAATCACAAAGATTACCTTCCAGTATTTGGTAGCTAGTTGAGAAAAGCCACGTGGGGACACTGATGTGCCCTACAGGAAGGCTTGGCTGGTTTCTGTGCTGAGCACCGCGACCAGCCTCACCAAAGGAAGAGGGCCCTGCAGCAGCAGCAGGCTCGTCAGGGACATCCTGCCTAGCACACACTACAGAAAGCAAACCCTTCCCTCCCACGAGCTGCTTGTTGCACCAGGGCAACAAAAATGCCAGTGTTTTAGACAAAGATGATAAAACAGACTGAAGAATAAAACGGAGGAAAAGAGCTGTGGTCCCTCCAAAAGGAGAGGGCACAGCTACACTGAGAAAGCAACCAGGTACATCTTTGTCTCACCCAGACTTGGAATCAAGGCCGTGCTCTTTAAGACTGCTCCATAACAGTCCTGGGTTTGGAGCATTTATGAACATACAAAACTACCAATACACTGACACTATTCAAACAGCACGAACTCTTATATCCTGCCTGCTCTGCCCAGTTCTGGCACCAAGCCCTACTACACCCTCAGACTGAAATCTCTGTAGCACTCTGACCAGACCGAGGAGGCTGGGGTTATTTTCCTCATGTTCAGTGCCTGGATCTGTACAATATTACATAGTATTTGTTTGTCTTCCAGGCCGCCAGCTCCACATGCCCCCCAGGCACTTTCAAGTATGTTGCCTCAGTTGTACAGCTTGAAGCGACATTTTCCACCCATCTCCCTCTCCTCCTGATGAAGGACCCCCAAAGCTGAGGCCCTACTAAGGGCTAAGCCCGAGCTGTTTACAAGACAGAAATCCAAGGGCTCCACAGCAGCTTGGCGACATGGGCGAGCTCAGCTGCACAAAGGGGACCCAACACCCCCACCTCTTCTCCTCACTATACGCACACTGTGCTGCAAAAGAGGAGCCTTAAAACTCTCTATTGTTGTTCCTCTTGCAGGAAATTAACAGACACCAATAGCACTTAATGATTTCCTTACCCTTCAAATGAAACTATTAATTAAAGACCTGGCTTTAGTCAGCTACTGGTATTTACCAGGTTTAATTGCTTTCCTTGGTGCCTGGGTGGAATATTGTTTTGTCCTGGCTCACATCCCTCCTGAGCAGCAATTACTTCAGTAATCGGAAGCAGGGCCACACCATTAGCACTCCTGCGAGGTTCAGATCCTTCTTTTGGGGGTTTCCCTCTTTTTGGGGGGGCATTTTTCTCTATATCCCCTCCTCTCCTTCCCAATTTTGATTCCCTACCCTCAAACGAGCCTTTCTTCCCAACACCAGCTCAGACATTTCTACTGACCACAATACCCTGATCTTCAGCCCAGTTCAACCCTGGCCTTTCTAGTTTTTTCCCTTTCCTTTTAAATTTTCTTTCTCCAACACCTGGAGGCTGAAATACAACAGAGTCCTGAGTTACAGAAAATACACCACCTCAGGTCTGTTTACTCCTTAATATCACCTTCAGGATTTGGTCTAACTTGCATCACTGTTGCACACGGATGATACCTGGTGGCTTTAGAAAAAAAACAGCCCCCACACTTATCTCTAACAGCATATATTATTCTGCAAAGAGGAATTGCTTTCCTAACTCCTGCGATGAGGGGCTCCTATCTAAAGCTGCAACTTTATTGGCTGAAATGGTGATTTACTATTTCCTATGCGCACGTCTCGGTGACAAGAGTCAGGCAGCCAATTTCGATCCCGTTGAGGGATTCAATTAAGCCATTAATTAAGTGATGTCAGTGTCCTTTAACAGCTGGCCGTAGGCACAGGCGAGCAAGGAGGAGGAGATGGACCCTGCCGCAGCAGCACTGTAGCAGCAGGGGGGCTTTGCCGCAGCCCCGCAGCCACGAGCGACATCCCAGCAGGTTTTGCCGGCTTTTCCCAGAGTGGGAATACCCGCAATACGCACCAGGCAGGTCTGTGCCCAAGTGTGCCTAACCCCACCGAGGGGGAACAGTGCAGATGAGGTGATCGGATGAGCCCACGGGCAGGACATCATCACCCATCTGCAGAGCTGCAGCCCAGGAGCTCATCCCCTCTTCTCCCTGCAGCTGCCCCTCCAACCTCAACCCACGACTTCTCAGCCCAGAAAGAGATCAAGGACCCTCAGGTTATTTCTGTGCTTTTACAGTGCTCTCCTTTCCCCTCAAGAGGTATTAATAGGTACTTAGCAGCGGTGGGAGCCACTCAGAGGTTTGACTAATGAACGGCCTAATAGCATCCAAGTCCCCGCGCGGATGGTGAAGTCGGGCTGTGCCTCCTCTTAGGGAGGAAGCGGCAAGCGGGCCAGGCAAACACCACCTCGCCACTGCTTCCTTCTTCCCGAGCCACTCGTGCTCCCTCCACTGCGTTCTCCCACCTTCCCTCATCCTAGCGCTGCTCCATGGGGTCCTTTTGTCTCTCTGGAGCTCATAAACCTCTTGCAAGGCCTCACATTTGCAGAGAGTCAGACTGCGCGCGGATCTGAGGCCTGGGCTGAAGCCTCTGGGCAGACAGGGAGCCCATACAGCCATTGCTGGGGCTAGCTGCTCCCAGGAGCATCCACAGCTTGTTCCCTAGGGAAAAAAGGGCAGAAGGGGGAAAGTGCTGAGCACGAAGGGCTGGGAAGTAGGCAAGGATGTGAGGAACAAAACAAAGACAGGCCAGGAAAGAGGGGACATGGAGGCAGAAATGCAAGAAGAAGTGGTCACATTTTGCCAAACAGCATAAGCCTCTCCGACAGCTAAAACCTGCCAGCTCACTGTCCAGGAGTGTGTCCAGCATCAGGATGAGAATCCAAGAAAGGATCCTGCAGCAATAGGGTCACTTTAGGATCAGGCTAAATCCACACATCTTTCCTGTGGGGAGGATCCCCCCCAGGTCCCATGAGGACCCCCCCCCCATCAGAAGCCCAGGGCAGCCTTGCTCTGGAGTCTTCCTCCCTCTGCACAATTGGTTCTTTGGAGCTTCCACTCCATCACTGCAAGGAAGGCTTGAGGAGCCTCCCAGAGCTGTATTTACAAACTTCTCCAAAGCCTCTCCAAGCAGCAATAACTGTCCTCAAAATCTTCTTTCCTCTCCAAACTAAGTCTGAAATCCCTTTACGGTGCTTCAGTACTTCATGATCCATTTTGTGAAGCCAAATTTGCAAAGCGGTGTCTTTGCAAAGACTCCGCTGCGAGCTGGAGCGGCTCGGCCTGACGTCCGCAGTGCCTGCAGCCGCGTCTGCGAGCGCTTGGTCTGCTCTCCCTCTGCTTGCTTCTGTGGGCATGAGCAAGCCAGGCTTCCTGCCAGGACTCTGGAAACATGGAAAACTTGGGGCTAGGCAGGTGTAGGACACATATTCTCCCTCCGCAGACTCTGTTCATGAGCTCCTTCAGCAGGTCCCAGGATGTGGTGCTGAAATATGGCTCTAATCTCTTCACCAGCCCAGAGGCAATCAACTCCTTGTGGCTGCCAGGGACAGCCCTCGTGCCACCCCTTGCAAAGCCTCGGCTGCTGCCTTTCAGGTAGCTCTTGCAGGAGCCACAGCTGAAATAGAGCACCCATTGCCCAAGCTCCGAGGACCAAAGGCCACCAGCAAAGCCTTGGGTACACAGCAGGAGAAAGGATAACTTTAGAGCACAGCGCGAAGGACAACAGCACAGCAGACAACAGGAAAAACGGCCTGTTTTAGCACCAGGAGATCCAGCTTGGAAGCTCCCCCTGGAAGCACCTACCAAGAGCAGCAACGCGGCTGCCGAACAGCCAGGGTGAAACGGGGACAAACCCTGTCGAGGCCCTCAGTGGCGCGGGCAGAGCCGGCGTGCGGGAACGGGGGCCAGGAGAGATTAGCTCCGACCTCGCGGCGCGAGGGCCGTGGGCCAGCCGCGCTGTCACCATGGCACTCGCCTGCCCTGTGTCACCAGAGACCTTGTTTGGCTACAGCCGCCCCTGCTCCCGCGCGGAGCGGGGATTTTCCCAGCATTAAGGGCTGACACCTTGACCCAGCTCCGCGCCACGGGGATCGGCGCAGTGGATCCGCACCCTGCCCTGAGCCCAGGGACAGCCAAGAAATAGGGCAGCGGTGAAGAAGAACCAGGAAACGTCCCTCGCGGCTGAGGCAGCAGCGAGCGCAGAGCTGGGGCTGCAGCCGGTGTTTAACACACGGGTCTCCCGCGTGCGACGGCCCCATCTGCAGCCAGGCGCTCCCCGCCGCAGGCCCGGCCGCCCTTTCCCCGCCAGAGCCGCCGTCGGGGCCGTTTCCCGGCCTCGCTGCCGGGCACAGCAAGGACGTTTCCATGCGGACGGCCGTGGCTGCCCGTTGCCGTGGCGACGCGCTGGCGCGGGCGCCGCTCGCCAAGGGCGGCGGGAACATCTAATCCCGCCACGGCTCCGCTCCGCGCCTCGCGGGAGCAACGAGCGCTGATCAAATGTCCGGCTCCGCGGGCGCAAACAGGTGCCGAGGGGCTGCAGCGCGGCCGCTGCTCCTGGTGACACCCTGGCCCTGCCGGGGCTGCTGCCTCCCTGCGGTGCGTTCTGTGGCCGGGAATGTGCTCAGTGCAGGGATCTCGATAGCCCCCACGCACGGGGCGATGCCGCTTGCCTGCGGGAAGGAGGTGGCTGCAGGAGGGGGTGAAGCAGCCGCCCAGAGGGTAGGGTGGTTGGTGGCACCGAGGGGCTCCTCGAGTCCCTCAGGACGGAAGCTGCTGAGAAGAAGGAATGAGGAGGGCAGAAAAGCAGTAACATGATCCTAGCTTTGAACAGGATGGATTCAATCCAGTTCCATCAATGACAAAAAATGAGCTCTTCCAAAGACTCCGCATCCAGACAAGGCAGAAAACACCAGAGGCTTTTTTAGATCTTTTCCCCCCAAAATTTCCATTGCCTCGCTGCAATTTCTACCCCGGTTTCCTCTCGCAGGGGCCCAGCTTGCTGCTGCTCCTCTAGGAAAGCTGGCCCAGGATCTCTCTTCACAGTCCTGCTTCCCCAGGGTGCCAAGGGCACCAGGGACCTGGCGGTCACCTCCCCACCATACTCACAATTACCCACCTCCTCTAAAATTGTCCTCAAGCTCTCAGGTGTGCTTGACACCCTGGGAAAACAGAGACAAGAGCATCACCACATTAGCAAAGTGCAGTAGCTAGGAGGTGTGGATGGAAGGAGGCGGGAGAGAGGAAACCAGGGGGGCAGGCACCACACTAACACCCCGGGCCCATACGATGCCCTTCACTACCAGCTAACAAGCAAACCAGTGCATTCCCCAGACGTATGGCACAACCCAAAGCAGCTGGTACTTTTCCTCTTCTCGTACAGGAACACTATCATCATCCACAAGCTACCAGCTTCCAAACTGATAGTCTAATGCCGCTGTAGTATTTTTGTGTCATAACACCAGAAAAGGAGTCTGTGCAATTCACACTGGTATTTTTCTAAGAACTCATTTTTGTACACAGTAAGTACAGCTCCTCCCCAGTTGCTGCTCTGGGAGAAACAAAAGCTAATCAGACCTTAGCGAGAAAACAGCGCTAGCAGGGGACGGCGCTGCCCAATGAGCAGTCAGCCGAGTTGGTGGGTAGTGCTAGTCTGTTACCGCTACAATGACTGATTCTGCACAGCTCAGCCCACATTCCCTGAAGCCTGGGAGCAGGGAAAGGAGGAGAGAAAAAAAAAAAAAAAAAAAAAAAAAAAAAAAAAAAAAAAANAAACCACGTATCCTTTCACGATTCCCTTCTCAAAAATAGTAGTTGGCTGGAAAAGATTTACAGTCATGCTAGTGAGAACAAGGTACAACTATTGAGGCAGGCACCTGGACTGACGCTCTGAAAGCCACACAGGAGGAAATCCCCAAATTGTTGTGTTGCTTGTCCACACAACCACCCATGTGCTGTGTGGAGGGCTCCTTCCCAATAAAGATTCCCACAGGGAGAAGAGTTGTTGGATGACCACATATCCCATTGCCTTCCACTGTTTAAAAGGCCTCCCTTTGCTCCATCTTTCCTTCCACAGTCCTGAGGGATCCTGCAGGAAAAAAATGGCAGAAAAAAAGACAAGACAGAGGATGCAAAAACAAGACAAACAAATAAAGTGAATCCCTAAAGCATCACAATCACATTTCTTCTAGCTGGGAAAAAGAGACCAAGGAAAACAAAACAGACATGTGCCAGCACCTGAGCAGAAGGCCCTGTAGTACCCAGGGGACATAAGGGACTAAGTCAGGGACAGCCACTCAGTGCCAGAAGGTTAATTGAAAGGAGTCTTTAGCAGGGATACACCATTAATGGGTACATAGGTCTGATCCTATAGTGATTTCTGTGACTTGCTGTCTGACTTTATAAAAAGAAACATCACAAAGTGACACAAGAAGTAAAAAAATACAGTAAGATTCTGCTGCCAGTCAAACACACTTTCCAAGTTAGGCACTATATGGCAAGGAAATGCTTATTTGACCTGAAGAGCAATAGCTCAAGAGCTGACAACTCTCCTGCCGTTCTGATATGCTCAAAGTCTTCAAAAGAGAGCATCAGAAAAAATTGCATTCACATAAAGGGAGGAAAGGCTCAAAGGAAAGCTGCTGGGAGCTGAGCTGCCTCCATGCCCAAGGTGTCCCTGTGTGTGTCAGCACTGTGAGCACCCGCAATGATGGCTTGTTACAGGGCAGCAGTGGGTTAGGACATCCTCAGCTTTTGGCAGGAGTTTTTTTCCAGGTTTCAGCCACTACATTCGGCAAAGCTGCCTCTGGGAGCAGGACACAGCTGGAAAATCCAAGTGTCGTAGCCCAATCTAAGAGCACTGGGAAGATAACAGCTCTTCTGGCGAGCCAGGCACATCATTCAGCTTTCACCTCTCCCTCACAGAGCCTTGACAGGCAACAGCAACAAGACGAGACAGTCGCTATGGATGGACCTAAACAAGAGTCTTTGAACACAAGTCGGATTTGTAAGAAGCAACAAAAGGGGAAACATAAATTAAATGAAGCCCAACCACTCCTCCCTCAGCATTAGCTCATGGGGACTAAAACAAAACAAGAGAACTGCAAAAGCTACGTGAATGCCCAAGGTAGGAATTTTCATGAGCACATTGTCACTCCAGACGCCGAGGAAGAGGCAGCAAACACACAAAATGCTTGTCTAGCCACACACACACGCACACCCCCACCTCTTCTTCACAAAGTGTTTCCCAGGCGCGGCACTAAGATTTTTTTTTTGAAAATAGAGACAATAGATCAGACTCTTAAAGCAAATTCTGTTTATTCCATTTTTATTTTGTATTACTAACAAATCTTCATTCTAGCCTAGTAAAAATATGTAGAAAATATCTATCCCTTTCCACCCACCCTCCCCATCACGCACACTTTTTGTTTCTTAAATAAAAGAATCAAAATTTCAAGCATGAGAGTCTTTTCTTTCAAAACATTTCCGTAATAAAATTAACTCTGTTGTAGATATAAAATGCAGCAGCCATGGCGAGAGAATCTGCAATGCTACTCCAAGGCAATTAGTACTCAGAATGATCAATCAGTTTGTCTGCAAACATAATAAGAAAATACTTAGCACTTATCCAGCACTTTTTATCCATGAATCTCGAAGTGTTTTACAAAAGCTGAAAATATGTTTTTGGCCTCATTTACAGAGAAGAAAACACCAGCTGGAACAGGAAGTGATTTGCCCCCAGTCACAGAATAATTTAAACAGCAGAGCTAAGAACAGATATCTTGTCTCTCAGCCTCAAGACCTATCATCTGTGTCATGCTCTCTGCTTCACACAGGACAGCCTGAATCTGGCAAAAGCCCCTACTGCAAAAGTGCTGAACTGATTTATATTTTTTCCACCTAAGAAACATTAAATGGAAACCAAAGAGCTATTTGAATAAGCACTAATGTCCCTGACTGACACACCAAGGAGTAAAACTAATCCTGGATGGAGCTGCTGAGAGCTCTGGAAAAGTAGGAAAAAAAAAAACTCATAGTAAAAGTGTGAGAATATGAGAGAGTGATGCAGGAAGAAGGTAATTCCATGATCTACAATGTGCAAATGATTCCCCACTTGGAGCTTTAATTAAATGTGTTTGAAGAACAGATCATAGAAGAAAAACCCTAAAATCTTGACATATAGTGTTATTAGATGGAGAGCAATCTGTTGCTAAAAGCACACGTGGCCTCACGCTCCCTCTATTACTCTTCTGACCTGACGTCGCTGCTGACAGGCCTGAGAAACCAACAGTGCAAACACCAGGGAAAGAGCAGTGAGATGGTGTTTTGCCCTAGAAGTAACTTTAGCAAGGCCAGGAAGAGAGATATGCTGTGAGACAGGGACTGGAGACTGATAGGAGGAGCCAGTGCCCCCCACTATGAGGTCAGACATTTTCACCATATCCAGGCACCAGCAGCTAAACAGTCATTTTCCAGTCCATTCTTATGGAAAATGAACGCATGACCTCAAAATAATTCTTCTCGGGCATATGGCCAAAATACATCATCCACAGCAGGGCCTATTTCGGTGCAGACAAGACACCAGCAGGGTAGTTTCAAGTAAGGGTCTCCCCATGTATAAAGCACCAATTTCCTAGTGTCTGCTCTGTACCTCACATTGGGACAGGATCACAGAAGCTCCCAGCTGAGCACCCGGCACCCCCAAGGACATCTGCGCTGACTGGCAGAGCACAGTCCTATAACCAGCTGGTAGGCAGCAAAACCCAAATGTCAATCACAAACCAAAAATTACATTTTTAACAGAGAAGGGCAGGACGGTGTCCCCGCCAGCCCACAGTGGTATGTTAAGAAAAAAAAAAAAATCACAACCAGAAGCTTATTTCATAGACAGCAGAGATGCTGCAGCAGTCCAGTCTATATCAAGCCAAATATGATGCACCAGCCAGCTGTGCTCTGAAGACTGGGCACAGCGAATCGGGTTCTCATGGAGAACAGCATATCAGACAAGAGTACATAAGCAACATAGGTCAACAAACTCTCAACTGCAAATCTGCAGCAATGCAAATTAATTCAGGTCTCCTTCCTCCTTTGCGGGGAAACCCAAATGCTACTAAAACTCCATGTTCACAGGGTCAATATGCAGGATGGTGCCAAAAGTTAGGTCTCCCTTTCCCTCAGCAGCAGAATCAGCAGATGCCCACAAGGATTTGTTCCTCCCCTGGTGACACAAGACCTTTGACGTAGAGAAGGAGCTGCTATTGCTCCCACACCTTTCTCAGCCACCCCTCTTTCTGCTGTGTCCACCTCTTCCTAGACTGCAGACACAGCTGCCCTGGTCTCTGGTATTAACACACCACCTGCCAGTGAGGGGCTTTACAGAAACTAAGGCACAAAGATTAAATGACTTGCATAAGAGTCAGGAAAACACCTCATGTCTCCTAATTCCAGTGATTTCTCAGACCTTTCTTTCCTAACATCTTGCATATTAAAGTCAGGAGAGAAGATTGTGTGAATGAGAACAGGATTTCATTTCCTTAGTAATACTGAAGGTACAAATATGAGTAGCTCTATTTCTAAGCCCCCATCATGGCTTATACCCATTCCCTCTAAGACAGGCTGTTTGTCTCAACAAAGTAGAAGAGCATCAGTGCAGGAGAGAACACCCCATGCCTTGCAAACTCCATCTTTGCCATCCTAAGACAGACAACAGGAGAGGAAAATGGACATGCCTCTGGGAAACCAAGACAGGAACCTCAGCTATGCTTTGTTCATCAGTAAGAACAGGGAACAACAACAACAACGCTTAATGTAATGGAAACCTTTGTGGAATGAATGAGCGGAATCAGGAGAAACATTCACAGACCCAGCTTCAGTGGCCTGGCCTTCCAGGACCGGTGAGATGCTGGTTGGCAGGAGCTCCCAGGTCAGGTTTCTTGCCGCGAGCGCTGGTTTGGTTTCCTAGCAGGCTGAGCGTGTGGCTTTGGTGTGTGTGGCAGGGGCCCAGAGCGGATGGGAGCAGCTGCCCTGGCTGCCTCCTGCCCTACGTGCAGCTGTGGCGCATGTGGAAATTGACCACGTACTCGGCGTTGGTGCGCTGCACCGAGATGGCAAAGGGTTCGAAGGGGTGGAAGGTGAAGGCCACCAGGCGCCGCACGGTGTGATTGATGGGTCGCCCCAGGAGTCCCGCCTGGATTTCAAACTTCAGGAGGCCAGAATCACGAGCGTAAAATCTGAAAGGAAGAAAAAGTCAATTACGGTTGTTCCTGACTGTTGGCTGTCATCTGGACTCTTCACAAATTGCGACAACCGCCTTGTTCAAGCTCTGGTAGCTCGCCAGAGGCAGGAGATCCTCAGCTAGGGGGTCCAGCTCTTCGCTATGCAGGGAAGTCCCTTCCAGGGGAGTTAGTTTTCCACTGTCTAAAGATTTGACTTCATGTTAGTATCACCAGAGAGAGAACTCTGCCTTTCATTTTGGTGGCCTTGGCTGATTTCATCACAAGAAATAAGTTCAGTCTAGACCCCACCTGGGCTTGCTCTTTATCCTCTCTTACTGCAAGCAGCTCCCCTTGATCCTCAAGGCAGATACACTGCACAGTACTGCTCATTTCCCTCAGCTATGGGTTTCTCTCCAGCTGTAAGTCCATCCTTCTCCACTCCCCGTGCTGCAAGGTGGCCTTCACACTGCTGCAATCATGCCTTGTTACATCCCTTTTCAGAAGAGGAAGGTGAACACTGCTGATCCAGCTCTGCTCCCAGGTAACAAACTCTACAAGTCAGCTCAGCTCGAGCCAGGCTTTGCAGTCCCTTTCAGATTTCCAACAAAAACTCATCAACAAGATAGCTTGGGCTGGAAATACTTAGTGGACAGCACTCAGACAGACACAGCAAGGGTGGATATAAAGAAAAATGGGTGTCTCCTCCTGCTGTCACCTGCCTGTGGGTCTGAGGAAGCTCAATTATGTCTCTCAACAGCCAAATTCTGGGACACGGGTTAAGCCAGAAGGGAACATTCCTCAGGGGATGAGACAAACAGCACTCAGGAGAGAGAGTTCCAGAAATCTCTTCAGTTCTTAAGCCTTCCCTGCATAGCAGACAGTGTGTTCACTCTGCAGAGTGAATACACTCTCTAAGCCCAAGTAACTATTCCTCACTGGTGCCAGGATCAGGGGACTCATATCCCTGCTGTCCCCAAGACTCTGATGGAGATTTTTAGGATGTTGGACCTTGACAAAGCAGCAGGCTCTGACTGACGGGACTCAAGTCTTCCCCTTGAAGTTAGCTTGGTTCCTTAAGATTGCTTTCTGCTCCTTTCAGTCTTAGGCACAGAATCATCATTCCACCTCCCAGTTGTTTCTTTTTCCACCGCTACTTTGTACATGTGGGTATTTTGAATTTTGCTCAGGTTTTAATTCAGAGAATGCTTTTAATATCAGAGCACATTTTCCCCCCCGCTGGCAATACAATGCACTCAGCTCTCAGCCTGATAGAGTTGGTGATGACAGATATAGGCAGTGCTGTTTCAGGAGCAGACATACTCCACATTTTAACAACGCAGCCTATTGAGATCCTCAGGTTCTTCCTGGAGGGCCACTCTCCTCTCCCTTCCTCTGAATCAAAGTGCCAGCCAGTCTTGCTCGAAAATTACACACAAGAACCCAGCAAGAGAGTCACAATCTTGGTATTTGGCTTTTCAAAAAGCCCTTTCCCTCCTACACAGGGTTATATATGTGGAGGGTCATTCTTTAAATAAAGCACAGCCCCTGGCCAGCTCCTCTCTTTCCCCAATTCACAATAATTTACTGCTCAAGATGAAGCTCCTGTAATCTCAAAGATGTGCTCAGTTTGGTATTTTTAAATCTATTTTTAAAAGTGTTCTGCAATCAGAGGCCATTTCCATGGGCTCTCACTCTGGGGATAAATTAGGCACTGAAATATAAAATTGTATGTCAACAGAAACAGCAAGACCAGCCTTTTCAAAGTGTATGAAAATGGAACATTTATCTGCAGACCAATTTTTTTGGTTAAATAGCCTCTTATTAACCACCTAGATGGAATTTAGAGACTGCCTATTATAGGTAAGGACGTGTTACAGTCTCTTCCTCATAAACCCCACCGTTTCACCCAGTGAATTCATCTTCAAACCTCTTGAAAAGACTCTGGAAAATGGTAGTGATGGGGACTTTCCCAGAAGACAGAAAATCACATCAGTCTCTCAAGTAACCAGGGATGACAGTTGAACCTTCTGGGATGCATAAGGGCAGCAAGGGTTAAAGAATACATTGGTGTTGAAGCTCCCATGTAAAATGGACACTTGTAAATCACACACGTCCTGACAGGAAGCTACATACGAACTGCGACATCCCTAGTTGCTGAAATGTTTTGCAATCCAGTATATTCTTGGCTTACATTACAAATCCTAAGCCCTCTCATTTCCAAGCCCTCCAGTCACAACACAGCTGCATTATTTTATTAAACCCTTTTTTTTTTGCATGCAAGAACCACAGCAGCACTACTTCAGCTACTGAACAGTTTAGGCTAGTGCCTTAGGTTCTCTTTACCTTCCAAAAACCAACAGCCTTGCTGCTCTGAGGCCCCATTCAAGTCCTAATTGACTCTGCCCAGCTTTGAGCTTTAAAAGCACAGGTTCTGAAACGCTCAGCAGAGGGAAGGAGGGAAGGTGGCACTTTGCTTTGTTTACTACAAAGACGTAACCGCAGCAAATGACTGCGGTTTTGCTCCCTTTTGTCCGTGGGAGCTGTACACAGGTTGGTGCTGGCAGACGAATGCTGCCCTGAGAGTCTCCTCAACGTCAAGCATGAAAAGGGGGAGAGGGCAGGCTTTTCTCTGCAGATTGCACAGGAGCTGGAGATCAAACCAAACCACGCCGGCAGAAAATCAATTAAATATACATAATTTGGGAATTGGGAGTGCAGGAATAATCAGAGGTTTCCTGACACCTGAGGCAGGGCCAGGGGAGACATGAAATCAGGTTCTGAGAATGCACTGATGAAAATAAAGTTGGGAAACAGGCCAGAAAGGCCTCCCCAAGCTGGATGAGTCCTCCACATGTGGGTAGTCACTATACAAAGCATTTAGGCATAAAGGTCTCTCTTTGTTTTACAGCCCAGTTTTATTCTAATTTTCCAATACTATAATAGGAGAGATTCTTCTGCCTGGAAAAGTTGGCACCTTTGAGACTTTCAGGCAGAAGACAGACATTGGATTCTTAACTGGTACTTCTTGTGGCCACGGCTGCAGCCAACAAACAGGAATAAACAGTCCTAGTGTTTCTGCAACATGCACTGCAACCTTATTCCTGCTGCCAGCATCAAGACACAGATAAAAGACACAGGCCAACCCTTACATCTGACTGAACTACTACAGGAAGATGACCACAAAAAGAAGGGGAATGAGGAGGACTACAGCTCCTAGGGAGAGAGCTGTAAATAACCAAAGCATAAAAATAGTTACATCAACACGACAAGCACTGGGAATCACACCTAGCTCACCTGCTACCGCATTCACAGGACAAACCATACCCTCAGTGCCAGCTACCCCAGACACCAGTACAGGCTGGGGACCGACCTGCTGGAGAGCAGCTCTGCAGAGAAGGACCTGGGCGTCATGGTGGACAACAAGTTGACCATGAGGCAGCAGTGTGCCCTCGTGGCCAAGAAGGCCAATGGCATCCTGGGATGCATTAAGAGGAGCGTCTCCAGCAGGTCGAGGGAGGTGATCTTACCCCTCTCCTCAGCCCTGGTGAGGCCACATCTGGAGCACTGTGTCCAGTTCTGGGCCCCCCAGTACAAGAGGGATGTGGAGCTGCTGGAGCGAGACCAGGCCGGGGCGACTAGGATGATCAGGGGCTTGGAACATCTGCCCTATGAGGAGAGGCTGAGGGAGCTGGGCTTGTTCAGCCTGGAGAAGAGAAGGCTGAGAGGGGATCTGATCTGTGTCTATAAGTGCCTCAAGGGAGGCAGTGAGGAGGATGGGACTGGCCTCTTTTCACTGGTGGTCACTGACAGAACCAGAGGAAATGGCCACAAACTGAGGCATAAAAAGTTCCATGGGAACTTAAGGAAGAACTTCTTGACGGTGAGGGTGACAGAGCACTGGAACAGGCTGCCTAGAGAAGTTGTGGAGTCTCCTTCTCTGGAGATCTTCAAGACCCGCTTGGATGCAGTCCTGTGCCACGCGCTCTAAGTGGCCCTGCGTGTGCAGGGGGGTTGGACTAGTTGACCTCTAGAGGTCCCTTCCAACCTTAGGCATTCCATGATTCTAACCCCAGGAACTTAGGGGAGATCCTACCAGTACAGGATAGCAGGTACCCAGAACTGTATCACTCTGCAGCTCGATAGCAATGGCTGGACTATAAGATGAGGAACAAGAGTATTCACATGGAAAAGGCTCAGGTTTCACTATCCAAATCTTCCACAGGGCAGCTCAATCAGAAGACTGAGAAGCTCTTCCTATATACAAAGCAAGAGGTATCATAAGGAGAGAGGCCAAACTCTTTGGGACTGCTGCCACAAACCCTCTAGTCAAGTCACATCAGAACAAAAAGGCACGGAGCCACCCATGCTTGTACATTTGATGCCATGAGGTTGAGGCAACTCAGAGTCACTCTCACACTGTTCTCCTCACATAAAGCTTCCCGGCCTGTTTCATACCTTATAGGATGATCCCCGCAGGTCTTGGGCCGCTCCATGACTGACACCCACTTGTCATCATAGCTGAAGAGGGAGAGGTCGAGGTATGGGCTGCCACTGTAGGACTGGGCACTGATGGGAAGCTGGCCTAGTAGCCTCCGCACGGCTTCCGTGTGCCCTCCGTACTTGGCATTCACAATAGTGTCTTTGAACCTGCAGCAAACCAAGAAACAGCCTTTACTTGAAAAAGCCAGAGCTTAAGAAAAACTGGAGAGGAAAACAGCAGCAATGTAAGAACTAAAACAGCTAATTTCCACAGATGTACCACACCAGTTCAGCCACCAACAAGTTCTCTGTCTGTGACCACCCCTCCTTCACTACTGCTTCTGCTCTGAAAGCCCAAGCTGACAGAAGGATGAGATTCTGCCTATCCCCAAGGTCTGGCCCCAGCTGCTCTGCAGTACAGGAAATCAGTAGAATCAGATACAGGGAGAGATGGATTAGCAGCTTATCTGTCAATCCAAGTTTTATCATGAAGCCGGGAAAAAGCATAAGCAAAAGTCGGAGTTTTTTTTTGCAAAAATAGTTGAGCCCTTAAGGTTGACTTGACAATTCCCTCAAATGCATAAAGGCAGAAACCTTAGATGGGAAGAATCTTGAAGAGAAGCCTCAAGCTCTTCAGGCACTACACTGAGCTGAAAGCCCTTCCTGGTGAACAGATTAACATAGGTTGGATTTTTCTTTCCAAATAAAATTTGAGCTTTCCACAATGGCCAGGTCAGCAGCATTAATGTCATACATCACAGACAGTAAAATATTCTCCTTAGACCAGAAATAATGAGCCAAACACCAGCTCACTGTGAATAAAGCACTATTATACCCTACCACAACAGATAAACACTCTGGTCAGACCCTTGCAGCCAAAGAGGTGAAAAGATTCTCCTCTATTTTAACACAAGTCTGGACTTGCTCTTCAGGTGTCTGCAGTGAGCAAGCTTTCTCCCTCCCCACTAAGCAATGAGGATTTCACAATAGGGAGCTCTAGAAAGTTACAGACAAAGTCAACTTCCTCTTACTATGTTACAGCAAGATGGAATAAACACAAGTTCCATCCTCATAAATGACTGCCAGAAGAAAGTCAGTCACTGGAGAAGCAAGACACCCTGAGTCACATAAAAATGCATTCCAAGGGAAATAACACACTCTGCCTTAGGAAAGACACGTTTGACTGTTAAAACATAATCTAGAAACCCTGGTTACTTTGACATTTTGCTCAGCTTTCACAATAGCTTTGGGCAGGTAAGTTCCTTTTCTCACAGCAGAGTTTAACAAGAATCATAAGCCTTTTACTGATGTTGCAGAAAACACTACAGAGCACAACATGATGTATACTAAGTTTGGAGAATGCCATTTGGCTAAATAAATCCATGAAGGTGATGCTGGCATCCTGACAATTCTTATCTGCACAGCTCTCACTATCGGGCAGTACTGCTTTAATAACCTCCAAGGGAATTAAAACCCAAAGAGAATTAAAACCCAAAGAGAGCCAGCAACATTTCCCTCAAAAATCCCTCTCCTCCTGGGTTTCCCAAGGGCTGCTATTGCTATTTGATACAGGCCTTCAGCTGACCAGGATGAGTTTGTATCAGCGCAGTACAAACCCTGCTCCGAATGCTCACCGGCGCTGGATCTGCCTGGCAAAGTTGTTGCTGGAAGCCGAGCAGGGGAACTGTACCGCCTCGCTGTGCAGGGTGGCGTTCCTGAAGAGGTCACAGAAGTTCTCAAACAGCTCCAGCAGCTCATCAGACGTATTCTCAAACACAGCAATAACCTCCGTGGTCACCATGTTGTACACGACGAAGAATGAAGGCTGTGAGCAGAGGCAGAGGAAATGGTTACCCAGGACACGTCACAGGGAACACGTCCTCTTCCCCTCTTCCTGTACACCACCACAAGCCCAGTCTCATTAGCTCAGAAGAACCCCACATTAATTCAAATATCCCTAAAGCTACCAAATTAACTAACTATTAACTGTGATGTGGCTAATTACAGAAAATACTTAATGGCATCCATTTTTTCGTCTCAAACTGGGTGTCAATGTTTCCGGCATCCACCAAACCTAAAATGCTATCTGAAATACCAAATTTAATGTTCTTTCCTGCTAATGAAATGATTCTAAATCCAGTGCTAGCTGACAACAAATTATTTTTCCTCTACGTAAGGACATTATTTTGTTCCTCCTCCTAATATTTCCATGACACGCAGATGAGCCCTTCTAGTGTAGTGTGCGCTGTAACACTGTCTGCAGGAAGTTGTGCCCCCCAGGTATCCTGCTGGCATAGAAATGACAATGTGAAAAATGTTAACTACTTCTTTTTAATACTAGCACTTCAATGCAGAAAGGCCCATGCACCACACTGCGGATGAGCAGTGTGTCGTGATGTCGACAAAGAAGCAACAGGGCAAAACGTGATCTCGTAGCAAGGCAGCCACATGGAAGGCAGAGGACATTCCCAATCCCTTTGGGACGGGGCAGATTTCATTTTTGCTCACTGAGGGCAGCCCTCTTTAAAGGGGGGAGTGCTAACTTCTGTCATCCTGAAGAAAGAATGTCCCTACCTCAAAGTTGATAGGGTAACCAACTCCCTTGCCATAAGCATGTGGCACTGAACGTCTGTGTGTGTCTGGCTGAGCCTCCTATCAATACAGGTATGCTCTGAATGTTTCACCTCTTGCTCCCAAACAACTCTCAGCAGTGACAGCAGACCCTACCCACTCATCCTGAGGATCTCCGATCTTTGAGACAGTATTTGTATTTCATTCTAAAAAAAGACAAAGAACCAAATACATTTTTAAACTATGCAGTCTCTTAATACACTGCTTTTGACTCCCCAAAAAGGCTAGTAAAAAACAACTACAAGTCCTGTCCTTAAACCCTCTGCAGATCCTTATCTCCTGCGAGCTTTCCCTCTCACACTGCCTTGAGAGAATTCTTAAAATGGACCCAAATATTGTCCCTCACCTCCTCAGCTGCCCCAGATGCAGCCTGCACATGGGATGTGGCCTTCAGGTGGTTCAGTCCGAGCTGCAAACACCCTTTCACTCCACCCCCCATAAATTTTACATGATTTATTTGTTTTATAGACCCCAAACAAATGTAATAACATAATCCAGTCGCCAGATGCCAAGCTGAAGAGCACTAGATGAGGTCACTCACTAAACTATTGCCCAAGGAAAAGGAAGGGTAGGAAGAGTAAAACAAGTTATAGCTATACATACACACAAGTAAACAATTTGAAAGACTCAGCGCAGACCCTGAAAACGCAGAAACAACACAAGAGCATAGAAAAATACTTCAGGACTCTTCATTAAAAGGTCTAAGGAAAGAGACAGGTCTGAGAAAGGATGCAGCTTCAGGGTCTTCTGTGATCAGATGAAAGAAAGAAAACTAGGAAATGTGAATGCCACAAGTTTTTTTCCTCAGGAAGCCCTAACAAATCACAAAGTCTGAACTCATGCAGGTCTTCAGGGCAGCTCTGCACCTGGAAGCTCCTGAAAGAAACAAGCACAGTGATACTTTTCCTCCAGCAGAAAATACAGCACCTGAGGAATGCCACAAACAAACCACAATCTGCATGTGAAAGCAACCTCCAGGTGAAGCAAGTCAAGAGCACACTGCAGCAAAGGAGGCACAAAAGCCTTGGTAACCACAGCAGAGAGCTGAACCCAGGGCACCACATACGTTTATGTGGAGGTGGCTCAAGGCCCTTGTCAGGAACATCACCCAGGATACTA
This sequence comes from Crypturellus undulatus, assembly GCA_013389825.1. Lineage (NCBI taxonomy): Eukaryota > Metazoa > Chordata > Aves > Tinamiformes > Tinamidae > Crypturellus > Crypturellus undulatus. Next base: position 45,054 of record VWPW01007498.1, read on the forward strand.
TGAGCAAGCAGAAAACTGTCGGACACTTGCACAAAGCTCTGACGCTTTTGTGGTAAAATTAGGTAAATTTTATATCGATAGGTAAAATTGATTAGATTACACCTCACCTATCCTCTCCCACAGTTACCCCTCTTTCAAGAAGTGTAAAACAAAGCAAGAAAGTGAAAAAAATAGGACTAAAAATTGCTGCCCACTTCTAGGATCTAGGGCCAGCAATTGAAAATGAACACAAATGGGGAAAAAGAGAAGAATGCGACCTTGCTCAGTCTCGTGGAGATCAAAAAAAACCTAGTCTCTAGCAGTAGTGAAAAGAGGGGACTCACCTGCAGGGTGGTAAAACATCTGGAAGGACCCAGCACTAAGCTACATATGCTCTAATTTGATTTCTTTAGTACTAACCTGAAAGGAGAAGCAACTGGCACATTAGCTAGATTTAAGAGGAGCTACTCCAATTTCAAGAGATCATAAATACTACCTCTGTCAGAAGCTTGAAAGCATAAGTATGTAGGCAGAAAAGGCAATTCTACTGGGGAAAAATGATGACTATTATATTTGAAAAACATGCTCTAAAATGCATGTGAAAGAGAGAGTACCTCTACAATGCAAGTGTATTATATGAAATAGCAGCTAAAAAAATAAATATCAGCTAGGATTTGGGAAGTGGGTTCTAAAGCACAGGGAACAATCCCTGGAGAAGGAGGGCTTAATAACACATAAGATGTTTCCTCCTTCCTACTTTTTAGAGGAGAAGGTGGTAAAATTACAAGAGAAAAAAAGATACTTAAGTTACTCAATACCACAGACACCAAATGCTCATATAAGAACAAAGTCCAGAACAACCTATGCACTGAACATTTACAGGCTCGGCCAAGAAACGCAGCTCACAGAATTTTACCTTCTTGAGAGCAACTGCCCCAAAGCAACAAACAGTCTGGGGAGGCAGGTAATACCTGTGAAGGATCCGTCACCCGTAGCGTGACCACATCTTCACTAGTATATTTGATAAACAGGTGGTTCTCATCCAAAAGCTGCATCTTCCACATGCGGAGCTGCCTCAGCTGATCAAAGTACTGGAAGAACCTTCTTTTTGCTATGGCACTTCCATCCTGCTCTGCCCTCCTCCACAGGTACACCAGCAGCCTGTGCTTCAAGGAGTTTATGAAGGGCTCTTTGTAGGGGTTGGCCATCCCCGTCTGAGTGTCCCGCTGCACCTCAGGATACACCGCGGACAGCGTCAGGAGATCATCCTCATAGCAGAAGCGCCCGATCGTCCGCACATCGATGAAGGTGCCCTCAGGTGTCACCTGAAAGACGTGAATCGTCTGTTGCTGCACAGAGAGAATGGCCAAGATGTTCTTATAGAGGTACAGGCCTTGGTTGTGAGACAGGATGACTTTGTCACACTTGAAAGTCCTCGTGTCGCAGAGGCGGCCCGTGTGGAGGTCTATGATATGCAGGGAATAGTCTTCCAAGGGGGAGCGGGGATTGGGGGTCACGGACTCGCTGTTGCGGTACACCTCGAAGAAGGGTGGGTGAGGCTCCTCGGGCAGGTACGCGGCAGAGCCCACGATCACGTAGCGACAGTCGTCCGTGAAGAGGCTGCACTCGCGGTTCAGGTGCTCCCCGTTGGAGGCCACGTTGGTGATGTGGAGCAGGACAAAGAAGCGCTCAAAGAGCCGCCCCCGGATGTTGACAGATCTTTGGTCGTTGCCGTTGGCCAGGATCTCCCCCTCGTAGCCCTGCAGAAGGTCCTCGGCCGCCTGGCAGCCCTGATACTCATAGATCTCCAGGGAGGTCTGATCCGAGGAGAAGGCAATGAAATAGCGTCCGTCAGGGGAGAACTTCCGCAAGAAGCAGGGGGGCTTCTCCACGTTGACCACGGTGAAGTTGGGGAAGACGTTCTGGTGGAAGACGCGCACCTGGTGCCAGTGGGTGCCGGCCTTGCCCGAGCTGATCCGCCGGCGCTCCAGGCGGTGGATGACATTCTGGTTCTGGATGCGGCGGGGCCTGATGGTGGGAGCGTCATGGTCCATGATCGGGCGCTACTTCATCTTCACCCTGCAGGGAGGGAGCACAGGGGACATCACGGAGAGCGGGGGACGGGCTCGGCGGCGGCACGGGGGAGGCTAAGGCGTTAAAATGGGTGCAGGGCCAGACCTGCCTGCTGAGGCGGGGGCCGGGAGCCCCGGCGGGGGGGAGCCCCGGGGCTGCAGCTGGAGGCCGCGCGCGCGGACACCGCGCAGGGCCGGGGCGGGGGTCCCTACGCACCTTCCTGCCGAGCGGCCGCGCAGCCCCG
>VWPW01007498.1:47548-63745 GCA_013389825.1 Crypturellus undulatus
CGCCCACGCGCCCGCGCGCGCCCCCTGGCGGCAGGAGGGCGCGTCGCAGGGCCGCCTCGTCCGCGGCCCCAGTCCGTCTCCTGGCGCTGAATCCCGGCCTCCTTGCACAATATCCCGACCGCTTTGCCCCGAATCCCGGCACCTCTGAGGTTCTGCTGCCCATTTGTGCATCCCTGCATCCCACTGTTGCACCCTTTCTCTCCTGCACCCCACTGCTGCACCCTTGCAGCCCTGCATCCCTGCACCCATTCATGTGTCCTTGCACTGCATCCGTGCACCTCTGAAAGCCGGAACCCCATGGGGATCCTGCAGCCTTGTACCTCTGAGTGTCCCCACCCCATCTCTGCACCCCCAGCACCCCGATCCCCCGCACCCCATAGCTGTGCCCCGAGCCCCTGTGCCAGCCCCGCACCCCGTCCCTGTGCCCCTCAGCCCTGAGGCCCTGCATTGCTGCACCCCATCCCTGGGTCCCTGCACCCCGTCCTGCACCCCCTGGGCAGCCCCAGCCCTACCCACATCCCCTGCACCCCATTCCCATAGTCCCAGACACCCCCTCCCTGCACCCAGGCATCCCGATCACCTCCGCAGGGCCCTCGGGGACACCCTCTCCCGTGCGCTGCCCTGTTCCCTGGTCCCATCCATGCGCCCAGCAGACACCGTCGTGGAGCACCAGCGTGGGAGGTGGTGCCCCGCAACCTGCTGCAGCGTCCAGGGTATCCCCTCGGCATCCCAGCGGGATGAGCACAGCGGGGGGGAATGGTCCCCGCAGCCCCAGCCTGGCGGGGGAGGCGCCGCTCGGCCTCGCGATCAGCCCTGGCTCATCCCTGCCGCCCCGGCCCCTCCGCACGGCTCGAGAGCCCTCGTGCCGGGGCTGCGGCCGCGCTCGCTCTGCTGCCACTGTTAGCGGCTCCTGCATTAGCGGCCGGGCGGGAGCTGGGCGCCGCTCCGGCCTCTCCAGGGGAGCCGCGAGGGGGAACGTCAGGGATCTCTCCGCATCCATTTGCCGCCGGGCTGAGGGCTCCAGCACGCGCTTCCTGAGGGACCCGGGCGCCGAGCGGGGCGGCTCATCCCGGTGCCGCCATCCCGCGTGGCCGTGGCAAGGGACCCTGAGGGACAGCAGGGCCACCGGGCCCCAAACCTGCCCCTGTGTCCCGTTTCCCCCGGGTTTGCCCCACGTGCCGCCTGCCCTTGAGGTGCCATCGGCCCTGGCACCCTCCTCGTCACCAGGCCACACACGAGGCCCCCTCTTTGCCCCTCCGCCTCCCATCTAATTAATCGAGATCCACTTTAATAGGGTAAAGCCCGCAGCAAAGAGCACCCAGGCACTCGGCAGCTGGCGGCAAAACGGCAGCCGTGCGCGCGGCGGCCCCGCGAACAAAAGGCCATTTAACACAGCACCTATTAGAGGGTCTCTGCTAATAACTTCCATTTCCACGGCCTGGACGGGGCCGCCGGGAGTGGTGCCGAGCGGGAGACGGGGCCTGGCCGGCAGCGCTGGAACAGGATGATGGAAGCCTGGGGATGAAGATGTCCGAGGGAAGTGGCTGGGGAAGATGGGGGCTTGGGGAGGAAGGGAATTGAGGATGGTTTCTCGGTTTTGGAAAAGGTTTCCTCCAGCTTCCACCAGCAGACAGCTTCAAGGAGGATTTCTCTGGGCCAATAAGGGCAAGCTTGCAAAAACAAAGAGCACCTGCAGATGTGCAGATGTGCAGGGTGCTGCGGGCATTTGGGTTCTGACTGGGTGTTCCCAGTAAAAAAGCACGGAGAGGTTAAGCCCGGCTCTCTCCTACATGCCCGTCTCCATCTTTCCTGCTTCCTGGCTCTGCTCAAGACTTGCTCTCCCTTTCCAACCACATGGGGCCTGGGCATCCCTCGAGAAGGGGTCCTGGGGCAATCGGCACAGTTCTGGTCCCAGGCTGCAGATTTCTGTCCTTGGGGGTGTTTTTCCCTACCCTTTTCTACCCCAAACAACATTCAAATGTCACTCTCCCCCTAAATGGGTGAGCCCTGCACAGGGAGGGCAGCCTTTCACTAAGGTATTAAACCGGTGCTGGCTGCGGGAGAAGAGCACGGGGATGCTCTGACCGTGCTGGTGGCACTAGCCCGGCCCCGCGTGTCACTGCAGCGCAGGATCTGTCCCCAGGCTGCTCCTGCAGAGCCAGCATGACACCTGAAAACAGAGCAGGACAGCCCGTTTGGGCTGTTTTGGAGGATTTTGCACATTTCTGGAGCGGGAACCCCTCTGCAGTTCCCGCTATGGCTGTTTCCCAAACCCTTTTGTCTCTGGATCCCACGTCTACTTTCCCGGGATGAGCGAGCTGGGAAGCAGGACACCACGGAGGGATGTTGCGGGGCTGTATGAGCCAAACACCCCGGTCCAGCCACCATGAGGATGTGTGGGGGAGCATTAAGTCACAGCAGGAAAGCGGGACTCTATCCTCGGGCACACACTTGGGTGGACACGGCATCCCCATCCCCTCTTGCAGTCGCCTCAGACAAGGGGAGCTCAGGGGCTCGGCTGGCAGAGCAGCGGGGTGTGCAAAAAGCAGCCTGCGTCGCCGGGGCTCCGCGGGGCTTGTGCAAAAAGCATCGTGCGCCGGAGAACACTTCAGCCTTGAATTGTCTTTCTCGACCCCGCTCGAGTCTGTTCCCACTCAAGGACTGGATTCCCGGAAGGCGCTCGCCTGCTAATTGCACTTGCGGCAGGTGCTGCAGAGCCCCTCGCGCGGGCGAGCGCTGCCCCCCGGCCCCAGCGGGTGGTGGGGAAGGGGTTGGATGCGGTGAGCCCCGTGCGAGCCTCTCCCGGCATTGTTTCTCCATAGGATGGAGTGAAGTGGCTCTTCCAGGAGAAATCTCCGGGCGGCATTTTCTTTTCCTTGGGAAATGAGCTGCCCCTGTTGCTTTGTTTGGGGTGAGGCACCCTGCCTGCTCAAGCAACAGGTAGCCAGAAACTCCGCTCAAGGGAACTCGCTTGTTTGAGCGATTATTTTCATAGCGAAAAAGGAGCAATCCTGGTTTGGGAGGAAAGAAACAAAGGTTTTTTCTGGCACCAAGGTCTCTGCTCCTTCCAAGCCAAGAACAAAGGGATTTCATTCAATATTTACTTCTTTCCCAGGCCTGGAGTGAGACTTAATTAATGGTTAGAAGCTCCTGGATCCCCCTGTGTGGATCCGTACCCATTTTCATAATGCAGCGTTCGGAGAATAAAAAGCCGCATGCACCCGGCAGACTGCACTCGCGGGTTCCCATCCCCATGGCTCTGTCCTCGGTGCCCCCCAAAAACACCAGGGTGGCCACGTAGCCCCTTCTCTCCACGCTGGGCAGCTCTGGGGCAGAGGAGGCTCCTCCAAACCAAGACCCTTCCTCCCTCTGCACGTGCAGTGCCCGCGGCCCCCGGCAGCACTCAGGCTAACCTCTCCTCTCCGTTCAGACACCCTTCACTTGGGTATCTCACTTGGGGCTAGAGCCACTTTCCGGAGCCAAAGCTGGCCAATGTGGCAGCCTGTTACCAGGATGGTCACCCCTGCTGGGGCTGCTCTGCTCCTGGGGGTCTCCCACCTCTGCCTGACAGCAGGAACCGCTTTAAAATAATTCAGAAATTCTCCTGGTCTTTGCAAAAGCCACCGCGCTGCAGGGCCAGGACCCGCTGCAGGGGCCCGGGGCGATGGAGCAGGACACCGGGGGCAGCCGCAGGGCTCGGTGCTGCCGCGGGGACATCGCCCCGTGCTCAGCGCAGGGCCCAGCGTCTGCCCGAGGCAGGGACGGCTGCAGCAACCCCAGCCTCGGGGCACCCGGTGGTGTAAAGTGATGTCCCAGAGGGGACACAGCCGTCCCGGCTACCCTGTGAGGGGGGACAGCGCTGTCCCTTCCCCCCCCCCCAGGGTAATAGCGCTGTCCCCCCGCGCTGGCAGCCCGGCTGATGCGCAGTGACATTTGCAATGTGTTGCCATGGTCGCCCAGGGACTTTTGCTTTGGAGGGGGATCGCATTTCTTCCCCCCCCCCTCCTCCTCGCCTTCCCTCCTTCCCTCCCTCCCGATGACGTCATGGATGACCACGGTGGTGACAGGCCACCTGTGGGTTGGTGAGGGGTTTAAAGAGACAGTCTCCAGCTGCAACAGGAGCCCTGGCTATTGTCTCCGCACCTGATAAAGCAGGGGGGGTGTGAGGAAGGGGGGAGCCTGCAGCCCCCATCCCGTCCCTCATCATCGCCCTCCTCCTCCGGCGCCGCCGCTCTCCCTGGCCAGGAGGCCGGGGCCGCCGCATCCCGCGCCCATCGCCGCGGCCTCGGGGCTGCCCGCGCCGCCCAGCACCGCCCAGGTAAGGCTGGCGACCCCCGCCCCCCCCGCAGCGGGACACGCTGACAAAGGGCACGCGCCCCATTGTCCGGGGACGCTCCATTGTCGGGCGGCGGCGACAAAAGGGGAGGTGGCGTTGGCGCTGCCCAGCCCGGGACCCTCGTCCCTGCGGGCGCCGGGGCTCCTGGGACGGCCCCTCCGCATGTCCCAGCCGCTGTCCCGGCCCCTCTCCCTGTCCTCGTGTCCTGGCAGGGCGCGGGGTCCATCCCAGCGGGCGAGGACACCTCTGGGCCAGCAGATCCCAGCTGTGATGCCCCCGTTGTCACTTGTCCGCTGTCCCCTCAGCCTGCGTCCCCAGGCAAAGGGCATCTGGCAGCTCCTTCCCGAGCCTCGGGTGATCCCCAGCGAGGGGCAGTGCGGGAGATGCCCATCGCGGGGCCCCAGGACCCTGGCAAGTTGGGGACAAGGCAGGTGGTGGTGGCCACGGCGCATTGGGAGCCCAGGGGCACGGAGAGGAGCAGGGGCCCGGCAGGGAAGCGCGTGACCGGCTGCCTCCCGCTGGGATGCTTCCCCCGCCGCCCTCCCGGCTCTGAAGGGAAGCGGCAGGTAAGTGCCCTGCGTTAGCTCCGGCTGCGGATTTCAGTGTCTCTCGGATGCGCTGGCAGGGAGCAGCGTGAAAAAGGGGTCTGGGTCCTGCAGAGCAGGAGCGGGGAGGCGCAGGGGGATGGAGGATGCGCGAGGAACCCGTCCGGCAGGACACGTCCAAACCATTCCCAGGAAGGCACCAAACTCCGGGGCGCCCACCTGGGCTTTCCCAGCCTAGGGCTCCCGTGGGTGCCTGTGGATGCCCCAGTTCCGTGGGGATCCCACCAGCCAAAGAGACGGTGGTTTCGGAGGAGTGGGCAGCAAGAGAACAAGGGGACAAACCTTGTGGCCAGTGTTTTCCTGGGCTGTTTCTGCTGTCTGCAGAGGGGCAGATGTCCTGTGGGCATGGACTAGGCTTGACTGTGCTCAGCTCCTGTGCAGAGCATCGCTTCCCGGCTCCTGAGGGAATTGGGCACCCCCGTGCCTGGGTGAGGATGTGTCTGCCCCAGGCATCCTTGCATAGACAACCTGCCAGAGGGCTCGCTGCATTCTGCTTCTGCAGCTCTGGGATCTGAAGGAATAAGTAATCGCGTGTTTGTGCCATGAATCCGTCAGGAGATGCCGAGGGCTTGGGCTGAGCCTGCTTCTGGGGTGGAGGAAGCAAAGTGCAAACGGCCTGAGAGGGGGAAGCCTCTGTGTGAGCAGAACCCGCTGGGCCCGATGCCTTGGAGTTTGCACATCTACTTCCCCAGCAGTGGCTGCAGCGCGGGGCCGCGCACCGAGCCGTGCCCCCAGCAGAGCCGGTGGTGGAGAGGGCTTCACCGAGCCGCTCAGCCTGCCGGTCTCAGCGCCGCCAGCCCCGCGGCTGCTGCCAGCTTTGCTGCTTTCTCCACCAAAACCAGAGCTTGCTGGCGCCGCCGATCTGACCCCGGCCGCGGTCTGTGTGTCCAATGGGCTGCACGGTGGCAAACGTGGCCCGAGCCGCCTTGCAGCAGCAGCCAGCTGGGAAGGGGACACCAGGGTGCAGGGGTTATTGTGACTGGGGCCCTGCGGGTTGCTGGCAGCACCGCTCTGCACCCTCGTCACCAGCGACACAGCCCAGAGCGCGAGCAGGACAGGGCAGAGCTGCCGCGAGGAGATGGCTGCTGCCCCAGGGGTGGCTCTCGGAGGGGCCTGGGGACCGGCGTGCTGGGTCATGCTGTGGGCGGTGATGGCCGAGTGCCGGCAGGTCCCTGCGGCCGGGCGGGAGCAGAGACCGTCTCGGCCACTCTCCTCGGGGCGGGCGCAGAAAGTTGGAGCTGAGGTCGTAGCTGTGGGTCCCTGCTGCGGCACGGGGCCCGCAGTGAGCTGCAAAGTCACAGGGCATGGCCCGAGTCTGCCCAAAAGAACATACAGAGCAGGGGGAAATACAACAGGCAGGAGAAGTCGCTGAGCAGCGACTGGCTGGGCCCAGGGGGCCGGCTGCTGAGATGATCTCCTTTAAGTGCCCCAGCCCGCTGCGAGCCCCTTCCAGATGTATCCAGAAGAGAGCTGGCGTCTGCGTGGAATCCACCCAGGTGCACTGGTGCCCACGTCATACCCAAATATGCTGCAGCGCTCAGAAACGCCCGCGCGGAAGCGGCTCGCGCTCCCGTTACCCCGGCCAGCACTTCTGCTCTCCTGCAAGCACCCCTTTGCACCGTGCAGAGCAGGTAGCTCCTCATGCGGGACCAGAGCTCATGCCCGTGTGCCGTGTGCTCCTCTTTGACTCCTTTCCCCACAGCGCCTAAAAGCAGAGCGTATCCTTTGCTTATCTGGCTGCAATCCAAGGCAATCCGATTTAAACACACGCTCGCTGCTTCTTAAGCAGGGACATGATCTCTAATCAAACCTCCCTGGATGTCTCCTGCCCTGTGTGCAGGGCCAGGGCCTCGCTGCAACAAAACGCAGCGGTGCAATCGCGAGGAGCACAAGATTAAGGCACGAGAGAGGCAGAGTTAAGGTTACACGACCCATCCAGCGGATCTAGGTCTCCAAGAGCTTTTCCTGGGTTTCTGAGTGCTCGGTGTGTTTTTTTTTTTTTTTTTTTTCCTGTGCTGTACATCTGCCCCACAGGCTCGGGCTGCTGGCCCTGGGGTGACGATGCCCCCCGGCAGGAATGACCCTTCCTTGCACAGCGAGAGGGGATCGGGCTAGATGGAAGTGCCAGGGATGTGCATGGGCACCTACGAACCCTGGAGCATCCCCCCGTCTCCTTGCCGTGCCCACCTGCAAATCCCCAGGCCATCTGGCCACGCTCATCCATGTTAAACAAATGTTCAAGGCTATTATGGGGCCCTGCCTCCCCCTTCCGCCCCGGACAGATGGAGGCTGAGCGGGCTCGGAGCCCCGGCCGGCAGCATTCATGTGTGTGAATGAGAAAATTGAATTATTTATGGCCACGCGAGGAAGGCTGGCGGCGGTGGAGGCCGGGCGGAAAGGACTCCATTACGTGGCAATACCTGTTGCTAAGGAGCTTGGGCATCTCTGCTCCAGCCTGGGGCCACCGCCAAGGTTGTCCCTGCTGTCCCCCCCGTCCTGGCCGTCTGTCATTGCAGCGGTGCTGGCCATGGCGGGGGGTGACTCGTGCAAAATCCCTCCTGTGTCTCCCGTCCACTGCCTGGACACCCCGAAGGGAGAAAGGGGCCCCTTACACAGGTGATGGATCCCTGCTGAATCCCTGGGAAAGGGGCCAGGGCCGCCCTCCTGCCCAAGGAGCCAGGCATTCCTCGTGTCCATGGCGCTGGGCATCCCTTGTGCCCAAGGAGCCAGGCATCCCTCCCGGCACTCTGTTCCCATCATCCCCAAAGGCCGAAGCGGTTCCCATGGGGGCTCAGTGCCATCCCCGTGTGCAGGACGCGGCAGCCCCTCGGTGCCCACAGGGACACCCGCACCCTCCCCTGCGCCGCGAGGGCTCTGCAGGGCTAAGAATAGACTCCGGCTCCTCTCCCGGCGCTGAGTGGGCTCTGCTGGGCTCCGAGGAATAAAAAGCAGGCGAGCACTTATTTTAGGCACTGCAGTCAGCAGCTGGGACTCTAATATACCCAAGGAAGGAGGTTGCGCCGCTGGCAGGACCCGGGGCTGTGTCCCTGCACCCAGCCCCTTGGGGTGTCCCTTTGCTGGGGGGACACTTCCCCTTGGGATGCTCCCGGAGCTGCACCGCTGTGGGCAGGAGCCCAGGGAAGCACCTGGTTGCAGGAGAACAAATGTGGGTCTGTCTCGCTAGCATAACCCCGAGGTAAAATCAAGAGAAAGCTAATTGTTTCCATAGCTACGTGAAGTGGCCTTTCTCGGGGAGTCGCGTCATCGCTGCTGTCACAAGGTTAAGGCGGTGGGGAGTGGTGGCAGCGGGGGGAGAGATGTGTTTTCTTTGGAAAAACCATGGCAACAGCGATTTCTAAGGGAACAGCTGTGCACGTCGAGGCTGTGGGGAAGGGGCTGCTGATGGCAGCAGCAACAGGTCCAACATCTCTGTGCGGCAGCCGCCAAGGCTGGAGCAGCCCCATCTCCCCCATGCAAGGACCTTTCGGACACCTCAAGGTGCTGCATGGGCAAGACGTGGAATGAGTCCCCACTGGCTCTGGAAGGGTGGGCGCAGCCCCTTGGTGAGGGACACAAAGTTTGCATGCTCCTAATGCAAATCCTGGTGGAGATCATGGGCACCAAGTCAACAGCTGAGGTGGCACTGACAGGGCTGGGCAGAAAAGAGGCTGAATAAAACAGTGACTAATGGAGCTGCTTCTGCTGGGAGCTGCTGCCAGTAGGGCCCAATGTGTGGAAGAGCAGGAGAGGGGATGTTCCTAGGGCTGAGGAACTCCAATGGAGCTGGAAAGGCGATAGAGAGGGCTCCAGGGCTGAGGGCAGAACGGCAGTGCCTGAAAGGGGGCCAGGCTGGAGAGGGGAGCATGGCCAGGGCTGGGGGATGCGCAGAGGGCTGAAGCACCTCCACCTCTGCCACAGCCAGATGGACCCTGCTAGAGAAGATGCTGGTCTCAACCACAAACTCCATCCCAGCTCCTGTTTCAACACATAGCTGGAAATTATCTCTCTTTGCAAGACAGGCTCTTAATTAAGACCATTTCCCTGAAGGAAGCCAAGATGGAGAGCTTCACTTCTCGGTATTCCAGTGCATTCTGGCATTTGTTTCCACATCAATTAGGGTGCAAATTAGTCACTCGGTGTGAGATTCAGCTGCTGTGCTCAGGGGAGGCTCTTCAGCACACGAGCCACCTTCTACCAAGAGCTGGGGCTGCAGATGCAGGCAGGGCAGCGGTCCTGCGAGGGGACAGGGAAGGGGCAAGCAAGTCCATCCTGGACCTGCTCATTTCTTTCCTCTGCTGGTTAACTCTTGCCTTGAAAAGCCTGAGCGCTCTGTGTGTTGTTCTCCTCTTGCTCTCTGCATTTGAGGAGAGACTCATCCATACTCTCCAGCAAGTCCAGGAGCTGGCTGTGCCTCACTAGCAACTAGGAGGAAAGACAAGAGTGTTGGCAGGGATGGATGTTTCTATTTAACTACTTGCTGATGTGAGTTGTTGCCTCTAGTCCCAGTGAAGATGCATGTACCCAGAGTCCCATAACACCATGAAACCTGGAGATCCTGGGGGTATCTGCTCCCTGCCAGGCTCCAGCTGGGCCCAGCCGCTGTGAAGGGGAAGTCTCTGTTGTTCACCCAGTTTGACAGCTGGATGGATGACTGGGGGAGGCCGGCAGATCACAGGCAAGGACTGAGGGCTGTAAAATCTCCCACCTTCCATCCAGGCAGTCTCAGGCAGTCACGGCTGCCTGTGCCCCAGTCTCTGGATCAACACTTTTCTGTAGAAATTGTTTGCCACGTTGGTTAATGAGTGGTTAGCCTTCCCTCTCTCGAGGTTTCACTTGGGCCACATGATGAAACCTCTTTCTGAAGAGGGTGTTGAGGAGAAGATGTTATGCTCTGTGCTCTGGCATAACAGCATCCAATGCAAGGGCGTAGCAGGGATCTGGGACAGAAATGTGTTTTACTGTCAGTTGAAATTTCAGCTTCTTGACCATCTCTGGCTCTGCTCTCAAGCCACCTCGTAGCTCTCAGGTCCAAGCACGAGCGGGCATGCTGCAAGGAGAGGTCACGAAAATACCCTGCTTTGGTCCAGGTCACACCACGCTGCCCAGGATGTTTCCATGCAAGCGTGCTGTAAAAAGCAGAAGACGAGATTCAGAAGGAGCTGGGTCCAAAGGGCAAAAAGCAAAACCGCTCTGCTTAAGTGACCGGCAGCGCTCCCCGCTCGGCAGCCCGGGAGGGAGCAGGATGCCCGCAGGCAGGTTGTANTCTCAGGTCTCCGCACAGCAGGACGCAGTCCCTGGCCGTGTGTCTGCCCACCCGTGCAAGCACGAGCGGGCACGCTGCAAGGAGAGGTCACGAAAATACCCTGCTTTGGTCCAGGTCACACCACGCTGCCCAGGATGTTTCCATGCAAGCGTGCTGTAAAAAGCAGAAGACGAGATTCAGAAGGAGCTGGGTCCAAAGGGCAAAAAGCAAAACCGCTCTGCTTAAGTGACCGGCAGCACTCCCCGCTCGGCAGCCCGGGAGGGAGCAGGATGCCCGCAGGCAGGTTGTAAGAATTCATTGAACATGACTTATGACACCTGCGGGGAGCACTGGAGCAGACTTGCAGGGCGAGAGGAAGCGTCTGGCCGGCTGGCTGCTCCGCGAGCTGGCGCGAGGCCGGGCGGCCGGCGGCGGCGCTGGTGGAGACCGCAGCAGCAGCAGCGCCTGCACGTGGCCGGGCCGCCCCGGGAACGCGGCTCGCTGCAGGCGTCTGCATCGCCTGCTGCCAGGGCGCGTCTTCTGACCATGCCCCTCTTCCCTGTGCGAGCAAGAGAGTAAGGACGGCAGGTTTTAAACTAATGTATCCCTCTCCTGGAGATCTGCTAGAGCCCTGCGGCAGGGGGGTCTCAGAGGCCAGTTTTGCTGAGCAAAGTAGGCAGCTGAGATGGTCATGCTCAGGATCCGGGTCCTCCTGCTTCTTTAGAGCGCTCATCTGTGTCTCTGTGGGACAACCTCCTGCAAAGCCACACGCTGCATGAGAAGTGGCCAGGGTCACACCTTCAGTGAACGTTTCCCCCGATACTTTTCCCAGTTTGCCAGGAAATGCTGTCATTTCCCACGAGCAGCCGGCCTGGCACAAGGAGGCGACGCCGACGTGGGAGCAGGAGGCTGCGTCACCTCCTGCTCTCTCCGCGCTGCCCACCCCGGCTCCTCCAGCCGGGAAGCCGTCGAGGAGCCGCCGGCTCCTGGGGCCTGCCCTCCCGGCCTCCATTAGTTAGTGGTTGTCTTAGGCACTGAAGCGTTTGTAGCCTTATTCTTCCTAATCCTGCCTAATGTAGCTGTGGCTGTCCTCATTAGCCACATAATTGTCTAGCAAACACAAAACAGGCACTGACACAGTCAAAGGAAATTGGTTTAAAAACGTAAAGCAGCATTCTCAGATTTTTTTTGAGAGAGAGCTGTTTTTATTAGTTGCAGTCACACAGCTCCCCGCAGAACAATGGAAAAGGGATTCTGCCTCAAAATATGCATTTTTTTTTAAGATGGTCCTGTGAAGTGGTGGGATTGGAAATGTCAGCAGGGAAAATCCACCCTGGCCCTCGCACAGATACAAGGCCCCAGCATCTCCAACCAGGCTTATCCACCAAGGAAGGAAGGTGACGTCTCCCGCCCGTGCTCGTGGGTGCTCACACACATCGGCAGGGCTGCCAGGGAGAGGTTTAGCGATCCGCATCTCCACGTGACACAGGCCATGAATTGCAAAGGGGCTCCATCCACTGCTGACAGCAGATGACAGGGCTAAGTTAATGGAGGCAGCAGTAAGAAATCTAATTAACCTGCAGTATGTTGTTTAATTTGTGCAAAGCTGTTGTGGTTACTCGGCTATAAACTCCATGGCCAGCTCTAATGACAGGGACTTGCTCTGCAGCAGCAATAGGCAGTGTCCTGGACGCAGGCAGGCACCTCTTGCTCACCCTTGAAGGTGCCCTCAATTATGCACAGAGCGTTCCAGTGGTTGCCTCCATCTGGTTCTTCCATGGCATTTGAGACGCGTTTCTAGTTCCAGCCTTTGAAACAGGCACCTGTGCTGCTTCTCTGCCCGTTCAGGCATTCAACCCCGGTGCATGGCTTCCAAAAACCAGCCTTCAGGACCCAGCAGTGTCAATCTGTTGATTGCACTAAAGTCCAGGCGATGGGTTCAGGTCACCGAGTTGCCACCGCAGCTCTTAGGCTGTAATTATGCTCAAGGCTCTTTACTTCAGTTATTTCTTCCTGCTAATGCTTGGAGCTGCACTGATCTTTTCTTCAAGGCTGACCTCCATGTAGCTTCCTAGGAGAGAGCCAAGCCTGTTATTTAAACCAATTCACAAACTGTCTTCCGAAGGCCAGTTGCCCATTATAAGATTTTTTGAGCAGCAGGAGCCAGCAGGGCTGATGGCACCTGAGCTCTTTGTATCGCTTTTGGAAGAAGTATAGGGAAAGTGAGGATGTCCTGCGCTAGCACCGCTTCCCCCTTTAACCTCCCCACAAGATCCTGGGCAGCCAACAGCTCCGCTAGAGCGTGGCAGAAGGAGAGCTCTGCCCTTTCTGTGACCGACTGCAGAAGGGTGATGCTGGCCTCAACAGGCTCCTTTTTCCTCACGCTCATGACTGCAAGCTCTGCTGGTCCCTCCATGACCACTGAGAGAAAGGCAGGAACGTTCACACCCTCCAGGGACAGCCTTTCCGTGCAAAGAAGGAAAAGCTTTTAACTGACTCCCAGAAGGCTCTCAGTTGCCCGGTGAGATGAGGTTTGCCAAGAAGGGAGTCTGAAAGGGAGATGATCTGTCTCCAGGGTCCACCAAAGCCCTGCTGGTGTTTGCAGTGTAAGGTCTGGGGAGCAGAGACCCCTTTTTGTGCTGCGCGTACAGCGCTGAGGCACTGAGGTCCTGCTCGGGGCTGGTGCTCCAGCTGCATCGGGGATACGAAGTACGAGTGATCTTGGCAGGGTGTTTTTTAACGTGCTGGATAGCGGACTTGGGCCATTAAAGGCTGTGGAGAGGGTCGTTGCCAGATGGTTCCAGCCACAATAGAACAACTGTAACGGCGAAACAGGAGGCAGATCCCTGTGAGGGGACGGAGCGCGCGGCAGGGAGCACGTCCACAGCAGCAGCACGCGGAGAGCCCCGGGCAGGACGCGCAGCCCGGAGCCGAGCCCTGCTGAGGGGAGCTGGGGGAGCAGCAGCGAGGCCAGGGCAGTGCAAGGATGTCCCCAATCCAGCCCGCGCCCCACACGCCGGCCCGTCGCTGCGTCCGTCCTGCTGCCCTGCACGCGGAGCCCTTCCCCTAAACCGGGACAGAACCAGCACCCTGAGCTGCCGAGAGGGGAGGAAGAGGAAGTGGATGCCAAGAGGAAGAGCTCAATTTGGGTTTTTCTCTCTTTGTCTCTCTCTCTCTCTTTTTTTTTTAATAGGAATTAAAAAGTGGCAGTGCTAGCGAAGGGTAATTATCCCTCTGTTCCAGCTGAAATACAATTAAGGCAGCTCTCAACGAGCCCCCGGGATATTGTGGTTTACTAATTAACAAGCGGATATGCTGTGGCCCCTGTCATGGCAATTACAGCATGAGACAGGCTTCAGGAGCTCTAATTACACGTCAGCCCGCGACACACGCGGCAGGACAAATTAACGAGGGGCCGGGGCCGGCGGCAGAGGGGGTTTGCCCGTGTGTGGCCACGCCGGGCGGAGGGAGAGGCTGGGGACAGGGGCAGCTCACGGCCTGTGTGCGAGCTGAGGGCCGCAGTGTGGAGAGGGACAGGAGAACTCGCCGGGGAGAACGGGCTGAAAGCGGGGACCGAGATGGGGACGGCGATTTGCGGTTCTGGCCGCCACGGTGCAGGTGGCACCATGGATGCACAGGGATGAAACGCGGCTCGGAGCATCTCCTGCATCCCGTGCGTCGCCCCACGGCTTGGGAGCAGCCTGGGGGCTCTCGGCTTTGCGGGGCCGGTGCCAGCCCCGAGGAGGTGACCGGCATTTGGGATGGCTGCAATGAATAGCGTGTATCGCCCTTTTCATCACTAATTCCCTTACCAATAAAGCTGCTGTTAAGAAAAGTAGTCATATGGGAAATACCCAACAGGGGTTCGAACGCCGACAAATAACTAATAGGGCTCCCGGAGCCAAGAGGAAATTTTCCGACAAATTGTTTACTGAAAAAAAAAAAAAAAGTTATGCAGCTCCAGGCTGAATTCAACTATTCAACTAATGGTTTTGGCTAGGTATGAAAAAAAAAAGAAAAGAAAAAAAAACAGGGTTTCTGTAAATCAAATTTTGACATGTTCCATTTCAGAAAGATGTTTCCTTTCAAGATGTATTAAAAATAAGTAATTAAAGCAAAAGAAACACCCTGCACCTAAATAGGGCCTTTTTGTTTCCTACAGAATGAAAAGATATTTGTCAGGGGATATTTAGGGGAAAAAAAAAAAAAAAAAGGAAAAATGAGGAAAAAAAAATCCATCAACCTCATAATTTTCCCCAGGGGGTTTTGGGAATGACAGTCAAAAAATAAAAAAAAAAAAAGAAGGAAGAGAAGAGAAGAGAAGAGAAGAGAAGAGAAGAGAAGAGAAGAGAAGAGAAGAGAAGAGAAGAGAAGAGAAGAGAAGAGAAGAGAAGAGAAGAGAAGAGAAGAGGTCACATTCACCCCTCAGATCCAATACCTTCCCATGACTGAGGAGGAAGGGGCTGATCTAGGTGCTTTGCTCACATCCAGGACCAGGGCCCCCAAGGTGACCCCCAAAGCTGCAGGAGAGGATTTCCACGTGGCTTGTGGCACTTTTCTCCTGGAATGGAGGCAGCAGGGACAATAAACTAAGCGTGCCCAAAGCAGCGCAGAGAAGGGCAGGGGGTGCCTTGCTGGATGCCCGTGGGATGGGCAGGGCACTCCACTCGGGCGAGCAGCGCGTCCGAGACCCTGTCCCGGAGCACACATCCCTGCGCTTGGTGCTGTGGAGGGGCAGCCCCAGGGGGGACATTGGGACAGGGCTCGTGGGGCCGCCAGGGTGGCCCGCGAAGCCACCGTGGCCGCCGCAGCTCGTGGCAGGGGCAAGACACACGGCACCCGCCACACGTGGCCCAAAATAGATCTCATTAACCACCGCAATTAACGTGCGCCGGGTCCCGGCTCCCTCTCACCGCCCCAGTCAGAGACGTACATAAAAATAACTGTTTATTACACAGCGGGCACAGCCTGGCTTATCGCTGCACACAGGAAATTGCTGCGCAGAAACTGCACGTTTCACCTCTAATAAGTTTGGCAATAAAACGTCTCATCAAATGAGGCCACGACAGAGTGATAATGAAGCTTCCGCATGGGCCATAATTGCTTACTGCTCTCCTGGGGGCGAGCCAGAAACGCGGGGCTGAGGGGGAGCAGACGGAAGCCATCTGCCTTCCCGGCGCAGGGGCTGCCCCGCGAGCATATGGCGCCGCCGGCTCCCCTCGCTTTCTGCCTCGGGAACATCCCTCTGCCTCCTCCCAGCGCGGGGTGTGTCCTGCCTTGCACCTTGTCCCGATGCTCAGCCAGACGGATTGCCCGGGAAATCCCAGGATCAGCAGCTCCATGCTGGGATGTGGCCGGGGGGAAGCGCCGCCCATGCCGGAGGGGCCGCCATCCGGGTGCACGGAGCAGGAAAGGTCTGAGAAGCAACAGGGGAGCTCTCGGAGTCAGAGAGCGGCTCTCACTGGAAGGAGGTTTCCTGCCTTCCAGGCAGGGCTTTCCAGCGCTTCTCAAAGCCACGTGGGTGCTGTCCCACCATGGCTCATCCCGGTTCTCCTGAGGCCTTGGCCAGGAGCTATGGTCTCCTGGAGGTTGTGCATGAGTCAGCTCAAGAGTCAGAGACTCCAGGGAGGAGCTGCAGCCGAAGCACTAAGGAACAAAGCAGGAACAAGGAAAGCTCTAGACCCAGGTGTCTGAGACCCTACAGAGATGCCTCCCTTCCTCACAAAGGTCCTCGACGATACAAGCTGCAGAAACCGCCAGCTTCTGCAGCTGATGTTTCCCAATTAACATCCAGACTTCTTACCTTCGTTCCCTTCAGTTTCAAGCAGCTGTCCATGAACCTGAGACAAATCCCAGCCTCAGCCCAGCTTCACAGAGCAGGAGCTGTTGCCATCACTCCAAAGTGATAGAGGATCAACTGCTTTGCCCTCTTCACAAGAATTAGGGTAACATTTGTCACAAAAGGGCAGTCTCCTGTGCTGAATCTCTGCTATGTAGTAACAGGAAAATTCTGG
>VWPW01007503.1:0-21714 GCA_013389825.1 Crypturellus undulatus
GTAATTTAGTTCAACAGAGCCCAATTCATTTTGCATCAAACCCAGAAATCTCTCACTGCTCATGGTAATGCTGAAAGGCAAGAGCGGCACAGCCGGTGGCACAACCGCTGCCAAACGCCCAGCACAATATTGTGTTTTTTCATGCTGGAGTCTGAGGATGGAGCAGTGCCTCTAAAACAGACCTTCCTGCTCACCTTAACGAGGCAGCTGCTGTGGCCCCGCTGCAGAGAGGCTCTTTGCACCGTCCCGGCCTCCCTGCCACGAGGCCCTCGGTGAGTCCAGCACAGCTAACGCCCCGCGCTGCCACCAGGGACAGCTAAGACTAAAACACAGAATACAAGGACAACAGCCTCGTGTCAAGGTGTGTGCAATGTTCTGGCTTAAGAAAGGAATTAAATTCAGATTTTAAGGAGATAGGCCAGGAAGCTATACATAGATATGGTCTTTAATGCTTTGGAATAAGATACGTGGTTTAGTTAGAGGAAGAAATATCAGTTCGTTCTAAAATCATTTAATTTTACTAAAAGATAAAATCAAATCACCGCCTTAATATGCCCCCATGTTCTGAAGAAAGCCGTTGATGTCATTATGTAGACTGAAATTTGTGGCAAATTAAATTTATGCAGAAAATACTGTATTTTTTAATATAATTCATCTGGAGAAAGGGCTGATAAATCAAGTGAACAAGCTTTGAATTCTATAAGAAACATGATAGTAAATCATTTTTCATAGCATGAAGTGTAGATAGAAATCCCTGGTCAGCCTTTATCTAGGATTGTATATGCAATACTGGCCACTTTTATACTTGCAAATATCAGTTCTGAAAGGAACTGATAGGAAGGAATGACTAAGGAACTGAAAGGAATGACTAAGGGAATAGAAAAGCTCCTAAACAAGGATTCTGAGAAGCCTGGAATGTTTTATCTTAGAAAACAGACCAATACAAGGCATCACAAAAAATAAACAACACATTGAGCAAACTGAAAATGGAAACAGTGACTAAAACCAGCTTTTGCTGATCTGCTAAGAAAAGACAGCAATTCTCCATGAAGCTAAAGGGTGGGAAAGACTGAGAAAGGAGACGTGTTTTCCCAAAACGCGTAATTACACCCTGGGACACGCTGCTTACAGGAACTACCGAAGCCAAGGAGTTTACAGGGCGAAAGAGGGGAGCTCTGATTCTAGCTCTGTTGGGCTGTCACCCCAGCACGGAGCGATGAGCAGCACGTTAGGAATGATACTGAAGAGCATGTTTCAAAGCTCAGAAGATTCCCTTATCAGGATCAAGGTCCTCCTAGACAAGGATGAACCCGCCCTGCAACTCCCAAGCACAACCCGAACCCGGAGCTACCTGACACACCTGGCAGCGACCGGACAAGCCGATCACAGCAGCAAATTCTCTAGTTCTGAAAATTCCCTGTGCTAAGAAGGGACCTACAGCAGCCCGTGCCGAAGCACCACCCAGCATGTACCACCCACGGGTCATTTTTCATCTGGTAGAAGGAAAACAAAAATCAAGACAGATTTTAATGCAAACAGAATGTCAAAGTATACTTGAGAGGTAGTTATTTCTGCATTAAGGTTATTTTATTATGATTTTTTTTCCTTCTGAAAAGGGTATGTAAAATATGCTTATATATTCCTCTTCCTCACTTAGGTAGCATTTTTATTTTGAAAATTGAGTAAGTAACAAAATACAGAATATTCTAAAATGATTTTTAACACTTTTGAATCATAATGTAACTTAAATCTTAATCAAAACATACAGCTGTGTATTTAGACACAACCCATCCCTGTGAGGGGCCTAGTGAGAACCTTACATGCTACTTTTATCTTCAAAATAAGTTTATAAAGAAAAATCCTGCTGGATACATCACTGTGATACCTGTGGTTGTCTACTTTTCTACTTTTCCAGCATTACCACTGCAACTGCAGCATTAGTGAAATTTGTTCGTCACGACCAGCAGTAAGCACTACTTTTAAATTTGCAATTACCTACTGTGCATTAGCCAGCATGGTAATTACTGTGCCATTTTGATGACTCATCACGATGCCTGGAACAGCACAACTTCTATATGCTCCAAATGCCTCCAAAATGCCTTTGAGCCAGCACTCTGAATGCCATACTGCTTTAAAAAGAACACAATTTGAGGCGATACTAACATAAAAAACATAATAGCCCTTTTGTAACAGGTTAATGTCTCAAAGCTGAAAAGATAACATACTTTTAAGTGTTAGCACTATTCTTGGTTTTCAAGGGGGCTTTCTAGATTCTTGAGACCAAGTATTGAGACTAACTCATTAAATAGACTCAAGTTCAATCAATCTAAGAGGAAACAGACTGGCTGAGTCTGATACCATTTTCCTTTCCTGGGAGCATTTGCACAGCAATCTCAGACCTTCTTCCCAACACTCGTACGTGACACTGAAAGGCAACAGCACGACTGTATCAACTGTATTAGCACCGTCTCCACTGCTGCCCTGCCTCACTCTGTCTTCCTGACTGCGCAACATGCATTTTTTATGAGGGCCTGCTTTAAGCCGATTAGTACTCTCCCAATAACAATTATAGGTGCTTAAAAAAATGCATTTGGAAGTTGGTTTGAAGCATTAAAAACCTCTTACCTAATGTTTCCTTCTGTAGTTCCCGACACCTATTTTGTAGCTCACTGCCTTGCTGAAGTGAAGCTTGAAGCTGTTGTGTCTTCAACTCCACTGTATCAGCCACCAAAGTGAGATGTTTCACCTTTTCTTGGAGGGACTCATTCTCTCTCTGGGATTTTGATAGTCTTTGATTCAATCTGCATATTTCTGAGGAGAAAAGTCACACAGATGGTTGTCAAATTTACTTTTTTTTCGGTATCTTACCTAATTTACAACCTCAGGACCTTCAGTAGTCTGTAGTTTTAATTAGGACATGGGCTATGCGGAGCCGTTTACACCACCAGCCCTTCTGCTCAGACTGAGGGCCAGGGGAATCACAGGGCACACCACCTCTCCCATGAGCTGTGCTCAGCACTGAGGAGACATAATGTCATTTTTATGTCAAATAATAACAGGCATTTTCTTTAAGATCTCAAAACCAAAATAACACACATGCATGCCTGCCAAATAATAGCAGCTGACAAATACTTGAGGCCAGTATCTTAACAAGATATACAAACAACTACTGACATACAAGAAACAACTGCAAATCCCACTGAAATTAAATTGGGGAAAATTTCACAGTACTTCACCGCAGACGTTAAGGAAGCCAGCCCTGGTAAGCATAACACAAAGCTTCAAAATGTCTTTAGGCATGTATATTGATTTTGTTTGCTCTCGTCATTACTTAGGGTGACTACTGCTGTTAAAGCAATCAACGTGCATCTTTCTTCCAAACATGAAGGCCCGGCCTTTCAACCTCTCCTTCTTCAGCTCTCCCATTTGGAAGTGCAGCAGTTCCAAGGAAGCTTCCTGGGCACTCTCTATTGTAAGGCAAAAACCCATTTATGGGTTGGGTATAATGAGCTTCCTCCTACCTTCTCACAGGTCTTCCTGAGTTTAAGCTATCCTTAATGACTGTACTTACCATTTTCAAAAGCAGCTGCAATTGGTTTCTATTTTTTCTCTCCCATTAAAGCCCTAGATGTTCAGATGTCCAAAGAAGTTATGCCACTTTGATAATTACTAGTAATTACAACGTTCAAGTTAGATGATTTAAAAGTTCAATTAGGCTTCATCTGTTACATGGTGGTTTTTATTTTCTGCCCACAGGCAAATTTTAATTTTATTGCTGTAGTATAAATATTTCCATTAACTACAACATTTCCTACCTAAACCACATTTAAATAAATTTGTTCTATTAGCTGATGTAAATACTGATTTTAAATTCTTGCACTTGTTTCTACTTGACACTAATTAACAGAGAATGAAGAACGTCCATACACAAGGGTGTGGGAGATGTACAACACATCATGGAGATTAGAATAACAATTGCTCAGAATTTGAGAGAGAATCATTTTCTTTGGGTAGATTTGTATTTCTGTCTTCCATGGGATTCCATGAATCTGAAGGTCAAGGATAAAGTGAAAATTACTAACAAGTGAACTGTGATATTCTATAAATAAGTGAACATCTGCAAAGCAAACCATACTGGAGTGAAACAATTGCATAAACAAAGCCCATGTTCTGCATGCATCAATGATAAACAGGTTTTATTTGGAGGATAAATGTTTAAAATAAATTGAAAATTCTATTTAAAAAGTCTTAAAATATTATGGATCTCTGAAAATGCCTACAGCAATTTATCTACTTATCTAGAACTAGGCAAGAAATAAGCACGGGAAGAGATTAATTCTGGGGGACATTCCCACTTCCAGCGTTCAGTGCGAGCAGCAGATGAAGTCACGCACCAAAATGCAGGATACTGACGCTGGTTCCAGGCTGTGTTGGGGGCTCTCTGCTACCTGGGCTCCGAACACCCTGTCTCTGCCCATTCCCTCCTGCAGAACTGCTGCCCCATTTATTTATTTCTATTGTGAAAAAGAACAAACACTGAAAGCCTTAAAAATCACCTCCTTTTACTGGAAGAATGGACTATGGGGAACTACTATGTGGGAAGCTTTTATTTTAAATAACTTATTTCAATAGTTATTCTCCAAGACACTCTGTGTGTGCAAGCTGCACTTGAGTAGTGCATTAGCAGGGGCGTTCCCGGTTTCAGCAGCAGTAATTTGGGAGCGGCGTTGCCTAATACACCCTGATTGTTTTCTCACAAGGACCGGAAAGGTGATATCAGCTCACCTGCTTCTTCTGCCTTAATAACTCAGAATAAAGAAAGAAAGAAAATAAGAAAGCTCCAGGGCAACTAGCAGCTCAACAGAACACCCCGAAGAACTACAAGGAAAGGAATTCACTAGGAACATTAAGTCAAAGTCCAGCAAAGCTGCAAGAGTCAACCCAGGATGGTCAGGATGGTAGAGTCTGTAATTACCACACACTTCTCAACAAAATTAATCTCTTAACTGAGGCACAGTGAAAATGGGACTCAAGGATAAAGCTGCATTTGCAAGTGCAGCTGGGAGCGAGGGCTGGGCACAGCCGTGCAGGAGGCGGCAGAGAGGGGAATGCTGTGGCTGCGGCCAAGGAGACATCCCCATCCCCATCCCCATCCTGCTGCTGCACGCCAATTCCCAGGCCAAGGCCCCTTGGCCAAGCACACGCACATCCTTGGAAATCCTTGTTGTTGCTCAGGCCCATGTGGAGTATGGCTGGAAACACACGTACGGTGCAGGTTTGATACCACTCTCAAGTTAATCTCCCCTTCTAATTTCACTGAACTCCCAAAAGTTACTCCAGCTTGCCCAGGGTATTGCAAGCTGATGATTTACCTGCCAAAGCTTCTTTGCTAACTGCCTTTATCTGCAGAAAAATTTCTTCCTTTAGGGCAGCCCAGTTTTCTAGGTTACTGGATACAACCTCTTTAATGCTGTCCAGTTCACTTCGAATAAAAGGAAATAATGAGAGCGCCTTGTTGAGAGTGGAGCAATGGTGTTCCAGGGTATTTCTGCAAAGCACACAAAAAACCAGACACATTCGTAAAAGCTAACAGAGAAATGCAACAATCAATATTATATACTTAGTAACTATTCTGTTGTATTTTGTAGTACAGTTACAAGAATTCAGTATATGGAATATGCTTAATATCAAGTATATTTATACTAAATTTCTTTTCAATGTTGATCTAAAACTTACATGTACAAATAAAATTGTACAGACAACTGTAGGATAACATTTTACTGCTTGATAAGTGACAAGAATAGTTTACATGTCTGTATATTGCTAATGACATTAATAAGCAGTAGTGGTATTTGCCAGTAATGGTTAGCTAATGCTACAGCATCTTACTATATTCTGCAAAACAAAGAAAATCCAGCAGTTCTGGACTCTGGAGAAGAGCAGTGCTCTCACCTGAGCACACGGGACTGCTGATACGCAGCCTCCTTCTCTTCTTGGGACGATCGCAAACCTTCCTGCACGGTCTGCACTTCATCTTGCTTGTTTTGCAGTTCCATTGTAAGCTTTTTTATTCTGTATAAGTAAAGAAAATAATGAGAAAAGTACTATAATTGCACCACTAACCAATCTCTGTTGTTGCTTTGGCTTTAAAGTAAAAACTTACTATAAGTAGTAAAGATGATGATTGCCTTTATTTCAACCCAAACTAACAGGCCTTCACACGGAGGTCTCTAATCTCCAGCACACTCTGTGAGACACTTTGTAGTAAATCTCTCAGAATAATACTCAGAATGTGTTTGGAAAGCAATATGGACATGTACGCACAGTATCAGGTCGTGTGTGATATATAAATATTTTAAGAATCCAGTTTCCATTCACAGTTATGACACAGAACTACCCTATTGCTTAAATTATACTAATACGTTATAATCTTGTTTTTTTAAGTCTTAAAGGCATGAAAGAGCAAGTTTTATGAAAAACGGCTATTATTTGTATATTTCCATTCTCAAATTAATAGTGGCTAAACAATAACCGTTTTTTTTTTGTTGTTGTTTAAGTATAGCATCCCACTAAACGGAGGAATCCAAGCCAAGATCGGCGCCTCTCGTTCTTCTGCAGGGCTCCATGCGGCGTTCCCGGGGCTCCTGCTCCGCAGTTCCCGAGCAGGGGAGACCTTGCTGCAGCAGAGCTGCTCGGGGCATCCCAGCGGCCCCAGAGAGTCCAAATAAACCCACAAGTTCTNCCATTCTCAGATTAATAGTGGCTAAACAATAACTGTTTTTTTTTGTTGTTTAAGTATAGCATCCCACTAAACGGAGGAATCCAAGCCAAGATCGGCGCCTCTCATTCTTCTGCAGGGCTCCGTGCGGCGTTCCCGGGGCTCCTGCTCCGCAGTTCCCGAGCAGGGGAGTCCTTGCTGCAGCAGAGCTGCTCGGGGCATCCCAGCGGCCCCAGAGGGAGTCCAAATAAACCCACAAGTTCTGGGCTTGGAGGGGCACAGAGAGCTCTCCCAAGCTGAGGGGGAAGTTGTCTCAAGGCAGCCAGCAGGGAAAACTAAATATTTGGTCACGCTCCGCATAGTTTCCCCCCAGCCCCTTCATTCAGGGTGTTCATTTATTTGTAAGTCCAAACACTTGCAAAAGACAAACAAACGAATCTGGGTTAGTCACGAATCCAGATTAGTCACTTTCCCTTTCCCTTTACGCTCAGTTTCAAATTCCTGTTCCTGAGCACCGAGCAACACTTCTGCATTGCCGAGGCAAACAAAAGCACTCCGCAACAATAAATAAAGCACCAAAAGCAGAATTCTGCATGTTATTTTTGTCCTGTTGCCTGACTGGGTGATTCTAAAGAGCTGAAGGGCAAAGTCCCCACCGCCTGCCCCAAACCCCATGTCCTGAGCACGTTCAAACCAGGTGTCTAATAAGTCTAAGGGGGAAGAAGCACCCAAGCACAGTGGGTCTCGTTTCGATAAAGTTGCCCCCCTCCAAAACCCGAAACAGCTCCTGGGGCACCGCGCAAGGGACTGTAGGTACTGGCTCCCTGTCAGCACGAAACAAATATCTGAATCGCAAATATTTTCCTAAGCTGGAGGGTGGTGGAAGCACTACAATAGCATTTGCTT
The DNA here is from genome assembly GCA_013389825.1 of Crypturellus undulatus. Classification (NCBI taxonomy): domain Eukaryota; kingdom Metazoa; phylum Chordata; class Aves; order Tinamiformes; family Tinamidae; genus Crypturellus; species Crypturellus undulatus. Next base: position 7,625 of record VWPW01007503.1, read on the forward strand.
CAAATCTAAAAGAAAATGATAATGGTCCAGCGTTAAAATAAGACAGTTTAGAGCCAAAATAATAGTTTAGAGTTAAAATAATTAATGTATATTCATGTTACCTGATGGATTGTCTATAATGCACTTGCAGAAAAAGGACTTTTTATCAGGCCTGATTTAAAAAAATGTTGGATCTGTACAATTCTGTCAAAACCAATTTTTGTGTCTTAATTGAGATCTCTGAAAAACTCATAGAACTGATTAAAAAAATCTGCACTGACGGCACTGAGGAACAGACTCAGATCGACACCTCTGACTAATACAGAAATGGCAAACATCTTCAGTGTCCTGTAAATTCAAATCTGCTTTTGTAGGCAATATATCGTGTTAACTAACCTTGAGGAACAAATGCAGTGATTGTCAAGACTAACAAATCAAAGCTTCTGGAACCACGGATGCTAATTTTCTATTCTTATTCATTCCAGAATGGGCAGCATTTCAAGATCTTTCAGTGTAAAGCTCACAAGTACAGACGTTCTCTTTCTCTTGCTATTTGGTTTGATATCACACAGTTCTCCCACAATTGTGTCCCCGTTATCGATGCCTTCTGGGCCCTTCCATACAAAGGAAGAGGTGGACAAGTCAAGACAGGCCCATTCCCTCCACTGTCGTCATCGTAAAAAGGCAGCAAAACAGACATGTTATTTTGGTGACATTTAACACAAAAGAAAGAAGTTCAATGGATCATTAAACACTGGAATTAAAGCAGAATCCTGAGAACACAGTGATCGCGGCCTCAGCCCTGCACTTCACACGAACTGTGAAAATTAACGCCCTCTCTTCGCAGCCAGAACACTTTCTTAGCAAACATAGGAGGAAGCCTGCAGCGTGGGAGATGAATTATAATACGTTAACAACTAGTGCTGACAATGACAAGAATAGCAGGAGAAAATAAAGTAGCCGCCGAGAGGGATTCTTGCCAGCAAACAAATATCCTCATTGTCCCGAAGTACTGACAAGAGCAATTACCACGTTTGCTCAAATACAAGATGTTGCATTTCACAGAAGCTCAAAATCTGAAAACAATAGCAGTATCTCTGCATACCATAGAGCCTACAGCCCCTTGAAGTGTCCCAGGAGGCCCTATTTTATCCTGCATCCATAGTTACCTGAGGTCAATGTAGGTGGGCACACAGAGAAAGCTGGAGAATATGGTCAATGAGGGAAAAATGAAATAAAATAATATCTTTTCCTATGGTATTTTCAGCTTCATGAAACTCTAGGACCGCTCAAGGCCAGCTCCATTTGCTCTTCTTCATTTCAGCATGTCTCTCCTTTTGAATTAGTATGCATCCTTTGTGCACTACTTTTAGACAGCTCAAGTTGCAGAATAAAGTAGAATTAAACACAAAAAGCCAGAAAAAAAAATGTAGGATTTCATACGTGCTCATTCCCCAGCGAGGAAAAGAAGAAAAAAAAGAAAAAAAACACCCAGACATTTCCGTGTGCTGGGAAACGCTCCGTGCAAGCAACGGCCTCACCGAGCGCAGCGGACACCAGGTCATCCCACTCCCCGTCTCTCTCAAGCCGTTCCCCAAGCCAGAGCTGCCCTGGGCCTCGCAGGGGACCGCGGCGGCGCGGGCAGGATCACTCACTTCCCCCTCGCGGGTTATCTCCTTGCAGCGATGCACCCGATGCACCGTCGTGGTCTGAGCGCGCCGTGTCCCGCGGCGCTGATAACGCTCTGCTATTGCTCACGCTTTCTGAAACGGGGGAGACGTGCAGGTTTCCCGCGTCGCCCACACATGATAGCGTGTACTCAGGAGCACCGAGCACATACCCTAGAGCGGATCTGAAACTGCTTTAAATTATTCATTTCCTTACATAGCTGCTTATGTTTGCCAGTAAGAAGCTGCGCCTGGAAACACCACCGATATTTTAAACGGATCATTCATACCTTGCTTCTAGCTTTGAGGTAGGAAGGGTTCATCTAATTCTTGTATTGCTTAATTGGTGAAAATCTTCCAAATAATCCTTTCCCATCACTCCACCACAACACTGCAAGCATTAGGTTTCTGACAAATAAGAAAAGCAAGTACATATCCACTGCACTTAGATGACTTAATGACTGATAAAAAGGAAACATTAAGGAGAAAAGTAAAACTTGGCAGCATTTGAAAGTCCTCTATAAAGCATAAACTCCAAGGAAGGTTTGTTTGTAGCTGAAATGGAGCTGAGGATCTCAGGATTTTAAGTATCAGAGCCATTTAGTAGGACTGTATAGACCACCTGGAGCAAATGAATCTTTAATGGACTAGTTCAGTCTTCAAAGCAACGAAGTTCAAAAGACAAATTATGACCAAGGGCCATAAAACACAAGACCTGTCAAACTCTTCCACAACACCGAGTTTTCCTGCAGGGAAGATAAGCGGGTGGGAAGGGGCTCACACCTCCCCACAGCTACTGATGCCAAAAAAATCCCACAGGCCAAGTTCTCTGATGGGAATGAACAGCTGGAAGCACCACTGGAAAACCGAAAAACTCCAAGGTGCAAGGCAAGGAGAACAGTCTGCACGGGACAAATTAAATACAGTGACCTACTGTTTAGACGTCTCGCCATGTGAACATCTTTCTAAACTCCATTAGTTAAAACAGATATTGCAACAATTTATCTGGTTAGATAGTCCACAATGGCAAGGAAAACGCTAAAATTTTTTAAAGGATTTATTGAATTTAAACACGAATCTTCAAGAAGACTTCAATTTTCAAAAAGTAAAAGAAAATCTGACCAGGTTTGCTTTCTCTGAGGTTCTCCCTGCCCCCTTTCATTTCCCTTTGGTTTCTTGGGCAGACCAGTGCCCGGAACTGTCTCATCTGCGCAAGTCTGACTAGACACAAGCAGAGCCTTTAATCCACACTGCAGCCTTCCCCACACCGCACCTGACACTATTGCTACTGGACACCAACTTGGTTCAAGTAATCGCAGACACAATGTATTGATACATTTCTTCAGGAGAAAAAAAAAAATCCTAACCTAAATATAAGTAAAATACCAAATAGTTCATAATAAACATCTATTCATCTACACCAATTGCCACGTTACAGAGTTTTTTCTCAGGCTTGAGAACTAGCCTGGCCAAGTATATGAACTCCAAAGAAAATAAACTACATGGTTTGCAATATTTCTAATATGGAAAAGTATTTTCCTTCCTAGTAAAGGGGAAAGTTTGGGTGATATTTCTCAGCACTGAAGCTTCCATCTTTGCATCGCAGAAAGACCAAAAATACATGAAAAATGATGTCCATTTCCATCCAGGAAGATGTCTATTTATGACATGTTTTGTACTGGCGGAATAAACTGTACTTCAAGTTCTGTTCCCCAAATTCTTCTGTCGCACATCTGGTACAGATCAGCAGCACGCAGCGCAGGGGGATTGCTCAATCTATACAAATACCTTCTCAGTGTCGCAACGAATCAGAATCAGTAGCTGGACCAAACGAGCCACTATAAACAGTGCTTTCTGGATCACCTAATCAAAGAGATTTTATAGAAAGACAGAGATATGAGTTATCGGTATCATAAGTCAAGTTCAGAGCTAGATGAGGCAGAAAGCAAATCATTTTAAAATCACATATTTTTCCAAGAAAGTGGTCTGATGGCAGACTACAAGACAGAGAATTAAACACACACAATACTCCTATCTAGTGCAGTCAGTTTTCGCATTCTGAAGTTATTTACTGTTTACCCGACTGTCTTTGTCACAAAGAGATGGCATCTGGTCACATCAGCTAACGCAAGGAAAAGAATTTACTCCATAGGACACATTATATCAGTCTCTCTGCAGAACGCTGCAAGCTAAATATCTGCCACCCATATGAAAGTACAATTAAGGTCACAACACCCACTGTCTTTGGGTTAAGAGAATGTTTATAAGCATGGAAAAAAAGGGAAAAAAAAGGCTTTTTTTTCTTTAGTGCTGTATTCTGGGTTAGGTTGCTTCAATTAGCAATACAGCCAAATGGAAATGATTTAAAACCTATATAAACAGAGGCAATACCAGCAGACTACCTCGACAAGGTTATTTTCATCCATCTAACATCTTAGAAAAGGAGAGGTTAGGCCTTTATTTCATTGCTCACTGCATCCAGTTTTGGATCCTAGCAATTTTGGTGCTAACTCTATCACCAAATATTCATCAGAAAGACCCTGCTACAAGTTTAGGCCTCACCAAGTCACGTAGGTGCTGTTGCTTTCCTAAACAATCATGTTGTAAGAAAAGGTTACTTCAAGCAAATTCATCTGCAAGGCATTTTCTATGGCGTTAAATGTTCTCAACGTAGGAACTAAAACTCAAGGTGTAGAACCCACAAAAACCCTAAAAAACCCCAAACCCACAAACATGGAAAGAGAGACTTCCCACAAGCCAAGATGTGAGGTTTACATTACTTTTAATACTTTGTTATTTATAGATAACATCTCCCACATTGCACACCTTGCTCAGGAGCACGCGGCTCCTGATAGTCACTAACACAAAACTCCCTCTCACCAAACTCATAAGAGCTTCATGATTACATTTACAGGCCTCTGAGACATACACCTCCTCCGTAAGTGCTATCTACACAGCTCTTCAGGTGTGCATTATGAAAACTCCACCAAAAACCATTGCTCTTGCTGATGACAATTAGTATCTCATACAGGAGAACTGCGGTGCCGAGCTGGCCGCATCGCAGCATCCATGCGGGCAGCTCCTGCGGGTGCTGGGGAGTTAAGGCGATTTTAACACAGAGGGAGCACTTTCCCACAAAACACAGCCTACGAACAAGGTTTGAAGAGCTCAATTACCCCTTGCAGTCTCCTGCATGGCACTCGGTTCCCCCGTTTTGGCCAAGTCTCCCAGTCGATTTCCTCGCACGCGAAAGCTCCGCGTGGCTTTCAAGGGTAACCACAGGTACAAGCAACAGCAAACGCCTAACCTTAAGGGAACACAAAAATGAAATAGGCTCATCTAGCAGCAACGATTAAATCTCTCGGCCTTCCAAAGATGAAACAAGACACATGTGGCTGCTGATAGAAAACTGCCGTTTGGGAGGAAAGATCTGCCAGCCATGCGGGAACCAGGAGGACGACGGGATGTTGATTAGTTGGTTTATGCCAAAGGCACCAGGTAACAAGAGAGGCCCGGGACGGGAGAGGCAGATAAGGAATATTCAGACAGGTTCTTAGCAAGGCACAATAGCTGATTTATGGCCGCAGTGAAAGCCTCCTCAAAGTATTCCTTTGGATTTCAGCAGGTTTTAAATCAAGCCAAACCTGAGGGGAAAAATGCAGAGATAAAGGTTTCATTAAGTGCAGGAGCCTTGCTACAAAGCCAGCTAAATGCAAGTGTTAGTCCACGCTGGCAAGAGGGATTCTCAACACAGAGGTGTTGCTGCTGCGCAGGGAACTCAGCCTTCAGCCTGTGTTATCCCTGCAACTGCCACCCAGAGCCACTGAAGTAACAAGGAGCAAATGCACTCCTCAAAAACAGAATAAACCAAAGCAAACGTTGAAAAATTGGGAGGCTCAGCGCATACTCGAGACACAAAATGAAAAAAAAAACAAAAGAAGTTGCATTATATGAGTAGGGGGATCCACTGTACATACAAGGACATTGATCAACTTTGTGAAAACTTTTGCATTTTCAAGTGAAGGTTCATTAGAAATATTATCCAAAAAAGTCCATTTCCATCCAACAGTTGTTCTGTTCAATCTTGGAGTGTGATTGAGGTGATTAAATGGATTATAAAGTGTTCTTTTCTTCTTTTTACATGAAAAGGATTGAATGAATGGATTATAAAGGACTGCATCTGTAAATAATCCATACATTTCTTCTCTAGCATTTCCAGCATATTCAACTCCAATCCTTTGAGAGAGCACCTTAATGTTCAAAAGTGCTAAATATTATCAGTTTAAATCACAGCCCATGACTATGGGTCAATTACACAAGAAACACCACAACTAGGAGGTGTTAGAAACAAAATGAATGACCTGATATTTAAGGTTATAGTCTCATTCCTAGAAAGAGCTTCTGACAAACAGGTCCATTCAGATGAGAAAGGAATTGCCAAGAAGCTTCTCAAACAACTGCATTTTTATAGTTGGTAATTAAACATACCTCCTTTATAAATGCAAATATTTACATTCAGATTTTAGTCCTGCTGTAAATAATGACTGGAATATAGTAGTAAATTTCAAAGTAAAGGAGATAAAAAAAAATCAGGATATAGGAAAAAAAGTACAGAATATTCATGTTAAGTCTAATTATGGACAGTAGAAGAAAGGAAGAACAGGTTTTGGAACTTAAGGATTAGAATAAGCCCAAAGAACACTTGCATTTCTTTCATAGCAGAAAGATACAATATTTTGTTATAAAATCTGTTATACTGTCGTGACATCATACAATGGCATAAAAGCAAGAGAAGGTTAAGCAGAAACAAGAGATATTCAGAAATTCTACAGCAGCAAAGAGACAAAAAAAGCCCACCCTAAATGCTAACACTGTCATAACATATTTGTTTTGATTATAACAAGTTTGATATAGCAAGTCCTAGTTTTTTTGCAGCACAAATAACCTCCAAGGATGGTCAAATCCAAACCACCAGGCTAACTCGGCGCTTGGGGTTCAGGCTGAAGGCACGAAACAAACAATCAAAGCCCAGAAGAGAGCAGGTATTTTCGAAGCATGACTTCATGTCCTAAATTTAAAGTCGTCGTGCAGTGACAAACAAGAACAGACAAAAGCAGGCCTGCCTGTAACTATTAGCTGAGAGAGCCCCAACTCCACAGCAGGCCCCTTTTGAGGAACCCGAGATGTTCCTAACTATTTTAGTACTATATATGATCCTTTGAGATTGTGAACTGTAAGTTCTCAGTGTAGAAATTTTGATTTTTTACCATATTACTGCATCACTGTGAGCATGGCAATAAGCAGAAACTTCAGGTCTGTGAAAGTCCTCACACTCTGAGGTTTCATTTAAATAATTACTATTCGGTAAGAAAAATATTTGTAAGATGAAATATTTGATCATTTCCCCTTTTGTAGGCAATGGGGAGAAGGGAAGGTGGAAATACCTCTGAAATGTCTCTCTTTTTTTGTTCAATATATTGACTGTAGCTAAATTATTCAAAAATTCAACATTTACTTCTGGAGAATATTTCAAAATGAAAGTTAAATCAAGTGTTATAGTACAGAGGTTATATCCTACAAAAGCCAGGGAAAGCATTTTCTAAAAAAAACTTCTTTGGAATGAGATTAACTAGTACCTAAACATCAGAATAATATCAGACTACGTAACACACTCTGACCTTTCTGCTTTTGACTGACTGTCAGCTCGGCTGCGTTCAAGGTCTTGGCAAAGTGTCTGCAGTTCTTCCTGGAGACGTTTTTCCCGTTCTATACTTCCTTTATAAAATTTCATCTCCTTTTCCATTGCTTTTACTTTTTCTTCCATCACCTTAAATTCATGAAGTATCAAATAGCTGACTCCACAGTATTTACAAACTGTCTCATCCCGGCGCATCTAGAAAGAGAGAAAACACATATAAGAAATAAGCTGAACAAAAGACTGAGTGACTCTAACAGTAATTTGGTCTGGCTTTAAATGTGTACTGTTGTGCAGCACTTATGACCACAAGATGCTATTGCTTTATCAATTAATAAACACAGAACTCATTAGCAAATGAAATCAAGCTACAACAGTACTTTTGTTTACGGGAACCACACAAGATATATCAGCTCTGCAGTTTACTATATACGAATTCCCACTGGAACCCTAAAAAAATAAAACTTGAATTATGCTTTATCTATTAATTTTAAAAGAATTGTTCTGTGTTTTACAAAATTATTTCCTTAATGAATATCTGATTGCTTGGGCCAACAGGAAGGTAATTTGCTATGTTTTTGATAACTCATATTCAATTAAATAGGCAAGCTGGAAAGTGGATAGAGTGATGTAACCCAGCAATCTTCACAAAAATAATTTGAATGAGTAAGGGAATAATTTGTGTGATGTAGTGTGTATGGCACTTGAGTGCTGTGGAAAATATAACCAGTTGCTAGATATGAAGCAGACATCACAATTTTTAAAATACAGCACATGGAATGGACGTCTAACAAAGACCATTCCTTAAATTGAGAAATGCATCTGCAGTGATCAAATACTTGAGCAAAGCTCAATGAAAGGGACGGACAGACTCCGTGCTCCAGCTTCGACTCGCACACTGCTCAGTGCATCAGTTATTCCTGGGTATTTTAATCCCTTTCACTTCCTGAAAACAAACCGTTTGGTTTCCAAGTGATGCCGAACTGAATCTGCATGAGAAACAGATCCGTTTAGTAACACTGGGCCTTACTCAATAACATTACTTGCCGTTTAAGAGAATATTTATAAGAATATTATATCTCACTTCAACAGAGAGATCTTTCTGGAAGGCCCTACATCATGCTACTTTTGTTAACTGATCTATCACTAGTACTGAAAGAGGCAGCATCCCGAGCTGGGCTTTATTATCAAGCCAGGCATTATACAAACTTCAAACGACAGAGAGTTGTTCTAAGAGTTCCTGGTCTGCAGTTTCCATCCCTCTCCCTATGAAAGGGACTGTAAGAAAGAGATAATCACAACCGGCTGCGCACAGAGCTTGGCCGACTGGAAACGGGACATGCAGGTAGGATAGGGATGCAGCTGGATAATATCACTTAAATAATACACGGAAGGCAAACGGGGGAGCTGGACCACAAGAAATACTGAAAAGAGGGAGCACAAAATGTCCTGCACACTGCCCAGCTCACCAAGGGGCCACATGAGCAGGAGAGGAGCAGCTCCGAAGGACACTGTGACGAAGCACCAAAGCAAGGGAAGGTTCAGGAAAACGGAAGGATGGAGCAGTAGTACCAAGGCTGGGAATAACATCCCGAGAGCTCAGAGAGCGGCTGTGCCGTCTGCCCTGAGCCCAGCTCCACCAGACACCAGCCTAGATCAGGGAGGACGGTTCTGGGACATGGCAAAAGCGATGGAAGGAGCAAAACGGGGACCCTGGAGCTTCATCTCATGCTGATTTCCAGCACACTTGCACCACCACAACGCGTTGTGCCGTGTACGAGGGGAACGATACCAAGCCGATGAACTGTAAGGACTGCAATGACAACTTATGAAAACAAAAAGCTGCAAAAATGCAAACAGTTTAGAATATACACAGGTATGTATAATGTATATATAAATATCTTGTGTTACAGAAAAAAAAGTATTTTGAAACATTGGGATCAACTGAAAAAAGTCACATTTAGATGAAAGAATATTTTTTCAAAAATAACACTTATTCATTATTTCATGATTCAATAATCTTCATCACTTTAAGCACAGCTTGATAAAAATGCTATTTCAGGATTCCCTGGGACTACCAGGCCAAACTAAATTTTCCAATTTCTTACTTTGTCCCAGTATAAAGTAACCTTAGTTACAGTTGCTTTGAATGAACTGAAAATTCAAGTTTATTTTTCCTGGCAGTTACAAAATGTGCTTGGAAATATGAAACTGTTATTCAGAATAAATGCCATAAAGTTCCAAAGAACTAAAATTACTATATTGAAAGAGGACAAAGTGAGCTGTTATAAGGAGGACAGGAGGGGGGCTCTTATCCCAATAAGAACATTGTGCTCTCTTGCAGCAACACCATTTTTGTCTTTCAAATAAACATCACAGAAGTATCACTGGTACCAGAATAAAAAAAACAATCAGGGTCTGAAATGAAAGTGTTTAAGCAAACACTAAAGTCTTTTAACTTTCAAAATGCACTTATCTCCTTCAATCTGTTTTTTGAACTTAAAAACAAAGTTGTGGAACAATAAATCATTTCCACCTGCACTTCATGGGAATGGTCCCACTCTTCTCATTGAATCCCTCTCAATATCTCTAGGAAACTAGTTCTATAAACTAGTGCATATCATGTTATTTAAGCCAGTAACTATTCAGGTTTGGATTGTGTCCAAACAATCATGAGAAGGGAGGATTCAGTGAAACTGCTATTAATTTTAGAATGGATTCGGCTGATTTCTTTGCTTCCCCAACATTTTTAAATTTTTTTTTTAAAGACTGGTAAGGTGACCTCAAGTTTTAAACTGGAATATAAGGAGAAATATAAATATTTCTGTCAGAGAAAAATTCCTCACTAGTTGTTCCTGAAGTTGCAAGCCCAAGCAGATGTGAAGGCTCATAACGAACCATGGGAAAATGAAACCCAGCCAGGATGCAGAACAGCACCTGACATTTCATAGAGCAAATCTGAATCAATCATTCAAAAAAAAGCTCCTTTTCAAAACCAAAATACTTCATGGTGGAAAATCAAGCACTGACGCTGCTGTTTACACAGTCTATGCCCTGTGGGTGTTATTCATGAAATTCTGCTCAACGTTTGGGGGTTCGGAGCCTCGTTCCTCGCGCAGGCTGTGCTGTGGGTTCCGTAGTGACGTATGTCTCCTCTGCTGTCATTCTCCAATAATTCGTGAACCAGAATGTTTGGCCAGTTACAACCAAATCTGACAGCGAGGGCAGCAATATTTAACTTTCTGAAATGTCAGGCAACCAGCCTGGGAGAAAAAGACTTTATACAGCCCCTACACTGAAGAAAACTTGGCAGCATAAGCACAGTGTTTAAATATCAGACAGTCCATGCAGGAGAGAGCTCTGCATCTGCTCTGTCCACGAGAAGTTACCATTAGAGCTTGCATCATAAGCACCAAGCTGCAAATCTGTAGGAAACAAATTCGCACTAGTCTCTCTTCTTAAAAAGTTACTTCTTGTAGAATGGTATGATCTCTGAGTTATCTTTACAGAATTTATGTTTAGGTCTCCATATTCACAGAAATCTCTATATTTTAGGTTCATATTTGGTCAAAAGACTGTTGACATCATCTCAAAAGCAAAATATGGAAAAAAATGGAAAAAAACAGTAAGGAATAGAAAAAGACCAGAGTTGTAACTAGAAAAGAGGCTGCATATGCCCTCACAAACCAGAATAAGCAGTGGATGGTACAAGAAACAACCAATTAGGAATTTTAAAACAGCAGGTATTCTAGCATTATATTTTTGGTTGGCCCATGCAACGAAACTCAGGGCAAACAAGACATGAAATGACTATATAGAGATACTGAAAGAGAAATTGCTATTTGAGTTAGCGTGACGATACTGCATGCATGACGAGAACAAAGACAAATGCACTGAGGACAACGCTTAGGCTAGAAACACAGTCGATCCACACGGTTTCTAGCTGCACCTCTGCTGCACACTGCAGCAGACGCTCGCGAGGCAGGAGAGCAGCTATACTGGGAACAAATCGTATCTCTACATAGTATTTCTGGCTACGACATTCGAGCAGCTGTTCCACTGCAGCATCTGTGGGAGTAGCTTCAACCCAGAGCTGCGTTCATTTTTGGAGGAACTAACATTACTCCATAGTTACACAGATCTCTCTAGCCACCACGGGCAAGTGGAAAACTGAGCCAGGATGGATAGTCACTCGAATGACATCTGCCTGACTCAATACTACGAGCATCTGCAAAGCACAGGTTCTGCGGGGAAGGAGGACTTTGCCAGGCTGGCCCATTTTTAGCCTTTTGAATAACAAGCTTCTTTTCAAGCTTCTGAAATGACAAGATAGGAATTTGTATCATTTCTACTTGACTGAATAACCATAGCGAACATAGGCTGGGGCACTGCTACTCCTCTGGTATTTCAGATTCCACTGGCCAATGTTATAACCTTACAGAATAAAGAGCTGAGTTCTTGATAAAAGAAGAACCTGCCTCCTCACTGAGGAGCACCTTGACGTTCCCAGGCCCAGCGCACGGATCTGTGATACTAAACTGCCAGCTATGAAAAGCTTATGAATAGACACTGCTCTTAACTGTTGATGTTGTTAACATTGATGACTGAGACACTGCTCAGTCATCAATGAGATTCTTTTAAAGCTTTGAATATGTTACTAGTGTCAGCGAAACTGAAGCTTGGAGCCATGAGCACAGATGAACTGCTTGAACACTCTAAACAACACACAACACCCAAACCCCACCAAAGTACCACAGCACTACGAGCTGCAGTTGTTTCCTAGACTGACTGTTCTCTTCCACCTCCAGCTTGATTCTCCTTCACTATCTGACACTTTCTTCTCCTTTTGCTCCTTCTCCATACTACTTTCACTTCCTTTATGCTACTTTTCTCCGTCCTGACAAATTCGACAACCCTTACTCTACACACACAGAATTGTCACCCAAGCCACCTAATTCACACTCCCAGAACCAAGCGGCGTGTTCTGCTGCACACCAGGAAGCATTTGATGGAAATGACTGAGTTCTGCGCTCAAGGGAAAAAATTAAGAGGGCCAGGATTGCTAAGGCAGTTTCGCTTCCCTATGGATTTGCTCCTATTTTACCAAACAGGAGCTGCACGGCCTGATCCACCCGTCTTCAGCCATATCTGTTTGCTGCACAACACAGAGCTCTGGCATCCATAGGCGCAACCGCATCTGCAAGATGAGGGCTCACACCAAGAACAACCTGGGGTTTTCAGGCAATTCCTAAGCTCGTTGCAGCCACTGAGAACATTCCTATAGCCAGGGCTCAATAAAAGCAAAATGCTAGAAATTCTATAGCCGAGTTCTGAAAATTCCATCAAATCCAGGGCCTATTTATGAACGCTGTCTCAAGAAACACTCGCAGGGTGCAGCTCAATCAGGATGAAAGCATCTCCTGCCATTTCGCATGCCAATGCCACAGCGCTCACCTGCAGGGAATGGGAAACTCCCATGCATGGGAATACTGCTGCTTCCAACTTTGGATCAATATTGGAAGCCTGACATCCTGTGCTACCTTTCCCATCTGCACACCTAGCCTGGAGGCTGGACGAGGCACATCCGCAGGCAATCCACACAACTGCAATTTGCCTGTTTAAGAAAAACCATCCCAGGGTCAAAGGGGGGAAGAAAAACTAAAGATACCATAATGTGCTCCCATCTATAGCACATGCAGCAGATGCAATGAGTAACCACCGCTTGCCACAGCAGTACGTGATGTTTTGCGGATAGCGAAATGCCATGGAACATTCTGTACCGATGTATAACAGAACTTCGAAGTTCCCGTTTTGCTTATTTTTCTAATGTCCTATGGTAAGAGAACTGCTAATCTGTATAGGGTATCTTGTGCCCAATTAATTTTATGATTTGTTTTAAGCAAGGCTTATTTACTTGCCAAATAAAATTTAAAATCAAATATAACATTTTGTTATATAGACGGCTTAGGGTTTTAGCCTTCCGCTGCCTTCCGGACATTGAGTAACAGAGAGCTATGTACTAACAGGGCTCGTTTTTACAAAAGATGAAATCCCAACAGTAACTTTCTGATGGGCAGAATGCTTGCACTAACAACCTAGGTCTTATTTAGAGTGGGGGGAAAAAGAAAAAAAATAAAGAAAAATCAATGGTTCTTCATCAGAAAGGACAAGAGGATGATGTAGGGCTCAGAACATCCCCACTCGGCTTATACATCTGTTTTCCAGCACAGAGTCTGCAAGCGGTACCTCCCCTAGAACGCAACTGTCCCCAAAGTAAGGCGAAGGGCTACAGATTTCTCTCTCCAAAATTGCTACAGTGCCATTAACTAACTCAGTTATTTCCCCCCGAAAAAGCTAAAACTTGAGTAACTGACTTGTGAACACTTACCTGTTTTCACCTATTTATCATCCACCTGGCAACATGCACACACTACGTGAACGAGAAACGAGAAGCAGAATGAACCAAAGAATAATAAAATAGATGGGCCTGTAAAAACCTCACATGATTTTCCTTCTAAGCCAAAACTGCACAGATCCTGAGGAATCTAACTCCCTCCTCGCCTATAAATTCATTGACAAAATACCAAGAGTTTCCCTTTGCATTAAGTTCTGCTTAAGAGCAATTTGAAAGGCGCCAAAAGAGAAGCGATAAAAGCCTAAGCAGCAGAAAGTGTGAGAGGAGTAAGAAAAATTGTAATGAGAAGGCAGAAGGCTGAAAACTGTGGCTTGTGCTGGGCGCTGCTCTTTGT